>JAMWET010007503.1:0-453897 GCA_024036415.1 Prochilodus magdalenae
GGGGAGCCCGGGCCCGCGATCCCAATGAAACCTACAAAGGAGTGAGAAGTCAGGATCATGGGGGCAGGAACGGCAGCGGAAAGAGACATCAGACAGCAAAGAATAGATGCACAAAGTAATTGGCTCCCAAAAGGATCAACCACAGGAATGAACGGGGTGGAAGGGAGGAAGGGGAGACGGGGAAGGAGGTAAGTGGCAGGCTCAGTTGGGCTGTTGTAACCAACCTTGGCTAAGACTGCATGCAGTGATGTTGTTCCATGAATCTTCAGTGACGGGTCCTGCTTTTTGTCGTGCGGCTCGACACACTAACGAACTCCATGTGTTGGAGAAACCGTGGTCAGCGCCGAGATCAATGGATTTGTCGTTCAGGGTCCAAAAGGCCTGGGTGTCAACTCCACCTCCCCCCTAAGATAAAAACCGCACCAATCCTGTAGGAACTGTTTGAGAATATATCAAGCTGCATGGGATGGATTATCCACAGGACACCAGTAGCGAAACCTCTCAACTTCCATGCTGAGACATCTGTTAATCTACATTAGCAAACATGGTTGCCCGACGCCCATACTTGAGAGACACTTACTTTTGTATGTGTAGCTCAGTAATAGTTATGGTTCTATGCAGTCTTAAATTTATCATCATTTTTTTTGTCCCCTTGGAAAACCTTTATTTTCCTTCCCTATAGACCTGAAATCTGGCTTGAATACATGATCTTGACTGTGGCAGTTTCAAGCACAAATTCAGATATAAATGTGTTCATATTGTGTCTCATAATAGTGTGTTACATGAGAAACACACATGCAATTAAGTAAGCAGTATAGATACCTCCAGGTGAAATTCTCCTCTAGTAAAAGTAGATGTTCCTCCCTTTAAGCCTCGACTGGAGTAAAAGTGCAAAAGGATGTTACCTTTACAATGTTACTTTTTGGAGTATGTGGAGATTAACAAGCAAGCCGTCAGTTTATTATGGCTTGTAATGTCCCATTATCCTTTCTGGAACAAGACTCTTAATCAGCTCAGTGTAGGTGAAGAGACTCTAGTATGGCTCCTGCACTCTTACACTTACTGAGTTACTGTACACCAACACACTACTTACAGTACACTAACACTACTTACAGTACACTAACACATTACACTTACTGAGTTACTGTCCACCAACACACTACTTACAGTACACTAACATTACACTTACTGAGTTACTGTCCACCACTGCAGCCTATATATACAGTTCAAATGCACCTTTCTTCCTTATGCATGCACATCTGAGTAGGATTATGGAACTGAGTGGAATTATTAGGAAGATATTACACATGCACCTGATTCCATAACTTGATTTGTGAGTTCGATAAACTGGCAGTGGCCATTTTTTGTGGCTCTTCCCTCAACATTTTAAAATCAGACATGGATTTGCATTAGAGCGCGTGTGGCTGAGAGACTTCGCCGTACAAACGACAGCAGACACAGTGGTTAAACTTAGGCACGAGCCTCAAAGACTCACTGAAAGAACAGGATAACATTTTCATCTCTAAGATGCATGCTTATGAAAAGATGTGGTGCGCAATATGCAGCGATGCAGCTATAGTGCACGCTCACTGTGCATGTTATTGTTTTTCCAGCTCCATTCTCCTAGCACGAGCAAAATAACATCCCTGTTGACTGTTGGTAGGAAAGAACTTATTTATTAACTCCACCATCTCTTCATCACTGAGCCTTAATTTTCAGATTGATCTCATGTTTGTTGAAGATTCCTTTATTTTACTGCACTTTTTAAACGCTGCACCTTACAAGTGAGCAGATGAGGGGTGTGGGGTTAGTCACAGCTGTAATAAATCGAATGTTAATCTCAGCTTCATTGTGGGAACAACATGTGGTTGCATCAAAACACATTTTGTACTGGGACTGCTCTCATATGTGCATCTCAGTAGTTTACCTAATATGCACAGAACTGGGTGAAATTAGAATGGACTGTTTTGATTTTGGCTGATCCATAGTGTAATTTCATGGTGCAAATAACATGAGGCGGGTAAGTGCACTCACACTGAACCAAAACATAACCATTATTCACAACAGCTCAGTGTGTTAAATATCTAGTTGCCTCTTGGTTTCAATGGGACACTTTATTTGATTCGTGTTGTTTAAACAGTCCATTGATTTTTCAGTTTTATTTTGGTTCACTTACAAATTTTAAAATGCCAGTTTGGACTGTTACAGGGGCCCTTATCATAGAAATCCCTTGTGTTGTATATGAACATACATACAGTATACTTTCCAGTCCATACAGTCCAAGAAACAGCAATGTGACAAAACATACATAGAAACTAAAGGCACTTTTCCACAACATGGTACCATCTCGACTCACATTTTTGGATACCCAGTGAGCTGATCATCAGTCATAACCCTGTCTACCAGGTAAGCGTACCCGCTTGCGCTGCCTTTGAGCAAACTAAAGCCTCATGCCACATGAACTTGTGGAGATAGCATAGAGTTGTAGAGGTCTAATGGTATCCTGTGATAATCCATCCCATGCAGCCTGACTATTCTCACACAGTTCCTGCAGATGTTGTAGTGGAGGTGAAGTGACACCAGGCCTTCTGGACGTGTGGCGCATAAAACAACGTTCGTCTTGGTGCTGACCACGGTGCATTGCCAAACGGAGTCATTGGTCGTCTCCACCAAGACAAAAGTGGGACTCCTCACTGAAGATCACCCCCTGCTGTTCTGAGTCACCTCATTACAGTCTGTCATGACACCATTGCAGTCTTTAAGGACATTTCAGTGGTATTAAGCGCAGTCATCATAATGTTCTGTTTGCACGTAGTCCTGCGTCATTCAGTCGACGGTGCCAGTGGTACTGGCACTAACAGGATGACTCATGGAGGGCATCATTGCTCTCCAAACAGGGCTAATTTGTGGCTTTTGGGTCAGTCAGGTGCAGCGTTCTTGCTTACGTCTCATGCAAATCGTCGCTGTCCAAAGAAAAACATGTATCTCTATTTTTGTAGATTTTTACTTTTATGCCTCATTGGTTCACGTGAGCTGCTGTTTACACTGGCTGTGAATTTCATAAAGAATGGACTGACAGATATGGCCCAGAACTGCTTGGAAAGACGTCTGGTTCCATTGACTTCCATTCAAATTAAATGAGGTTTTTGGCCTGTCCTGTAAAGTTGCCATTTTGGAGATACCTGTTTTTCTTTGGACAGTGACGATATACTATATATACAGTACAATAAAAGAGACTTCAGGGGGTGCGGTCCCCATGGACACCAATGCGAGTGGTCAGACAGACAAAAGTGAGTAGAGCCGAATCGAGCTGTACTGTGTGGTGGAAAAGTGCCTTAAGCTGCAAAACAAAACAGCACATTTTGAATTCGGTGTTTCATGCGGCCATACAACCAACATTTCCATTCCCTTATTGGTCTTAGAGTTGTTAAGTCCCACTCATTCAGAACAAAGTCAGGTGTATCACTCTTTACGGCTTTTTGAATGCGCTACCATACAGGACATCTATTCAGAGCAGGGGTCATCTACATATATGGGTTGTAAAGGCACAACAACAACAGACCAAAAGAGGTCAGACAATGATAAACATTAGCACAAGCTATATAAAGGGAAATATACAATGCAATACAAAAAAAATAAGATATAATTAGTCTAAATATAAGATATTATTATTCTATCTGCTAATGGTTAATTAACATGGTTGGTTAATTAAATGGTTAATTACTATCAGCCAAAAAATATCCAACATCCAATCTAGAATCAGCATTAGAATAAATAAACAGTGCATCATTACGTTTGCCTTGCTCTGAAAAATTTGCAAGGCTTCGGATGTGTACAGAGAGAGGCTTGTGGCTACAGTGCCACCACGCTTACAGGAGGATAATCAGATAAGTAAATAAATAAACAGAGCATGCCATTGTTTAATTGAGTTCACTTCAGGTGCCTTATACTCCTCGTGGGATGAAATGTGGTGAGATTATCCCGGCTTTGAGGAAAGTTAACACAAACATTCACCTCGGAGAATATCCAGAACAAAGGCCGCTGCGCAAATAGATGTTCAAACCGGGTTCAGTTGGTAGAACCAAATGCAAAGTACTTTATGGTACGTCCCGGCTTCTTTCATATCCGTTTGCATGTTTGGCTTTGTTCTGCCCTTGCTTTGAGTTCACGCTTTCCGGCGGCACTGAGAAATGGCTGGCATGCAGACGCACGAGCCTGAATCCAATCTCTTAATGTAAACATAATGACACAGCAGCTTGCTGAGGAT
This sequence comes from Prochilodus magdalenae, assembly GCA_024036415.1. NCBI lineage: Eukaryota > Metazoa > Chordata > Actinopteri > Characiformes > Prochilodontidae > Prochilodus > Prochilodus magdalenae. The sequence continues at coordinate 4,268 of JAMWET010007503.1, forward strand.
CCTGCTCCATTAAATCAAAGCGAATTTACATATTGGATCATGGGTGCAAATGAGCTCTCTCAAAGACTTTAAGACTCTGAGGATGCCACGCACGTCCAGGCTGTTGGCTGCGCTCTGATTGAAGCTTCAAGCAGTGCGAAGCATCGTCCATCCTTTTGAATTCAAATAGCTGACGTCTTCAAAGAGGCCGCTCCCAATAGTCACCTTATGGCGTGGCGACTGATCTTACTGACAAAAGGCCCGTTGCTGTTTGCCCTAAGAAGGCATCAAAGTGCAGGCCTTATGGAAGACATATGTTTGTACATCATGTTAAAGCTTGGATAAAGAAGCCAATAGTGGCTAATTTGAGACTTTGTAGTGGGGAGGACTGTGGGGTGGTGGTAGTGAGAATGACTACTCAACCTGAAAAGACTTATCTAGTAAGTCATTCTAGTCAACTCCGGAAATTAGCAGTTTTAAGACCAGGTAAAAAAAAAAAAAACTTTCAGATTGATTCCATGCAATCTCACCAGCATACAATGCATGTTCGCTCCCTGAACACCACAGCCCCGAAAAACACATATTTCCGGGAACTCATGAATATGTTATGATGATCTGTATTCTCCGAACAGCGTAGAGAGCATGCCGTTTCAGTGCTGTTTTGACTGTCCGCTTTAATGAGTGAGGCAGAGGATGTGCTGCCCAGAGGGGGTCAGCGAGTGGCTTCCTGTGGCGTTTGGATCTGCTCTGGTTACCTGTACCCAAATCCACTGTATTAGCTGAGTGGTGCCTGATGCATTATTCATTTGGCAGTGATGGAAACACACAGTCTAAAATTATAGAGTCTCAAACCATCTGACACTCCATCTAATAACGGTAATGGTTCTTAGGTATTGTGACTATTACCGTAAACAGTGCCAATAGCTGCTGACAGCACAGTATATCAAATGCAGCAGTGGAACAGATAAAGGAAAATGAGGTGGTGGTGGTGGTGGTGGTGGTGGTGGTGGTGGTGGGGGGGGGGGGATAAGGGTTGCTTAAAATCTTTAAGAAAGCAATTCTTCTTCTTTAGTGCAAACAAAATATGAAATTACTTTCAGTCAGTTGAAAAATTACACTGGAATTTGCTTATTTACTAACTATTGTCATGTCTCAAACAAGTTGATGCTCTGAAAGCACAACACTCTACCCACTACCATCTAATGTTTACCTTGGAGTAAATGTTGGCGATGTTGATGTGGAGTTAAGGGCAATCATCGCATTGCTCTGCTGCCATCTGCCAATGGTGCTGGCACCAACAGGATGACTCATGGAGGGCATCGCTGCACACTGAATGTCTGCAGTTGTGGCTGTTGGGTCACTTTGCGTATGTCGGACAATGGTAGTGTCCACATGACTGGTATGGCGCGCAGTATGTTGATAAGACTATCCCACTTCCCAGAACCCTCTGATATACACACACATATACATACATATATATATACACATACATATACACATATATATATATATATATATACACACACACACACACACAAACACACACAACATTAAGGCACAACATTAAGGCCAGACCCTGCTTACATCACATGACTGGTATATATATATATATATATATATATATATATATATAGAATAGAATAGAATAGAATAGAATAGAATTCAACTTTATTGTCATTGCACATGTCGCAAGTACAGAGCAACGAAATGTAGTTTGCATCCATCCAGAAGTGCTTAGTAAGTATAAATATATATATATATATATATATATGTATATGTAATAAAAATGTGAAATGTACAGTAGAAACAGGTGTTAATTTACAGACTATGGTCAGGTTATAAATATGAAGGGGTAAAATGTACAGTAGGTACAGGTATTAATGTACAGACTATGAACAGGTTATAAATAAGACTATGAACAGGTTATAAATAAGACTATGAACAGGTTATAAATATGAAAGGGTAAATGTACAGTAGATACAGACTATGAACAGGTTATAAATATGAGGCGTATGAACAGAGTAAATAAATACTATAAGTATGTACTTATAAACAGAGTAGGCTATTGTACAGTATATACATTAATGTACAGTGTATACAACAGATGAAAGCACCGGTATGTGTTGTGTAAGTCCGTGTTATTGGTGTGTGTATGTGTTTGAGTCCATGTGTTATTGGTGTGTGTTGTATGTCAGGAGGCAGAGTTCAGGAGCGAGACCGCTGTGGGAAAGAAGCTGTTGCGGTACCTAGTGGTCCTAGTCCGTAGGCTCCTGTAGCGCCTCCCAGAGGGCAGGAGGGTGAAAAGTGTGTGTGCGGGGTGGCTGGATTCTTTGATGATTTTTCCAGCCCTTTTCAGACACCTCTTCCTGTAGATATCCTCTATGGCAGGAAGTGGTGTTCCAGTGATGCGCTGGGCAGCTTTCACCACCCTCTGCAGCGCCTTCCGGTCTGTGGCAGAGCAGCACCCGTACCATGCTGTAATGCAGTTGGTCAAGATGCTCTCGATGGTGCAGCGATAGAAGTTCACCAGGATGTCTGAGGACAGTTGGTTCCTCCTCAGAGTCCTCAAAAAGAAGAGACGCTGGTGAGCCTTCTTGACCAGCTTGGAGCAGCTGGTGGTCCAGGTGAGATCCTCAGAGATGTGGACGCCCAGGAACTTGAAGCTGTTCACACGCTCCACTGCTGTCCCTTTGATGTGGAGGGGTGGATGTGAGTCAGCGTTCCTTCTGAAGTCCACGATTATCTCCTTGGTTTTCTCAGCGTTGAGCAGAAGGTTATTCGTGTCGCACCACTCAGCCAGGCGATCCACCTCCTCCCTATAGGCGGCCTCATCGCTGTCTTTAATGAGGCCAATCACCGTGGTGTCATCCGCAAACTTAATAATGATGTTGGAGTCATTGACAGGTTTGCAGTCATGGGTGAAGAGGGAGAAGAGGAAGGGGCTTATTACACAGCCTTGTGGTACACCGGTGTTAATGGTGATGGTGGATGAACAGTGGTTATCCATCCGGACATGTTGGGGTCGGTTGGTTAGGAAGTCCAGTAACCAGTTGCACATGTGGGAACTGATGCCCAAGTCTGTAAGTTTTGTGATGAGTTGCGAGGGGATAACCGTGTTGAACGCTGAACTGAAGTCTATGAACAGCATCCTGACGGAGGTGTTTTTATTGTCCAGGTGTGAGAGGACAGAGTGGAGTGCTATGGAGACTGCATCTTCTGTGCTCCTATTCTGGCAGTATGAAAATTGGTGGGGGTCCTGGGTGGGAGGGAGACAAGATTTCAGGTGTGCTAGTACCAGCCGCTCAAAGCACTTTGTAATGATGGGGGTGAGGGCTACTGGGCGGTAGTCGTTCAGTCTTGATGGATTGGTGTTTTTGGGTATTGGTATGATGGAGGTGGTTTTGAAGCAGCTCGGTACCACAGCACAGGCCAAGGATAGGTTGAATATGTCCGTCAGCACTCCTGCCAGCTCTGCAGAACATGCTCTGAGAACACGCCCAGGGATGTCATCAGGACCCGCGGCCTTGTGTATTTTAATCCTGCTTAGTACCGCTCCTACCTCAGTGGGAGAGAGAGTCAGTGACTGATGTTCTGCAGACACATCTGCCCTGGTTGCCGTTGTTGGGTTCCCTCTCTCAAAACGAGCGTAGAAATTGTTTAGTTCGTTGAGAAAGGAGACATCAGAGGAGGCGAGGGAGGGGTTGATGGCCCTGTAGTCTGTAATGATTTGGAGTCCTTGCCACATACGTCGGGGGTTGGAGTTGGAGAAGTGATCTTCTACCTTCCGCTTGTAATGGTGTTTGGCCTTTATGATGCCCCTCTTTAGCTCAGCCCTGGCTGTACTGTAGGCCTGTGTATCCCCCGACCTGAAGGCAGTGTTGCGGGCCTTCAGTAGGAGACGGACTTCCCGATTCATCCAAGGCTTTTGATTGGGGTACATGGTGATCTGTTTCTGGGTGGTGACACTGTCTATGGTGGTAGAGATGTGGTCCAGTACAGCTGAGGCGTACTGATCCAAGTCTGTGTGAGTGAACATATTCCAATCAGTATTTTTGAAACGGTCCTGTAGCGCAGTGTCTGTCCCCTCTGGCCACACTTTAATTGTCCTCACGGTGGGTTTCTCACGTTGGATGAGTGGTGAGTACCGAGGTGTGAGAAAGAGGGAGAGATGATCTGATTGTCCAATGTGGGGGAGAGGTGTTGCTTTGTATGCTTCAGCCAGATTGGAATAAACATGATCCAAAGTCTTGTCCCCTCTGGTATGGCAGGAAACATGCTGGTGGAATCTGGGAAGGACTGTCTTCAAGTTGGCGTGGTTAAAGTCACCAGCAACAATAAAGGCAGCCTCAGGATGTTTGGTCTGATGTTTGCTAATGGCTACATAAAGTTCTTTCACAGCCAGCTTAGCATTAGCATCGGGGGGTATATATACTGCAGTGAGTATAATGGAAGTGAGTTCTCTAGGGAGATAATAAGGCCTGCATTTAACCATTAAAAAAAACTCCACATTTGGAGAGCATTGTCTCTCGGTAGTAGTTGAGTCTGTGCACCAAGCTTTGTTGATATAAATGCACAAACCTCCACCTCTGGTCTTGCCGGAGTCTTCTGCTATCCTGTCGGCTCGGTGTGTGTGGCGTCCTGCTAACTCAATAGCGTTGTCCGGGCAGCTGTCATTTAGCCATGTTTCTGTGAAAATCATGACGTTTGAGTCCATAATCCTTCTGTTATTGGTGATGGAAAGCCGTATTTCATCCATTTTATTAACCAGAGAGCGGACATTGGCAAGGAAAATGCTGGGTAAGGGCAGCCGATGTGGTGTAAGCCTTAGCTTAGCTCGTAGCCCTCCGCGCCTACCCCGCCTTTGTTTACGATCTCGGCGCCGCCTCCGCTCACTTCCGCCCGGCCGGGAAGAGTGTGCATCCTCCGGTGTTCTGGAGATCTCCGGAGTGAGTCGTAGATCGGCGATAAAAATTGTCGGAAATTCGAGCTCTGACGTCCAAAAGCTCCTGTCTGCTGTAGGAAAGCAATGCTGAGCAGTTCTGAGTGAAAAGTCCAGTCAAAAATAAGTAGAAAACAGTAAAAAAGCAGATTCTGGAGAGACGCTGAGCCTCGCGTTGTTCACGCGCCGCCGCCATGTTCTAATATATATATATATATATATATATATATATATATATATATATATATATATATATATATATATATATATGTACATATATATGTACACATACATACACACACACACCATGGCCATAGCTCGCAATGCAAGTGGGCAGACAAGTCTTTCCAGAAAAGGCTGCAAAGAGGGCTCAACTCTGTAGTAATACCCATGGCTTTGGAATGGGATGTCTAACAAGCTCATACAGATGTGATGGTCAGGTGAGTTCTCATTCGGAGTTTAAAAACAATTAGAAGATCTGGATCTACTGATTATTGAAGACTAATGAATCTACACATTATTTTATTTTACATTATTTTTTCTGAAGTTTGTTGAATCTCATAAAAAAAAAGTGTCTTCTATTGTATTTTAGACTGTATTCTATTGGCAGATAAGCTCAGAGGACATAAAAGAGTCACCTGCGACTGAAACTAACCTAATAGTATGTAATACCTCCACAAGCACAAATAACCTCAGGGATTGGATTTGGCATGGACTGGACAAGTTTCTGGATGTAGGCCACATCAGTGTTCACACACTCTTCCTTCAAAGAATTGTACATTTGTGCCAGATTTGGTGGAGGCCTTCCCTGGCACAATTACGAGGAGAGTTTCCTGTAGACTGGGATATTATCCACTGCTGGTAGACCTGTATGACCGTACGCTTCCATACACCTGCAGATTCAGCTACTTCCTTCCATTTTCACACATGGTACGAGACATTCACTGCACTGTACCATCTCTTCTAAATCTCTGAAACCCATCACTCAAACCCAGCAGGTATTTATAGCCCCATCATACTTGTGCAGCGCCATCTGCAGGAGCCTGAAATTACTACCACCTTAAACACAAAAGGTGACTCATTCTTCCTCTGGTGAGCTTATTTTATACATACTAAATTACAAACCTAATACTTTAATAATAGGCAGAAAGTGCATATTATCATAAGATAATGCCCAAAAATGGCAAACTAGAGATATATTCAATGTATTAACCAGATATTTTCGCATCATAATCTTTGTTTTCAATCACAGTATTCTTTTTCTCATTCATTTCTTTGAGATAAAGCAATATAATTAAATTTTTCACTTAGTTTAAGTCGTTTTATGAAAGCTGAAAATATGAAATAGTCTTATTGCCCCACACAGATAATTAACCTTGTTTTAAGACATAGGAGGACTAGAAGGAAATACAATTATCTGCCAGTGTAGTGAGATTATTTCAGATGATACAATTGCTTTAAATATCAAGAAATAGAGATATTTAAAAAAAAAATTTTTTTTAGCTTTGATTCTTGCATATGTGTGTCCATGTATGTTTCTGTGTGTGTGTTGGAATGTGCCCCATTGTTCATCGTTCATGTTTCTCCGCTATGAAGGTCAGATTCCAGTCTATTTAAAGGGTGACATTTTTAAAGGCCAGCACATCCTGACCTTCTCTGACCTCCAGCACCTCGATTTCCATTTGATCGTCTTCTTTCGACACATTTTCAAGAACATGTAAAAAAAAAAAAAAAAAAAAAAAAAATCACACCATCTTCTCTGCAGCTAATGAAAATGAGTTCTTGTTGAGACACTGTGTGAGATTATAGGGCACGTGCGCTCAGACCTGCTGCTGGAGTTCTGCCTTCCTGCAGAGTTTAGCTCCTTAATGAAGCGAGAGTTTTTAGGAGCACACTGAATATGATTTCCAGCTATAATATATACAAGAGATCAGGCTAATCAAGGTCTTCATAAGCGTTTGAATATTCAAGATAGGTGTGTTAGATTATGCAAAATTCATAGGAGGAGAAGCTCCAGATGATAGCTAGCGAACACAGACTTATTAAAAAAAGGTCAACACAGATTTCATTCAACACCTCTGCTGCTATCTGCTAGAGGTTCTAGTTGCATTGATAAGAAAGGGATTCTTGATAGCAAGGAGGTCTTAACAATAGCCCACATAAAAGATACCAGGTTGCCTGAATCACCCACCTATCCAAAGACTCAAAGACAGCTACTGGTTGTCTGATTCCAGGGACATTGTTTGACTACAGTGAGCGCAGGTCACTTGACAATGACTAGTATATACATGATCACAGATTTGTAACCATACCATGCCAGACCATGCTGTTGGGTAGGATAGCGTATTTACTGTCCACTGTATTGTTCCATTGACTTTGTTGGCCCATTTTGCAGTTATGCTATTTTTACACCTAATTTTACATGCATCAAAGACTGGGTTTCCTTGACACTGTATCAATTTCTATATACATGTGGGTGTCTGTTTTTTGCTCTGAAATTTTGCAGGGGTGCTTGAAGCCTTTGTGTAGCCCAGTCTTATAACCTGTGCTTGTTATCTGCTTGATTTGAATGCTTGACTAAATTGATTAGCTAATCAGGTCACTAATTCTCGGCAAAAATAATTAATAAAAAAAAAATCTGTGATCCACATGCCAAAATCAAACGCACTGCTTCATCAGCAACACCTTGGGCTGCAAGAATGATATAAGCATTTGTCAAGGGTCTGTCAGATTATGGGAACAGTAGACCACCGACATGCTGCTAGAAGAGGAAGAGTGTGGACCATTCTTCGAAGGGTTCCCAGCAGCAGTGAACTGAAACAGGATTTACTTGGAAGCAGATCGAGACCCGTGCTTTTTTTGCACCATGGTTCTGTTCTTTGGTGCTTACACTTGTCCAAGTGGACCAGACTTCCAGAAAAGCCTGACTGGTCTGCACCAAACAAGCGAGGTGTGAGAGAGCCCTTTGACATACAGTAAAACCCCCACCAATCCCCACTATCCAAATGACATCTGGTGGTCCTGCAGTGGTCTCTTTCCATTAAAGGAATGAGGTAGCTGGTAAAGAGTGGTCGATAAACTGTGCGACAATAGATGGACTTTATATATCATCGCTGTCCAATGAAAAACATGTATCTCCAATTTTGTCCATTTTGACTTTTATGCATTATTTGAACACACAACAGCTGCTGTTTACACTGTGTGAGAATTGCATGATGAATGGACCAACAGAAATGACCCAAAAGTGTTTGGAAAGACGTCTGGTTCCATTGACTTGCATTAAAATTTAAAAGGATTTTGGCCTCTCCTGTGTAGTTGCCATTTCGGAGATACTTGTTTTTCTTTGGACAGCGACGTTATTCATTTAATTATCTGCTACAAATTGCACTCATGCCGGGTGTGTGCTGTACATCAGGGCTACCTAAAGTTGCCCATAAGGACGTTTAATTTAGTCCACCAAGAAACTGCCTAAGCTGTCCCTCCCTCAGGTAATGAGAAAATCCATTTTTTATATTGTTTGAATATAATTAAATTAAATTCATGAATGAAATGGATTAATTCATGAAAATTGATGTGAAATAAAGTGTGAGCCTTGACACCATGCAATTATCACTGCAACACAGATGTAACACCATGTATATGAGTTAATAGAGTGGGTGAAGGATTCCGGGTGAAGGATTCCAGCGTAATTTGCAGTGTATGTAAGGAAGCTATTTGCATATTTAAATACAGTTTCTCCACATGTACTGGCAACCTGCAGACCTGTTAGCTAGCTGTTTTTAGCTCTTGACCCACCACATTATGCACTTATCATCAAAACAGTTGCACAAATAGTTGCACCCAACAGGAATCAACCAACAGGAATAAAAGTTGTGGGTAGGTTTGATGTTGTGAGGCATTGCGAGAATGACTCAAGTTACATGACTGGCTGCGAATGTGACATAAGAAAGGACCTCCACCTTGATGGAAAAGGCACCATGCTCAGCACCAAGCTGAATGGTTTATTGTCACGAGTCCAGAAGGCCTGGTGTCACTCCACCTCCACCCTACCGCACAATCTGCAGGAACTGTCTGAGAATATTCAAGCTGCATGGGATGGATTATCACAGGACCCCATAAGGATTCTCTACTGAGACGTCTGGCACGTTATGTTAGCAAACATGGCGGCCTGATGCCATACTGAGAGACACTACTTTCGTATGTGTAGCTCAATAAATCTTACATTTATGGCATTTAGCTGATGGTCTTATCCAGAGCGACTTACAAGGTTAGTCATATTACAGGTAGGCCAATGTAGTGTTAGGAGTCTTGCCCACAGACTCTTATTGGTGTAGCACAGCATAGTCATCCAGCCCGGGATTCGAACCCCAGTCTCCCACGTGTGGCGGTGGCGGGTAGTGGTGTTATCCGCTGAGCTACACCAACCATCTTGCCCATATCATTCCAATTAGTCATTATTTATTTTTCCTGGTAACCTTTATATTCCCAGTAGCATTCCGATTACACACTTGCTTCTGGGTGCAACTATTTTTTATAGGGTTGCCTCCCGTCCCGTAAAATACAAAACTGTCCTTTATTTGGCAATTAAATGTTGTGTCCCATATTAAACCAATATGGAATGACATCACATACGGGACACGATTTCAAACACTTGTCACTCACAGATGACCACGCCCACCCCCCTCCTTTATTTTCATTTCTGAAAGGTGGCAACCCTACGCAAACCACCCAAAACTCAGTCTAAGCCTTTTCTGCCAGTAAACTGGGAGACAATCCGAGCAGCTATTTTAGAGCTCTACTGACTGAAGCTGTAGGTGCAACAACAGTGAGCGAAAATCATGCAGGCCAACCAAGAAAGGGCTATTTGACATTAAAGTAATTTAAGTACTTGCAGCCTGCTGCCCATACATAGCACAAGACATCTTAGACGATCCCTGTGTTCTGACGCATGTCTCATGGCTGACTGCACAATCATTTAAAAGAGTAGATCTTAAATTGGCTACAAAATAACTTTCCTGCTCCATGCACTACGAACAATATCCACCCTACTACCAAGACCTAAAGCTCATAGTAACGTCTGACATAGCATTATACATAGTGTAGAAGCTGAACTTGCGAATACCTGGCTCCTGTTTATGTGAAGCTAAGCTAAATGTGAGAACAGCCTGAAGGAAGGCCTTGCTAAATGGAGACTGAGTGGATGCCACTAAAATTGTTGCCGCCATGGGTGCCCTCGCTAGGCAGACAACCCCATTTCAGTCTCTCCGCTGGTCAGGATGGAAGTACGGGCCAGGTGACAGAAACACGAGTGCTTGCTAACAAGGTGGGATGACACCACTGTGGAGAAAGCAGAGTTATTTGCGTCATCTGGCCTTAGGGCATCAGGCACGCTAACATGTCGCCAAGAGAGAGAGCATACTACCACCTACGCCTCTCTGTTGCCAAGGCAGCAATTAAGGACACAGGTGAGAATTCCCCAGGTGGATGTTTTCTCTTTAGTCTCTGCTGAGCTCCAAATACCAGCTGAACACAAGCTGAAAACTGCACTCAAGTAGAGGAATGAAAAAATGCTTCCTGTTGTTGTTGTAGAGCTATATAAAAATCCCCACAAGCCGGGAACTGACCCAATGTGTTGTAAGCGATAAAAATCAGAGGCTAACTGCTGAGCTAGCCATAGCGCTAGTTGCTCCACACGCTGCCCAGTTCATTGAGTCATCATAGCGGAAATCTGAATAGTGTAAAGATCAAGCCAGCTGGCAGCGAACGTTCCCAGAACATTCCCAGAAACTTGGCTAACGTGACCTACAACTTCTAATAAAGTTTGTTGAAGGAAATGTTCAAATTTCCTTCAACAAAAGTTCAAACTTTCCTTCTAAAGTTCAAAGAACATTTTAAAGACGTTTATGATTTTAGATAATGTTTCTATAAAGTTACATCTACTAACTAAGACATAACACTGTAACTGCAACTTTCAGAGGACATTCTGAGGATGTTGTTAGGCCCACAGATTATGTCACATGATAATCGAAGAAGAACATTAGCTACCAGTGCAACATTCGGAAAATGTTTTATGGATTTTATGACATCAAAGCTACGTCACTCATTCATTCATTACTCTGGCCAATCACAATGCACCACCTGTATTTAAAAGAATTCAACTTACTCTCTTGTTTTGCTGCTTTCAAGTGCCATCACTACGTTCACCACCAGTTTGGCCCCGGTGTTGTCCAGGGAGTAGGCTCTGCGCCTGCCGTTCATATCCAGCAGGATCTGCGAGGGTCCGAACGCTTCAAGATATGGATCCAGGACTGGCCTTCTTCAAAGACTCTAAGAATTGTCACCCTTCAAATTGTACACCTCATAAAAGAATAAGTGTCATTTTCCATCACCTTTGTCTTTTGTGTCTTTCTGTTTTTCTCCTCCCTTTAGGAAAAACATTTTGAGAACCAAAAGAAAACTAAAAGATGAATAGATTAACGGAACTATAGATTGCGTATTCTCAAAAAAAAATGTTTTTAGAGGAAATCATTTCCAGCTGGGGGAATGGGACTATTGAAACATTTACGAACACCCTTACCAATGAATGTCCCGTCTAAGCCAATTAGCCATCTACATGATTAAAGTCACATTAAAGTCACATTAATGATGTTCAGACCAACACTGTGTGTTTCTTGTTCTGTAGCTACACACTCTTTGAGAATTCGGGATACATGACATGCGCTTTCTCCGCCATGCTGTCTAGGTTAAGATGCAAAGCAGCTGTTCACATCAAAGCTCCAAACAAAGTACAGTGTTTCTTTGTGCGGCTGAAAGTGGTCCGTTATGGGAAAATTTTACATTTCCGCCTCGACTGAAGTCCCACTCAAGTTAATTTCACACCATTCATTCTGTTATACTCATTTTCTCTCCGCACACACTCGAAGCAGCCAATGTCAATAGCCAAACTCTACATTTCATTCATACCAGCCTGATCCGTACAAAGCAAATTCAATTTTTCACTCACGCAAGACCAAATTCGAGTCTCCGTGCGTTTACTCACTCTGCTGAGTCTGCTTACTCACACAAAAGAGCAAAGGTATGCTTCGGCATGCGAGAGCTATTTTAAACTCATTACTATCGTACCCGTCCACTTTTACTGCATATTAGCTATACGTAATAGTGTTTTGTACATCAGGGGCTTGAAGCAAAGCGCAACATTTAAGTCTTGGAACCACCTGAATATCTCAAAATCTAAATTCTGGTTGGGGGTCCCTGAAAATGAATGCATCATATTGTTATGCTGTCCATTAGAATAAAATAGATGCACAAATAAAAAAAAAAGTATTGTAAAAATGCTTCATCCACAATCTACAAGCTTTTGCCTTTGGTATTTTTAAAGGAGACCTATAATGAATATGCCCCCCCCACCCAAAAAAAAAAAAAAAGAAAGAAATTATATATATATATATATATATATATATATATATATATATATATATATATATATATATATATATATATATATATATATATCTTTTTTTTTTTTTTTGAGGGGGGGAGTGGAGGTAGTATATTAGAACCAAAAACGTTCCAAAAACGCATTATTCCTCACATATTGTATATCTGTATCCAGCCTCTGTCTTGAGCGCTCTGTTAGAGCTCCTGTGTCTTTAAACCCCCCTTTTAATGAGCCCAGGCTGCCTGATTGGCCTTGGTCTCTCAGAAGTGGCATAGTGCAGCATGCACAGTAAAGCCAGCCATTTAGGTTTCACCCCACGTGAGTGAGACAGGTTGCAGGAGCTTATCGTGTGGGGGAAAAGCCTGCGATCATGCTTTGCGCACACCGCATCACCGACAGATCTAAATCCTAGATGGCTCACCATAGATGGCTCACCCTTGGCACCCCCATGCATTGCACATATTGAATACTTCCCTATTGATCTCACCTATGAAGGATTATATCTAAATATGACTAAACATAGAACATGTATGCACGTGGTTTGGAAAATGAGAATAGAACAGACCAGCATATCTTCTCTTTCTGAACATCCTTCGAGTGGTGTTGAATTTCATTGACACCAGTGGGCTCTGACTGGCCGGCTCGCCTCCCAGATGTTGTGTGATGTGGCACGGGGCAACACAGACAGTAAAACAAGCCATTTAGGTTTCACCCCACGTGAGTGATGCAGGTTGCAAGCAGCGTATTGTGTACCTGCAGCAAGTGGCGAAAAAGCCTGTGACAAAGCCAATGCTCTGCGCACACTGCAACCCCGACAGATCTACATCCTAAATGGCTCACCATGGCTCAGCTTTGTCTGGCGCCCCCATGCATCACACATATTGAATACTTCCCTATTGGTCCCATCTATGAAAGAGAATATCTACGTCTGCCTAAATACAGAGCATGTATGCATGTGGTTTGGAAGTGAAACCGAGAACAGAAGAGACCAGCATGCCTTCTGTTGCTGAGCATCATTCGCGTGGTGTTGAATTTCATTAACCTGAGATTCAGAGAATACAGATACCATAGGGAGTCATTTCCCATAAAGACTATGACCTCCTACACTATCCCATCCCATAATTCCCCTCACATGGCATCATTTACATCTGAAAACAGCTTCAGTGGCTCCGTGGGCATCCGAAAAAATAAAGGGGCTTCAGTGCACAAATGTTTTTTTCTGCCACTTTGCACAATGAGGAGGCATGCATCTGCTCCTGTGATGCTCTGCTGTAGGCGTCCGAGCCAACAGTCTGGATAGAAGAGACAGGTACTTAATTGAAATGAAACAATTAGAGCTTCAAGGCAGCATGCTAAATTGCAGAGCTTCCCTTGATTCATGTTTTTTTTTTTTTTTTCAGGCACGACGTCTCGTATATTTTGTTTCCTTTCTTTATGTGACAATCACATTTGATTTAGGCCACAAAACAGCAAAATGCTAGTACTCAGTGTGTTTGGCAACGTATAATATAATTTCGCTCTTTTTCTCGCTCCCCCTCATCACTCTCTCCATCTCTGTCTTTTTCATACATACACACACGTGAATATATTTATCAAATGGGAAGAAACCGCCTGAAAGACTATCCTCAAACTGTACACTTCACTGTAAAACTGAAACCAGTGACACTGGTATGCTACACTAGAGCTGCAGAAATGAATTGGCCTGTGCTGAAAGTAAAAAACAGTAAATGCAATAAAGCCAGTTATCGTTTGACATCACTTACACTTCCCATCTAACGTTACATCACTTGGCTAAAAGAGAAAGCAGATAATAGAGACTTTAGCGCCGGGTCATGCATGACCTAGAATGCCACAAATATGGAAGAATGTCACTTAACATTAAAGTGTAAACTGTGTAGGTTCACCTGGAACAACAGTCTGACTGAATGAGCAGGAAGTTTAGGAGACTGCGCTCACAGCCAAAACCCAGCATGGTGAAAAACTGATACTAAACTTATAGATAAAAGAACAAACCTGAAGAAAGAGTGAATAAAGTACCCAACAACACACAGGGGTTGGACAATGAAACTGAAACACCTGTCATTTTAGTGTGGGAGGTCTCATGGCTAAATTGGACCAGCCTGGTGGCCAGTCTTCATTAATTGCACATTGCACCAGTAAGAGCAGAGTGTGAAGGTTCAGTTAGCAGGTAAGAGCACAGTTCTGCTCAAAATACTGCAATGCACACAACATTATGGGTGACATATCAGAGTTCAAAAGAGGACGACTTGTTGGTGCACGTCTTGCTGGCGCATCTGTGACCAAGACAGCAAGTCTTTGTGTATCAAGAGCCACGGTATCCAGGGTAATGTCAGCATACCACCAAGAAGGACGGACCTCCACCAGCATCATGTAGTGACCTGGCCACTATCCTGCAAGAAGAATGGCTTAAAATCCCTCTGAGCACTGTGCAGGACGCAGTATATGTCATTCCCAAGACCAACTGACGCTGTATTGGCCGCAAAAGGAGGCCCTACACCATACTAATAAATGATTGTGGTCTAAAACCAGGTGTTTCAGTTTCATTGTCCAACCCCTGTATGTTCTAGACAATATCGGTAGTTCGCCATGTAGATCACTGGCTAGCCAACTTGAGTGCTGGATGTTTGCAAGCTGATGTTGTTATTAGGCTGTGAGTAATGTTAAGCAGTTTAACAACTTAACATGAAGGATAGACCAAGTGTTGAGGCTGACCCGTGACTATGTAATACTTCTCGAGATGCTGTTTCAGGTCCCTGTTTGCAGTGAAGAGATCGTTTATTGTGTTTTCTCTCTTTTTTGGAGGCTTATGTGCTCTTGAGCTCTTTTGGTTTCGCTCCAGGACTTGCCTGTCTAAAATGACTGATGCAGTGATTTAGTATCAGGTTTACATATGAAGCATAATGACATCCCAGAAACTAATGAATCTAGCATTTCTCTGTCATTAGGGGAATAACTGGCTCCATTACTGTTCCTGCACTATTCACGTTGAATAAAACAGTAGTTTTAAGAGCAGTGCAGAAGATCTGTTGTTAGGCCCTTGATAAAAGCCTCTTTGCTTTTTAGTGAATATGATCTAGACGGGTCTTAGCGCAGTTAGCGCTCTCCTCCCAGCACGTCGAGCCGCCTAATGACTTGGTCATTAGCAACAGCAACAGTTTGAAAAGATGTAGCGGCATGGAAGAAGTTGTCACTGTCCTAACCTACAAAACTGCAACATCACAGGACATGAAATACTTTTTTGCAAGCAGGTGTGGACCATTTCTGTCGGTTTGATCATGGAATTTCAACACAACGACATATAAATAAATTAAAAAATGGAGATACAAGGTAGACATGGACGCTATGATAACTTTTACCCTCGTACCTCTGTATATAATGTAAAAACACCACAGTCTACATAATGTTACATAATTAATGTTCACTAAACATAATTAAAATCATAATAGAATGCTCAGTTATGGAATTGGCAAAAATGGAGTATTGCAATATTTAAATAAAACATTTCATGATACACATACAGGGCTTGGACAATGAAACTGAAACACATGGTTTTAGACCACAATCATTTATGAGTATGGTGTAGGGCCTCCTTTTGCGGCCAATACAGCGTCAGTTGGTCTTGGGAATGACATATACTGCGTCCTGCACAGTGGTCAGAGGAATTTTAAGCCATTCTTTTTGCAGGATAGTGGCCAGGTCACTACGTGATGCTGGTGGAGGTTCGTCCTTCTTGGTGGTATGCTGACATTACCCTGGATACCATGGCTCTTGATACATCACAAAGACTTGCTGTCTTGGTCACAGATGCGCCAGCAAGACATACACCAACAGTTTGTCCTCTTTTGAACTCTGGTATGTCACCCATAATGTTGTGTGCATTGCAGTATTTTGAGCAGAACTGTGCTCTTACCTGCTAACTGAACCTTCACACTCTGCTCTTACTGGTGCAATGTGCAATTAATGAAGATTGGCCACCAGGCTGGTCCAATTTAGCCATGAGACCTCCCACACTAAAATGACAGGTGTTTCAGTTTCATTGTCCACCCCCTGTATGTCAGTATATTCATTTTTTCAGACATCTGATCAGTTGGACTTTCAGTGGTACATTTTTTTAAAAAACTACTGTATATGCAAGTACTGACAATACACATCATATGTTCAGAAAAGATCACACTAATAATATATCATCATATTTTCCAGGCCTAATGGAAATAATCATTAGTTGCAACCCAAAAAACTTTATTGTAACTCTTAGTCCAGTGGAAAATGACCAGCTCCATTGAACTTATAAAATCAGTGATATATATTAGGCCCTACCACAAAATACTAATTGTAACGCTCTCATAAAACTATAGACACCTGAAATAAATGAGCTGCTGAGGTATACAGCATCTGCATATGCCTAGATCTAAAAACAACCCACAGAGTCATTGTGTGATTTATCCGTTTTCATTACTTCCCTATTGTGCCTCGAGAATCCAGGACGTTATTTCATTTTCTGTTCTAGAAGCACAGTAACTACACAAGCACATATCCCCCATCCTCCTGCAACATGGTGTTGTTTCCTTTCCCCATAAGAAGCTGTAGAATAACAGCAGGACTGTGTAGGTTTAGGTTAAACAGTGGTTTCTACAATGCCTACAAATGTGCTTTCCTTGCTCCCTCTGGTAGTCATGCTGTATGTCCAGGACTATACGAGGAAAGGCCCTGACCACTGCAGAGCTGCCCAGATTGCCATGGTTACTCATCTGTCAGGAGAGCACACAAGGTAATCCCCTCTGAATAGAACTGTTCGCCACAACCCGCACATCATCAGCTACAACAGACTTGAGCCTCAGAGGGAGCAGGTCCCTTGACACTCTTCCCGCTAAAAATCAAGTAATTGTTGTGTGGGGGTTTAGCCTCGCGCGGTACAATTAAGCAGGCCCTCAGAAGGACTTCAAATGGACTTAACTGATCTTCGGGGTGTATGAGAAAGATGTGTACTTGGGCTAGGCCTCCCAGGTCGATCTGGCTGTTGTGTGTTGAAAAGAACAATGCTCAAAGTTAATTCGTCATACTGCACCAGGACCATTTGAAAGGGAGGAGGGCTCTAAGTAATCCGCTCTCAGTATGAGCACCATTCACTGTATGAGAAAGGCTTAAAAGCACTCACTCTTTCCATTCCAATGGCATAAAAGCATGTGTGACCCCAATACTACATCTCTGCTTTACTGTCCATCTCACCCACTCACTCACTCCTTTTTAGCAGGGTGGCGTTTCTCCACAAGGGGGCGCCATTAGCATTAAAGTCAATTAGGATTAAGAATTTGGTGGGAGCCTACTTGGTAAAAAGCCTGGTAAAACTGACACGAAGACAAAGGAGTGTAGAAGCAATGGTTTTTGGGTGCTGCCATGTTTTCTATCACTAGGTAAAAGATGCACTGATGGTTTATTTGAGCCTGAGCTCACTGAAAGTGTAATTCACGTTGATACACAGTTAATATTTTTTTTATTAAACCAGAGTAGCGCTGAAGTGAGACTAGCAACTTTTGTTTTCGTGTACAGGTTGTTTAATGAGGGTGTTGAGACAGGTTGTAGATACAGAGTGGTTTTGTTTGGGGCAGTCCAATAATCAACATCAGGAAAAAACACAAGCCAGGCAACAACAGACACCTATATGCACTAACAAGGCAAGGAATCAAACTTAACTTGAAATAAATAAATAAATAAACAAATAAATAAATATATAAATAGCTCAGAATTCAGGTAGAAACACAGAGTCTTTGCAAGTGAACAGGGCAAACAACGGGGTATAAATACACTGGGCTGACAAGTAAACATAGCCATAAACTAGACACAGGTGAGGGTAGAGACAGGGAGAACCCATAAACAGGACATAACAAAGGCACATAGAAATAACAGGAAGCAAAACAAAGACAGAAACAGACAGAATAAAAGGAAGACTGGGGCAGGACTACATAGGATGTGACAGCCTGTGACACAAATAAATACCTTGGTTTATTTAAGTTGTTGACTTTGTTATGTCACAACATACATTGACAGGGTTAATGGAGAAGAGCAGGCTATAGCAGAAAGACACGTTTTGTGTCAGGCTTACAAGGCTGGATCTGCCAACTGCTGAGTTATATGAGGTGTGCTGCTACTTGATTATAATGAATACCTCCAGCTACACTGACCCTGTGGAAGATTTCCAGAATTATTTATACTCTGTGTTTTACAACATTCTCACAAAGCAACCTTACAGGAACTCCAGGTCCAGGTCCAGGTAATGTCAATTGAGCAAGTCATCTCCTAAGAGTGTGGGGAAGAAACCTAGCTAAGCAACTAAGACACAAAACACTGGGAAGCCAAAAGAACAAAATGAATTAAAAATACTTCAATCATTCATACAGAAAAACGAAAGGACGTTAACCAATTCTAACTGGTGACTGATTTTAGAAGCCTGTTGTTGGTCATGTGAGTGCCATTGTGACAGTGAGTTTACTTTAGCTTGTATTCATTTAAATGGTTTTGAGGATGGCATGAGCTGAAACATGTTTTCAATTCAAATTCAACTAGTATAATCTCATTCTGGCTTAATTGCTGGGTGCGGCCTTTATGCTCTTTTTGAACACGGTTTTAAGCCTATCAGATAGATAGATAGATAGATAGATAGATAGATAGATAGATAGATACTTTATTGATCCCGAAGGAAATTTAGCAGCCAGTAGCGGTTTCACAAAAAAACAGCACAGATACAATTACAAAAAAAATAAAAACATTGTTGTGCAGTATGAAAAACCTAAAAGGGTGGGTACCGGCAGCAGTATTAAGTGTTAACTATAAACTATACATAGTACAGGTCACTAACGATAAATATATAAATCTCACGTCGCAAGGAGGCAAGAAAAATATACAAGAAAAAACAAATATAACTGTAGACTGTAGAAAAGATAGGGCAATAGTAATAAATAAATGTGCATGATTGTGCAAGGGGCGCAGTTATCAGCAGATAAATGACTGAATTAATAAATTAGTAAACATGTGCATATATTGGTATTTAAGTGGAGTGGAGTATCCAGGATTTCAGATGTATCAGAGCAACAGATAAGAAATAGATCTATTAACACTGACTAGTAAAGGTGTTATGGCTCATTTTTGCTCTTTTTACATTTGAAAATAAATAAATCCCCTACAAATGCTGTACCTGTCACTGGCCAAACACTTCCATGCGTCTTTACATTAACAAAGATGTTAATCAATGCATCTACTAGAGGGTAGCGCAGAGTCAAACGTTTCTGACAACACAAAGATGGTGACGGTGGAGGTTTGTAATGTACTTACTACAAAAGAGACAAAAGGTGAAGCTTTGTGGATGGTGGTGCTATCGGTGGAGGCCATTATATATTCATGGTGCATAGATGAAGTGTTATTTTCACCTATTACCAAGGAGAGAAGCTGACATTGTGTGTCACCTGAACTATTGGCTAAACTGCCCCTCGATTTCTGGTGGTGCTTCCAGAGGGCATTCAGAGGGCATAAGCAAATATGGACGAAATGGACAAATGAATGGCGCTGAAGGCTACGTCCACATCCCTATCCGTATTTAATACTAAGCATACATTAACCTTTAAAGTGTTACTGTCACTGACTGCTCTTAGAGACCTATCAGAGTAACAGATGAGACCTATGGAAAACAATGACTACTGTTAGGAGAGTATGACTGTGGAAATGACACCACTCAAAATTGTTAGATGCTCACCATGATGACATGTTAGTCTGAGTATGTGAGGAATGTAAAGGAAATGTCTGAGGTGGCTAAACTATGACCATGATTGAATAGTTTCATAGTATCTGTGATTCCTGCCCTTAATCCTAAGGGTCCCTATGGGGATATACTCTTCAATCACTCATATGAACACAGAAATCCCATATCACTTTCACAGTAGCTTATTGTTTAAAGCAATACAGATCTCCATTTTTACTTTTATGCATCATTTGAACATAGCAGCTGCTGTTTACAAAGGGTAAAAAAAAAAAAAATCATAAACAGATGAATAGACCAATAGAAATGTCTTAAACTGTTCAGGAATAAGTCTGGCTCCATTGTCTTACAATAAAATGAAACCAGGTTTTTGTCCTGCTTGTTTTTCTTTGGAGAGCTGTGATATACTCAATCATGATAAAGTTCAGCCATCCTAAAATCCAATATGAACAAGAGCAAGCTACTCTCTACAACTGCTCAGTGTAAATTTGGATTGGTTGTCAAAGGCTGATCAAGAGCCAGTCTAAATGTGACACGTTTGGAAAGCTTTAGAAACAGGATATCGTCCCTGTCCAAAGAAATAAAGTTTCCAAAGTGGCAACTTTACAAGAGAGGGCAAAAACCTAATTTAGTTTTAATGGCAGCCAAAGGAACCAGATTTTTTTTCCAAGCAATTTTCCAAGAACATTTCACACAGTGTAAACAGCAGCTGTGTGTTCAAATGATGCATAAAAGTAAAGATCAACAAAAACTGAGATACATGTTTTTTATTGGACTGCAACAATATGCTGCAGTATAGTGACATTAAGTCTTACTTAAGTCTTACTTAATGTGCTTTGTTGTGTTTAATATGATCCTTTAAGGCAGTATGAACATAAAAATCCCATCTCCAGCACCTACACTTGATTCTCCTCTGGGTACATGTTAAACGCTGAACTATAGTACGAGGAACCCTGGGCAGATAGTCAGGAACATGAGGTCTGAGCCTCGGCTTGCTCACAATAGCACCAAGTGTTTACCATTCCAGCTGAGTAATCTATAGAACTCCCTCAGCTCCTCTACACAAACATGGGCTGTAATGGCTCTATGCACTAATACATCAAGGGCTGTCGCTCTGTCGGGGGAGTGCTGAATGCCTTTTACACCAGAATTCCTCTTCTAAAAGGAACCACAGGAAGAACCACTTATTACCCACATATAGATATAATATATTTTTATTTATTGTATTTTATTCTGTATAGTATATATAGTATTTCTGTATAGTACACTGATGAAATCTATAATGCTTAAAGTTCTGTTGGCCATCTTTGTGCCACCAAAACATCTCTAATCACTAAGGAATGGACTGTGCAAGGTGCCCTGTGGTGAGACATGGGCAGCAGATCCTGTGTTGCAAAATGAAGCCACCACGGATCATCCGGCATAAGCATCTCACAACTTTAATCAGATCTGGGAAATTTAGTGGCCAGGCAACATCTTAAATTGTTTGCCATGCCCCTCAAACAATGTGTGCAGTGTCCATTATCCTGCTAATAGGACATCATTGCCATGGAGGCGTTACTATGTACCTGGTCCTCAGTCAGTGGCACCAAATGACATCAAATTGATTTCCACATGAATGCCCAGATCCAGGGTTTATCAGCAGTACGTCAGAATCACATTCTCTTCACCAGTGTGTCTTCTTCCCACGGTGCATCCTGGTATCATCACTTCCCCTGTTAAATGACTCCAAGGTCCAGTTCCAACATGTGCATGCTCATTGTAGGTTCCTTTGATGCTGGACAAGGGTTAGCATGGCTCCTCTCACTGGTCTTCAGCTATGCAGCCCTCTAAGCAGCAGGTTCGGATGCACTGTGTCTTTCTGTGCACTGGTAGGCCTTCTGTTGGTATGGACCAAGCAGAAGATCCTATATTGCATTGATGAGTCTTGGCTGCCCAATACCTTGTTGTTAGTGGTTTGTCCCTCCTCAGATTTTTAACAGGCACTACACAAGACTATTTGGAGATGCAGTTAACTCCTTCTGAGTGATGAATTACAGGGATGAAAACAATTTGTTCACTTGCAACGACT
The DNA here is from genome assembly GCA_024036415.1 of Prochilodus magdalenae. Lineage (NCBI taxonomy): Eukaryota > Metazoa > Chordata > Actinopteri > Characiformes > Prochilodontidae > Prochilodus > Prochilodus magdalenae. The sequence continues at coordinate 26,463 of JAMWET010007503.1, forward strand.
TCACAGCCTTAAAAAAATCCCAATGGATCTTACGTGGGGGAATTTGTTGCCCCCATTATCAAATATTGAAACAAAGCTCTTTACTGCACAGTTATGTTTATTGAGATTATCAGTGGATAAATCAAAAGCAAAATAATAAAGATAATCTCTGTATAAAACTCGTTATCGCTGTTTGCAGACAGATACAGATTTTATTGTACCTTGGCACCAGCACTGCTAGATGCAGAACACCGAAGCTGCTGCGAGTGGGCTGATAAAGTTACACTCATTTCTCTTTTTCCCTCCTCAGTGTTGCTTACAGCCGCAAATTAAACATAATATCCTCAGACTCTTCAAGGCCAAGAAGCCTCATTTAAAATAGTCTGCAGTACTACAAATGCTAGTAGATGTCTGCAGGAAGCTAGGTTTGAGATTTAGTCTTTTAATCACCTCTATAAAAGCTTAAAATTACAGCTGATTAAAAAACAGCAATGAGATATTGACTGCATTGATTGCACGCTGTAGCAATTCACACAGAATTCGCTATTTAACAATTGATTCCTTACTGTGAAGGTAATTTGGAGGAATTTGGCTGGCATTCAAGTATGCAGGGGATTAAAAAGAAAAATAGTCATGTACAGTATTTATGAATACAAAGACTGTCAAAATCTATGTATGAATGAAAATCTAGGGTGCATATATATATATATATATATATATATATATATATATATATATATATATAAAAATACTGTACATGACTATTTTTCTATTTAATCCCCTGCATACTTGAATGCCAGCCAAATTCCTCCAAATAACCTTCACAGTAAGTATTATAATCATAATATTTTTAATATATATATATATATATATATATATATATATATATATATATATATATATATATATATATATATATATATATATATACATACATACATACATATATACACACATACACACACACACACACACACACACACACACCCTAAATGATATTTGATTATAATAATTGTATAATAATTGTATTATCTAATCTATATATGAGTTAAAATCTAAGGTGGGATTATATACATACATACATACATACATACATACATACATACATACATACATTCCTTCACACCTGTGTAAATCTGAAATGACAATGAATGTGATTTAAAATGTGAGATAACCAACTTGTATAAGGACTGAGAAAGTCAAGCGCTGTTTGTATTCTCAGAGGAATTGCCTGGTCTGCCCAGACATCAACATCACTGGGAGTGTTTCAAATTACTTGGATTGTGAGAAACAGAACGTGCAACCGGTTAAAGACTAAACTTTGAAGGTTAGTTAAAAGAAAATCTGTGGTTTCCTTTGAAAAACGGCCCTATATTTTAAGTCATATATACTGTGGTTGAAATGAACAAAAACGTCATGTGAACACTGCTCCATGTGACTGTTCTGAAAAGGATGAAAGCAGGTCTGCTAAAAAGGGATGGAAGCTGTAATAAGGGAAAAAGAGCGGACACACTATATTCTCTGAAAAATTAATGGCTTGACCTTAATGGCTATTTAGACTGGAAATTAAAAGCATAAAAGGGTGGTCTCTGACTTTCGCAGTATTGTATTAAGGTAATGGAGTTGCGCTTAGTAATACTGAATAATAGGATGGACCAACTTACCTGAGAGGAATGCGATGTCTTTCAAAACAAGATAGACAGTATTTCATCTGTCATGAACAGGCAGGAGGCCATGCTTTGCAGAGTGGCCAGATATGGGGCCTGATGGGAACACTGGACGGCAATAGGAGCGACCTTAATGTTGCAACTTGGTTGATGTTATGAACATTAGGTGCATGCACATGTTATTTGGTAATTCTTGGCTGGGTTGAGGGGTATCAAAATGGATCTGTCTGTCTGTCTACAGTCAAGTAAAATTAGAATTGTTGTCATTCCATGACAGTTCACTAGGTAGTAAACACTATGTAGTAAATAGCCTAGTTAACCATTTCAAGCAATCAAGTGACAAGTAACTGCTATTTCATCGTCCTCAGCTACAGAATAGGTCAGAATATGAATTTTGATTCCTACCAGTTGCAATCATGGGCAATACCATTCCGATCATGTTATGGATTTCCTTTGGAATGCTTTGAAAGAGGATTTATCTTACTAAAAAGTGGGAATCCATGTCAATGTGTACTACTAATTCACCAAGTTGATGAAAGTGAGCTCAGAATTCCTCAAGGCTCAAAAGTGGAGCACTGAGTCTGAAGAAGAAGACATCAAAATGTTATAATGTCAAATCATAAGCATGATGCAAGCTATCTCCCTCAGGGAAGAAGCCGGAGGCCAGTTTTCAGACGAGTGTTTTGTTGAAAACTATCTCCTTCTGAAGTCTAATTAGATCTCTAATGAAGTTAGCTATAGTTCAATCAAACGATGGTGTACTGCAGCTTAATTGGAGACCAGAGAAAGTCTGCATTTACACCAAACAATCTTCAGCAAACCGGTGTAATATCCACACCAATTCAGCAGAAATGTGAAAATTAAACAGCCATTTAGTAGAACTAATATTCATTTGGTAGATGGTAACCATTACCATTTCCAATTGGGTGAAGTTAGACCTTTGGCAGAGATCAACATTGGGGGAAAGGTAAAAGGTAGAAGCCATTGCTACTTGGTATCACTACACATATCACCTAAATCATCACCACAAAGTAGAAGCCAGTACGATTTGGTGAAGTTTGAATTCAGCACTATTAGGTCTATGGAAAACATCATTACTATTTGGTGAAGGAGTCCCGGACAATAGGTAGATAGTAAAAGTCATTACCTTTTGGTAGAAGGTAAAAGTCATTACCATTTGGTGAAGTTAGAGTTTACAACCTTTAGATCAATGGGAAACACCGTTACTGTTTGGTAAAGTTTGAATTCACCATCATTTGGCAAAAGGTAAAAGTCATTATTAGTTGAAAATCATAGCTGGCAGGTCAAATAGGACCACCATTGCAAACATACAGGTAAATAACATTACTTTGGCTAATTGTAATCCTTTATGCTGTACATGCTAATATAGAAAGAACATTAGTAATTACTTTACAGTTCCTTTTTCAATGAAATGCCAAATAGAGAAATACAATTCTGATTGCAAAATCAGAAAAGACGTGACTCGTCATTGTATTGAGATGAAGTTCAACATTGTAGAAAAGGACGAACTGTATCTGGAATATCTGGAGGCCTGCCACACGAGGAAAGCGGAGTTTTGCACAACACACCAAACAGCCCAGCAGAGTCATACTGAGGAAAATCATAATGATGCTATTTTCTTGTTTTGTGGGCGTCGCCCAGACAGTTCTGCAGTGTTCCATTTCTGAGGCAATCTTTCCGATCAATACTTAGTGACAAGACTCTAAGCCAGACAACCTCTTTTGTCAAGTATTGGTATTAGGGCTATTTTTTTTTTTGTGCCTCAAAAGCTCAGTTTACTGTCTGTTTAAGTACATATGCATGAAAAAGTGGTTCTGCATGGTACCAGATAAAAGGTCTTGTACAAATCTCAGAGCCCTTATTTTAGTGCTATATGGATCATTGTACTGAACTAGTTATTTGGACCATTTTGGACCTTTTAATCGATTTTAGACTTAAATTATTTTGCTCTTAATGGCCCTATGCCTTAAACATGTTTCCTCCCATTAAAACATATGACTGAACATTTCATTTGGTCACAACAATAATACAATAAACAGTACCTATTACACAGAAGAGCTGAACACACATAAAATATAATATATATACATATACACATACAGGGGTTGGACAATGAAACTGAAACACCTGGTTTTAGACCACAATCATTTTTTAGTATGGTGTAGGGCCTCCTTTTGCGGCCAATACAGCGTCAGTTCGTCTTGGGAATGACGTATACAAGTCCTGCACAGTGGTCAGAGGGATTTTAAGCCATTCTTCTTGCAGGATAGTGGCCACAAAACTGTGCTCTTACCTGCTAATTGAACCCTAACACTCTGCTCTTACTGGTGCAATGTGCAATTAATGAAGATTGGCCACCAGGCTGGTCCAATTTAACTATGAGACCTCCCACACTAAAATGACAGATGTTTCAGTTTCATTGTCCAACCCCTGTATATATATACACACACACATACATATACACATATATATATTTTATTTTTTTTGTGTGTGTGTGTGTGTGTTTTAGTGGTGACAATTCTTGATGCTCCACACTGATTTTCACATTTACTTATCAGTCTTTGGCGATGGTGACATGTTGTTAAGGGTTGTTGTCCTAAATGTCTGCATGCATTTAGACCTACATTGAGCAGCTGTCTGCCAGTGGTGCTGGCACTAACAGGATGTCTCAGAGGGCATCACTGCTGGCTGAATGTTTGCAATCGTGGCGCTTGGGTCAGTCAGGTGCAGTGAAAAGGCCGGTCCTCGCTTACATCACATGTGCGGTCGAGCATGAAACTTGAATCATTCTCGTGTCTCACAATGTCAAACCTTCCCACCAAGTTTCATTCCTGTCGGCTGATTCCTTCTGGCTGCAGCTATTTGTGCCACTGTCCTTTTGACGCTGAGTGTACAGCATGTAAGCTTTAAAATGGTTCCTCAGCAAGCTGTCATGATTCTATGTATCACTGCTGTCTTTACCACAGCTCTGAAGAGCATCTTTTATGAGACTGTATTTGAATTTGACTATACAGAGCATGTTTTAGAGACTGAATAAGTATGGGAAAGTGAGGAACGAGAGAGGGGGCATACTCTGCAATGACTAAGAGACCCATAATAATAGTGATCGATACAACATTTTGTGACGAAAGGAGCACAAATTCAAGAGTTGTTTGTTTGGAGTGAACTTCTAGTGACACATGCAGGCCTTCACGATTCAATTTTCCAATTTCCTTCCACTGGCCGAGTTAGAGAGGATGTGTTTCAGCCATCAAATGATTTCCTCTGTGACCCGAATAGCAATTATGAGCCACCGTTGGTAATGTTATTCAGCTTTTGTGTCAGGCAAATAGTGGATGCTTTTCAGCAGTCACACTTTCAGTTCTTTTTCATTTGTTTGTTTTTTGGCTTTTCATATGATCTCAGAGTAATGGCAGTGGCATTTGCTCCTCATCTGTCATTAAAGTACTCAATAATTAAGTGGTACAAGTAAAACTGGTGATGCTCTGCAGAATAGAACAGCATAGCCCAAGGTTTGGGTCTATAGTATACGCTGCAGTGAAGAATATGGGTCTGTGATTAAAAATACAACATGGCTGTGCATCGACCCGTATGAGAACATGGCTAGTTTTCAAGAGCTCTCTCTAAACAAATGGTACATAATACCACTATTGGATGAACATGGAGGTTTTCTTTTGTTGCCATGAGTCAGCTGTTTTCAAGTAGGTTACAGACAGCGCATATCTCATCTTACAGGAAGTGAAGTTGTCCTCCGGCTGATCTATTTTAGGATAACACCCTAAATAACATTCTGAACATTGTGGAAAAAGGTATCCGTAATCAATTATTCTTCACCAAACCAAGCTAAATCAATCATTCTATTAGCAGCTCATTACCTACCACTCATCTTACAATGGCTATTTTTTATCTGGAAACATTAAGACTGCATTGCACACATGCAGTTGGGATATTTGGTGGTGTCAGATGCTACATAGTGTTATCATGTGCAGTATCATGTGTACTACTGATACTTATTATAGAAATAAAGCTCAAATAAATAAATAAATGCCAATACAGCACACTCATTAGCACTGCATATTGATGTACTGAGCTTTTGCCATTGGCCACATTAAGCTACATGTACGTTTTGGTAGAACATGTGCAATTGATCAGGTGAATCCGATGTTCGCAAGTGTGTTGAAAGGGCATTCAAAGACAACAAGAGGTGACCTGCTGTAGAACGTGTCTTCTGGGGATGTGGGTAACATTAATTTGGCATTTGAGACCTTGACATCGAACTGGACCTTTTCTTTGAGCCTGTGCCCACCTACTTGCCCTACCTTTGCTCACCTACTGGATACCAGGAAGGGTTTGTCCAGTTTTGGAGCTGGTTTTGTATGTTGAGAAGACAATACTGTAAAACTAGTAAATAAGGGTTTTTAAAGCTGCTCAGGAAACAGGATCCGTCTGCAGACTGCCAGACAGTGGAGGAACGTGTAGGGGTGGTTTTGGGAAAGTGATTTGAAAGTGATTCGGATTCACATCTACAGTTTACATGCAGGGGTACAGTATTTAGTCTATTATGGACATGGGGGTTCCACAACACATATTACCATTAGTGAAAAAGAAGGAATAATAACCCATCTTGAATAAATACTCAACACATCGTCACTGTCCATAGAAAAACATGTATCTCCATTTTGTAAAGTTGCCATTTTGGAGATACCTGTTTTTCTTTGGACAGCGACGATATTTAAAATTAAATACATAATTTAGGTTAATGTGCCTGAGAAACTTAGGATAAAAAAGGTGTGGCAGTTCATAATCATATATGCAATAGGTAGACACTGTTACTGTGGTGGGAAGGTATTAGGAACTCACCAACAGATTTTGAAAGGCACCGACTTGTTTAAAATTTATTGCACACCTAATAATAAAAATAATGATAATAATAATAATAATAATAATAATAAATTGTCCAGGGTGCCTGTGGTTTCAGCCCATTTAGTGCTGGAATAGTGCAATAAAATCCATTGTGGCATATACTGTATATGCTTCCCAGCATCAATATATATGTATGTACACATTTTTACAAATTTAGGTGAGGCCAATTATTCCCTGAGTAGAGAGTTCCTGGCCATTTTGTTCTATTTGTGTTTGCACACAGAGGAATTTGTCTTCCGTGTTTAATCCATCCGTTAAGTGAAACACACACACACACACACACACAAAGGGGCATTGAGCACTCTTGCCCAGAACAGTGGACAGCCCTACCCTCAACGCCCAGACAGCCGTTGGGGATTGATACCTTGTTCAATGGCACTTCAGTCGTTACTGTCAGCTCAGGGAATTGAACCGCCTGCCCTCGACTGCCGGCAACCCAAGACTGGCCCAAACTTATAACCAACAGGAGAAATTATGAGTACTCATTCATTATCATATGAGCCAATAATAGATCAACTTTAACAGACAGAGAATTTTAATTAAAGACCAAGTTACAGAGGCACGTTTTCAGAAGTGCGCATTGACCTTGACTGTCTAATAAAAGGTGATACAGTTCCACGAGTCTCCACTCATTTTCTGTCTTCGATACAAGGTATTTGCAGAAAGTCAGAATGTCTCTGTTTATGTTTGTAAAGGTGATCTTAGATACGCAGATGCTGTGATATATGCTGCCACTTCAAGGTGATTCATGGCTTCAAAAACTAGTAGCAGAACTTTAAAGATACAGGTGCCCAGTGTAGTGACCGTTCTGTTTTTGTCAGGATGTGTGCTGCTGCATGTTGTGTGCATTGGAGAGAGTTGTTTTTCTCAGGAAGCTCTGTACAAAGAGCACACATTCTCCAGCCCTGAGCCTTATGTATCGGGTTTATGAAACACAACCATGCATCCTGCTACTACAGTTAAGACACAGGTTTAAAGCCATTTGAGAGGACTCCTGTTGAAATATGAAACATTAAGCATGTATTTATGTATAAATGCTGAGTATGGTCTAAGAGCTTTTAGAAATGTATGCTATTTCACATATCAATAATTTACTCTAAGGCTATGTAACCTTTTTAGTTTGACCAGGGTCCAGCAGCACTGCTGTATCTGATCCTCTCATACCAGTACAAAACACACCAGCACCACCAAGGTCAGTGTCACTGCAGTGCTGAGAATGATACACCACCCAAATAACACCTGTGACGGTCCTGATCACACAAGGACAGGGTAAGAGGGGGCTAAGAAAGTACACAGAGAAACAGATGGACCTACATAAAGTGCAGCTATACGGTAAATGGAGCAGAAAAAACGGACAAACGAGGAAAAAACAAGGTGAGTCTACTTACTGAAGTGGCTGAGCGGTGTTTACTGCACAGCTAGCATTAACTCGTGGATACGTGCGAGAGCTGCCACATGCACAGGTTCCTGGGAGGTGCCTCAGCTTGTGGTGAGATAGGACATGGATCTAGATAGATATGGACCAAAATGACCTACAGGCTTACGCCTAACAGCTGCAGCTGATGAGAATTCTGAAACAATGAATATGGTGACCATATATATATAGGCTTCATGTGGCGAGAGTATGCAGGCTGTTCTTGGAGAATGAAGGAATTGATACCATTGACTGGCCCACCGGCTCGCCTGACCTAACTCCAATAGCACACCTCTGGGACATTATGTTTCGTTCCATCCGACGCCATCAGGTTGCACTTCAGACTGTCCAGGAGCTCAGTGATGCCCTAGTCCAGATCTGGGAGGAGATCCCCCAGGACACCATCCGTCGTCTCATTAGGAGCATGTGGGGGCCATACAAACTACTGAGTACCATTTTGATTTGCTGCAGTGGAATTTGGGTTAAATGGACAAGCCTGCTGCATCATTTTCTCGCTCAGGGTGTCTTTGAATTCAACCCTCTGTAGGGTGATCATATTCATTTCCATCAAACGATGTGGCATCCTTTCGTTCCTAACACATTACCCAGTCTATATGAGGAAAGATATTCTGCATGATTTTTTTTCCCATTGAGATCTGATGTGTTTTCAAAGTGTTCCCTTTATTTTTTTGAGCAGTGTATATACATACATATATATATATGACCATTAAAGGAACGGCTGCACCCAGAAGGAATGGTGGGATTGCAATGCTATTGGGAAGGAAGATAAAACTTACCAGGAACATTAAATGATGACAATATTTGCTGAGCTTGTAATGGTCACTTTAAGGTGGGGTATAGTGCGTACTACTTCTCTACATGGAAGCTAAGTATCCACCTCTCCACGAAAGCACCGACCTAACACCCTACTTCCATTCGTTACAAGCTACGTATTCAGAAGAAGTCTCTTAGCATGATGTTGGGTTGCTAACATGCTAGGCATCTCGTATGTGTGATGCAAGACAACAAACCAATCATCTTGCCGTTGACAATGGTGCCTCCACACATGGATTCATTGGTCGTCTCCACCAAGACAAAAGTAAGACTCGTCACTCAGTATGACCTGCCACCATTCTGAGTCACTCCATAACTGTGTGTCATTGCAGTCTTTGTGCTGAATGAAACAACCAGTCCTCCCTCTTCTCTGTTCTTCTGCATCATGAGCAGCTGAGTGGTCTATTTTTGTAGGTCATTTTTCTTTCTCATGTTTTTGTTCATTGTCTGTAGTTCCCTATGCAGTGTGTTATGAGGAGCACTATTTCTGAACCTGGGCCAGAATCATTGTTTGTGTGGAGTCTTCACCGTCCTGGTGGGACTCGTCATTAAAGATGGCCTGCTGTCATTCGAAGTCACTCTCTAACAGTCTAGCTCGACCACTTTGCAGTCTTTGGTGACGTTGATGTGGTGTTAAGGTTAGTTGACGTTACGGTCTGGATGCATGTGGTCGTCCATCCTGCTACTCAGGTACACTGTCAAGTGCACTGAGAAGCCCATCCTTGCCTACGTCACAGGCCCGGCTGAGTGTGGAACTTGAATCATTTGTCGCAAGATGTCAAACCTACCCATCAAGTTTCATTTCAGTCGACTGATTCTTTGTGGGCGCAGCAATTTGTGCAACTATTCGTTTGATGATGAATGTATTTTTTAGATAATAGACCTTTTTCAGCACAGCACCACCCCTGACATGGTAATTAACGCTGGACTAGCAGACCTGCGCCATATATGTCAAATATAAATTAACACTTGCCACCAGATGCTGTTTAAGATGTTTTAGTCCACTTAGAGACAATAAACAAGCCTGTGCAGTTCTCCACCTCCCATATGCTTAACACAAATGATGTAAGCGCAAGCCGTCTGTAACTCTTCATCGGTGAAGACACACTACATCTCTTATGATGCAAGCAGGGGGAAACAACCTGACGGCGCAGACGGGCCAGTCTGCTAAGATAAAGGTTTCAAGGAGACTAACTGTTTCCGTGTGATTACCATCCGACAGGGTGAATCAGGGCATTTTAAGATAGTTTAACCCTACACGAATGTTACTCTCCTCGTCATTAAAAAACCGGCAGTGTGCACCAATCACTCAGTTGTCAAACCGAATAGAACAGTCTGGACTTGTGCCACAATAGGTCAGAGTGATGAAATGCCGTCAGAAGGTTTGAGTTCAACTTACGTGTCTTAGATGAGGCCTTCATGTCATTGGATCAGTCAGCGCCAGTCAGGCCTGACAGCTTCCATAAAGCTCAGCTGTGGATACTGTCCACTCCGCACATCATTATTTGCCTTAATATAGCGGTATAACACCGTTTCAGTGAAGACAGGTATTCTCCTGGCATTAACACACCTCACAAACACCTTCAGTATCACTTAACATTTTCCGAAATTGTTTTGATGGTTTAGGCCGGCCACTTCCATAACCCCCGAAAAAGGAGGACATCCCACCACCAAAAGGAGGACATCAAAAGGAGGGGGGGTGGTCGGGCACGACACTAGGACGGAATTAAAATCATGACCTGACCCATATAACACAGAAATGATTACTTTACTCACCTAATTGGGTGGAATGGATGGCATTTGTGAGTCAGACGGGAGCTTACTAATTGACTAGCATTTAGAGGGTTGACCTGCCGAGTCACGATGTCACATGACCTTAGTAAACCAGTGAAATGCAAGGCATGTCTTTTGACACAGATGTGAGCCAATGGCACGCATAATATTGTTCGTGAGTAAACCTGTTAAATAGCTTGTCCCGAAAAGAGGACCGGACAGAGGACTAGACAGAGGACTTGAAAGAAAGACTGTCCGGCCTAAAACCAGACAACGAAGGTGAGTCCAGCCGGCCACAAACACGGAATTCCACCAAGCAAAGCCTATTATTAATCATAAGCAGTGCGCCTGTGTGCAAGTTGATTGCAATAAGGCCTAAGTAGACAGTAGATTGGTGTCAGTCAATGCAAATGATGTTATCCCTTTCCTAATGCTGCATTAATGCAATCCGAAACAACAGGGAGGAGAAGAGTATCAGGCTGTGCCTGTGCTGAATGAAACAACCAGTCCTCCCTCTTCTCTATTCTTCTGCATGAGCAGTTGACTGGTCTATTTTTGCACATCGTTTTTCTTTCTCATGTTGTTGTTCATTGTCTGCAGTTCTATTTTTGTTTCCTCCGCAGTGTGTTTTGTGGAGCGTCATTTCTGAATCTGGGCCAGAATCATTGTTTGTGTTTGGAACAAGCCAATGAAATATATAATTTGGTATTGCGTTCTTACACAATCGCAGTCTCTGTGCATTGGCCATGGATTTATGCTCTAAACAATTACAGGTGTCAAAGATTCCATGACAAAATGGTTCTCTTTAAAATTCTTCATAGCCACCTCCGAGAAAGACTGCATGTTGTGCACTCTCTTGCTGGATCGTGCAGTCAAGGACCATCCTACATGTGTTTATGCTTGAGCCAAAACAGCCTTCGAGTACTAGTAACGATTTTTCCAGGAGACATTTCTGAGATATACGATAAGTCCACTAGCACAGGGAAGATGAAAAGCCAGAGGAAAATGAGTGAAAAACATTAAAAGATAAAGAGAACACGGGGCCTGCTAGACCACCAAAACTGTCTCCATCAGATAAACAGCACTTAGAGCCTTCTCTCTTGTTTCAGATCTGGAAACTCAACCCTATGAGTCTAAAGCAGCTGTCAAGAAGCCCTCACTAAGAAAAGACTTGAATGTGTATTGATTGAATAACTCATATATGTCTCTGTGTTGCGGCACAGCAAGATGGGCCTGGGTTCAATTCCCCAGCCAGTTGCTGCTGTGTGGAGTTTGCATGTTCTCCCCGTATCTGCCTGGGTTTCTTTTGCCAGGTGCTCCAGTTTCCTCCCAAAGTCCAAAGACATACAATCAGGAACTTGGAGAAACTACTGTCCCTCTTAGGTGTTAGTATGTGTGCACACATGTGTGTCTGTCCTAAGATTGACTGGCCACCTGTCCGGGGTGTTTCCAGGCCCCACCCCACTGAGATAGAAACCAGGTGCTGAAATAGGGTCCGGATGGATGGATGGATAAACAAATAGATGAATAGATGGATGGACAGTCAGATGGTCTTGAACAATACTGTATCTCAATGCTGTCAGAGTTAGGGATGGGTATAGAGTGCAGTGCTAAACTGGTAGCGCTTCCTAACCAATCATTACCGAAATATCCATGAGCTCCTCAACAATGAGCTATTTGTGTTTATGTAATATTCATTTGTTCTGCATAGTAGGCTTTTTTAAATTGTTGGTGGTAGATTGAATCAGTCGGACTGGCTCTCTGTTCCTAGATTGCTAAATTTAATGGTAATGCATCTGAACACAAAATATGTAGAACACTGAACACAACATTGTATAACTCACCATGCAGAGTGTTTGCTTTAGCTAAATGGCTGATGCATGGTCATTCTGCCTTCTCCTGCTGTGACTAGTTGTGCCACCTTCTCATACCATAGTGCATATTTATAGGTACTGTACTTCCCTACATAAAACTGTAGCTACAATATTTTGACAGCTTGTATTATTTTATTGTAAATGTTACCAGCATTAAAAGTACAAAGTTGAAGTCAGGTCATATTTGCAAGTATCTTGTTGGAATTTTCCTGCTACATCTGCAGCAGTTATACACTGGCTCCTAAGGCATTATAATAACTACTGCACCATTTCTGAGGGAACAAGAACATTCCAGTAAGAAGATTTCCAATAGAAAGCCTCCTGTTAACTACGGAGAAGATACAAGTTCAGTATCAGAAATGTCAGAAAATGTTTCCATCATTAAACTAATAATTTGGATGTTTTGGATAATCAGCTTATCAGTGTGAAGACTAAGATGAGGGTGTACTAAATTCAAATTCAGTAGGTAGGCATGGCATTACTACTATTTTTTGTTTGGACTTAAGATAAGCTGTCCTGGCAACCACCAATTCCGTATTGCATTATGGTAGAGAGATAACCACAGTCTTTTCACATCTTTCAATTTTCAACCATTTTACATTTTTACATGTCATCCCTTCAGTTTTTGCACCACATTATGGAAAACAACATCAATAGGAGTATTGATAAGCAGTATTGGCGTTAATATCAAAATCAGTAAAACCATAGCCAACCCTAGTCAGAATCGACTTTTACATGATCTGAGGAGGTCAGATACTACTTGCACTGTGTCAGAAATGGACCAATAGAAACTGTACAGGAAGTTATAGCATAAATTTGCTGCTCTACGAAAAACATGTCTCTATTTTTGTTTATTTTTACTTGAATAACTTTGAATAACAGAAATGGCCTACAGATGCTTGGAAGAGGTCTGGATCCATTGACTTACTTTACAGGAAATGGCAAAAACCTTTTTTAATTTTAATGTAACAATTTTGGAGATACTTGTTTATCTTTGGACAGCAATGACATTTTATATTCACAGATCTTTTTTTTTTATCTTTTCCTGTAAAATTACATTTTTAGAAAAATAGGCATTTGTTCTGACAGCAATTATATATAGTTTGATAGTTTTGGCATTGCATTGTTTGCTATTGGACCTGTGCAAACCTCAAGCTACGGTGAGCTATGGAATATGGCTTTAAAATATATATTTTGTGTCCGCATGCTTCTGATATAGTGCCTCCACCTGCTATGTCAAGGCTTATGTAGTTTGCATCATCCATTTCATCTCAGTCCCCTTTAATACAGTGTATCTGGATGCTATCTCTAGACTATGTTGGGGTAGAAGAAGCAGCAAGTCCTTACTGGTAGATTATTCCTGAGTAAGCTGCACAAAGCCTACACCGAACTGGCATATCAGTCTCTCTGATCATATCTAACTACATTATTCCTTCCCCATTCTTCTTGCTCCGGAGTGAAACTGTTGTCATTCGTGTGACGGGAGAGTGTGACTAATCCTGTCTGAGGAATGAGAAGTGAGGCGTGCCAGATGGCACAGTAGAAGCAAAAAAGAAATGTGTCAGGTGGTGGACAGACAGGCACTCTAAGAGCACAGAGGCTTGCTGAATGTCTGTCAGTAGACTCCATGTGGTCTTGCCAGGCTATTGGCGGGTCACTGGCTAAAGCTTTCTCCAGCAAGCTAAACATTTTCACAATCTGGGTAGACATAGAGGGCGGCTAGCTCTGGAGACAAGCCTAACATGGACCATTATAGTTATTCATTATTCAGCTTGTTTGGTGAATTTGAATGGCCATTCCCACGCTATGTAAAAAAGATTATAATGGGTTTTGGGACCAATGCCAAATGTTAGTGTGCTTTAAAACCATACTGGACATAATATTTGAAAAGGGTTTTTTAAAGACGGCATCCTTTTGCAAAGAATTTGGCACTAGGCATGAGTTACGTTCAACATAGTTACACTCAGAAGGAATCAACCAACAGTAATGAAACTTGTTGAGGGGGTTTGACATTGTGAGACATTCAAACGATTCTACTTTTACGGGCAGCTGTGCACTTGATGCAAGTAAGGACAGCTCTTATCACTGTACCTGACTGACCCACGATTACAGACATTCAGCAAACAACGATGTCCTCCATGAGTCATCCTGTTAGTGCCAGCACCACTGACAGATGGCTGCACAGCACAGGACTATGCAATCAGACTGTTATGGTGATTGCCCCCAACACAATGTCAACGTCGTCAGACTGCAACAGTGTCATACCAGACTTTCATGGAGTGGATGGCAGTGGTTGATCTGTAGTAAGTTCTGCTTTTGTCTTGGTGGAAACAACGAATGAATCCATTTGTGGGGGCATCGTGGTCAGCGCCAGGATGAATGATTTGTTGTCACGCGTCACACGTCCAGAAGGACTGGTGTCATTCCACCTCCACCCCTACCACAAAATCTGCAGGAACTATATTCAAGATGCATGGGGATAGATTATTGCAGGACACCATTAGGAACCTCTACAACTCAAGCTGAGATGTTGTATTAGCAAACATGGTAGCCTGATGCTATACTAGGAGACGCTGCTTATTTTGCCCCCACCAGTCTAAATGTATCATCATTCATTGTTCCTGAAACCTTCTTCTGAATATAATTGTAATCCAACACTTCCTTCTAGGTGCAGTTATTTCCTTGACAACGAGTATGTGTTTCATATATTGGCCCTTAACACCTCGGATGCTCCCCAGCTCGTTTTATGCACAGTAACAAGATAACCTGAAAACATGGGAACTTTGCAGTAACTGCACTTGGCAGCGCCTCATCAAGGTCACTGAATGGCTTTCCCATCCTACACAATTAACCTACTTTCAGTGTGAGGCAGCAATCTGTGGGGAAGCAATTAGAAGCCCGCAGCATCCTGCTGTGCGTAGACTTAACTTTACAAAAACCTTGAATGTAGGGCCTACTGCAAGTGCACAGCCATAAGCAGGCTACTCTGCCTTTGTCAGGACATGCAAGACAGCAATTCCAGTTTGCCAGGGGCACTTCATTTGGTTCCACTCTTCGGGATGGCTCCAAGGACACAAAAGACTGAACACACATCTCCCTAGCCTCCGCCCCAGTGGAAATGTAATCTCTGACAACAAAGAGCTGCACTCCCACAGTAAGTAAATCAACAACTTCAGCTCAGGCGTACCAGCCACTCACAGCACCTTAAACCCAAATCTGAAGTTGTGCTCCACGCCTTCTTTTTTTGACTAGTGCTCGGCGAGGCAATATTTAGCCTGACAGCATTCCCTCCGTCGATAAATCATGCAGCAATGCAGACGCAAGCTGGCGAGCCATGGAAGCCGAACGGCAGGCAGTGACACTCGCGCACACCCACAGCAGCGGCAGAAATGCAGCAAGGCTTGTTTACTGACCTTCCTGTCTCCCTGCTGGCAACAAACAATCAAAGACGTCTCTCTCTCTCCCTCCGCTCGCACTGGAGTGGGGCAAGGTGACTTCTCTTTCGGCACACTGACAAGGTAGTATTCCACTTCATTGGGTCACTCTTTCACCTGCAAGACAGCGAAAAGACATTCAGCTACCTCTGGACAGGTGTTTACAGAGCTGCAGTGAATCATGTCGCTAATAGAAAGTCAGACACTCTTGGGACATCGTTTGAAAACTCATTGTGCACTTAAAGTGATAAATTGGATGAACTAGACTCGCATATTTCAATTAACAAGCGTCAGAGACCATGCTTCATTTCATTTGGCTTCCAGTTTAAACAGCCATTAAGTAAGTAAGTCCCAAATTCAGTTCCAGGCGATGAGATTAGATATGAAACAAACAATCTGCTTGGATCAGGAAAAGGAAATCCAAAGGAAAGGGTTGTTTAAAAATGATTAAAAATCACAAAGGAAATGAGACCCCAACATCAATACAACATGCAAGACTTGGAAAACCATCAAATCTGTCTCCATTAGATAAACAGTAGAGTCATCTTCAAGAAGGAGAAGAAACTAAAGCTCCACTCTTGCTTTAGATCTAAAAACAATCCACAGTTTAGATCCACAGTTTCTGTCCATCCTCCCATTTTGAGAAGACAGCAGAGCACAAAAAGTCAGGAAAATTGTGTAACTGTCAAGAGAGCCTTACTGAGAAAAGGAAATGGTCACCCCAGAGCCCAGATCACAGTTGAAATGAAGGTGCTTGGGAGTATTTGGATCATGACAAGCTTCTAAGACTGAATTTTGGTTGTGTGAAAGAATATCCCTGCAGATTTTGTGGAAACATTGATTGAAAGCAAGTCTCCTAAAATGGATAAAGGCTCTATCAAAAACTGAAACATGTGCTGTTATATTTAGTTATATATATATATATATATATATATATATATATATATATATATATATATATATATATATATATATATATATATATATATATTATATACTATATTATATATAAACATACACACACAAACATATATATGCTTTCTGCTTGTTCCTGATGCTGTAAAACTTATTTTAAACTTGACATTATATTAATGAATTGTGGTCTCTCACTTTTGTACACCACATCATGCATTTTTAGTACATGATCTATGGCAAATCATGGGAATACATTTTTAATGGCTCCCATACAAGCTTTTTACATCACCAACATTTCAAGGCTCTCTTAAGTTAATTTTGAAAAGAGCTGGCCAAGGCTATTTGTTTGAAACTGTAGAAGTGCTGGATGACAAGTGGATATAACCTTTACTGCTCTAATGTCCTTGTTTTGTGTTTTCTGCTTTTTTATGCTGAAAGATGAATGCTTTTCATTTCATGGCCGTTTTGACTGAAATGAAATAAATGAGAAGTGGTCTCTGAGTTTTGCACAGTAATGCATTACATCAATCCAGCGGTGCAGTTGTTTTTCTGACTGATGGCACATTTAGTAGTAGTTTCGAAGGATTGAGCTCCCTTGTTAAAACACTGTCATCCATATTAGTTTTTGAGGAAAGTCACTTGTTCTGCCACTTTCCTACCCTCAGGGTCTTAATATGATTATCTAGCTAGAGATACATGTGATTAGGTTACTGCTATCTGTCTCCAAGGCTTCCACATATGTGCGTCATTCGGCGCTGTGCTATCTCTCTCTACACTGATGTTTTTCTTCATCTGTGCAAAACAGTCCCAGTGTTTTCTTTGCCTGGGAACAGAAAAATGACAAAAACAGGGTAATTTGTGTAGTTATTGTAGCCCAGAGTCAGCCCTGAATTACACTATATTACAATGTTTTCTGAAAACATTTTATATATATATATATATATATATATATATATATATTTTTTTTTGTCAACCTTTATGCATCCTTTGAACACAGCAGCTGCTTATCACTTGAAAAGGTTCATATTCAGATTCTATTGACATATTAAAATACACATTTCATATATATATATATATATATATATATATATATATATATATATATATATATATATATATATATAAAACTGTAATTGTATTGTTAACATATGATTGTGGAAATGACATGAAATGAATTCATGATTGTCTTCCTCAGCATACACTGTGCAAACGTTCATGTTCAATATCCTCTATAGTACAAATCTTCATTAAAATATGAAAGGTCTTTGGATGAAGTTACTCACTGATGTGTAAAGAGGAGGGAAGGATGGCCTTTAACAAAACAGTGAGTAATATTTCTCATTACATTTTATTCAGAGCCCTTTTCAGTCTTCAAAAGCACAAAGTTATGCAGCTTTCTTGGTGAGTCTGACAATCACAGCACTACGTACAAAAGCAGTAAATCACATAAGCTAAATTCATACTTTCATTCGCAGTAACATGCTCCACTTATTTATGCACATAGAAAATAAGCTATAACTTCAAGCATATTTTTAGGACTGTCTTATGTTAGCAATATTTACAGAGGGATTTTTACCCAGTTTACTAGTCATTGCCCATTCAATTTACTAGGTCGCTTTCCCCATCACACAAAGCTACCAAATTGTGAAGGCATCTGCATTGGATAGCACGGTGCAAAATGATGAAGGGAGAGGAAGAGCTGATGGCCGAGTTCAGGAATACGAGCTTGTGCATTTCGATGGCTTCTAAGCTGACTAGCTAAAGGAAAAATGGGCTTGTGCAGTTAGCAGGGACAAAGGAATAAACTTTGTCATTCATCGATGCTGAGTAAGATTACAACGAAGGCAGTCATGCTGTAAAGTTGGAGCTGTTCCCAGCTGCTTTCAGCTGGCTGAGTTTTCATGACTCCCCTCAAAAGCTGCCTGCATTTTAGAGAGCAAGTTGTTCCCTGGAGATGGTGGTTGTGGAAAATGTCTACAGTGGTGGTTCAGAATTGTTCTCCAACAGTTCTGGACAAACTTGGCAACTATTACAAAGACAAAGCGACATGGCTTTCCATACCTTTCCACCTGGAGTGATTCAAAAGGCAACATTTCCAAGGTTAGTAATCATCCATACAACAATTTAGAATTTGGGGTATCTGGCATTTGTGGTAGGAGTGCGCCAATATGATGCTCAATATTGAGATATTGACATCAATATTGGCTGATCACAGATCAAATATCAGAAAAAAAATAAGCATAACCCAATATGATCTATTTGCCTTGCTTAGCTAGACGTTGCATTTTAATATCACTCTGAATGCCTGATGGTGCTGATCAATCAGAAATACTAATAAAAGTTCTGTATGAAAAAGCTGAAATAGAAAGAACCCAGTTTTCCAGAAATGAGTCATGTTTGTGGTTCTTCCTTTAGGGAAGTAGAACATTAGGTTCACAGTTTGATCATGATGTTAATTAGACAGCTGGTTAAGCAAAGCGCATCCAGACAAATGTATTATTAACAGCTTTGTTTTTTAAGAGGGGGGAAAAGTAGGTTTTGGCTTGGTATCAGTATCTATGAATGGATTCTCTCCACTCACTCTATATATATATATATATATATATATATATATATATATATATATATATATATATATAATATTAACATCTGTATTTTTCTACCACCCCAATATCCATCATTGTACATATTGTAACCCCTGCATCACTTGCCATGGTTACTGTCCTGCATTTTATATGTAAATAATACTGTACCTTGCACTTCTGGTTAGATGCTAACTGCATTCCATTAGCTCTGTACCTGTACTCTGCACAATGACAATAAGGTTGAATCTAATCTAATCTAACGTAGTCTAATCTAATCGCAAGGATTCAGACTTACAATCAAATGATATGGACTTAACAGAGCAATAGCAAAGCATGCGCAGTTCATACATTTATGTGTAGATTTATTGATCTACACATACAGAAGTCCCTCAGTAGGGTGCAGGCCAGACATGTTTCCTTATGCAACATGCCACACTTGGGAAGGAGTTGTGGCAATTCTTAACGGTGTCCTGTGATAATCCATTCCATGACAACAAATCCTCCATTTGGTGCTGTCTTCACACACAGATAGTCGGTCTCCGCCAAGACAAAAGTGGAACTCGTTACTGAAGATGACTGGCTGCCATTGATGACAGTCTGGCACGACACCATTGCAGTCTTTGGTGACGTTGATGTGGTGTTAAGGGCAGTTGTCATAATGGTCTGGGTGCATGAGTCCTGAGTGGGTGACTCATGTAGGACATTACTGTGCACTGAATGTCTGCAAGCATGACTGTTGGGTCAGTCAGGTACCTGTCACATGTGTGGCCAAGTGTGAAACTTGAATCCTTCGCATGTCAAACATACCTGTCAAGTGCAACTATCTGTGCAACTGTTATTTTGCTGAGTGTATATGGGGAAAATAATAAATCATAACACAGTGCATATCAAATTGTATGTTGTTGTTTTTCTCCTCTGTGCATTAAATTCAATGAAATGAACTGGCAATATAGGTCATGCTGTCATCTTACGACCAAAGAAGGCCAGACCACCCAGCGATTGCCTATGACATCACTGCTGGTGAGCGCTATGAGCGTCCCATGGTTTATAGCGAAGGTTTTGTAAAGTACAGCTGTAACTTCTGAAGAAGAGATAAACACAGTGTCTGCCCCACCCTCTCAAGATCTTTCCTGCATCACTTCAAGTGACAAGTGTTAATGGGGAGGTTGATAGTAACACAGCTCAAGCGATTAGCTTGCATGTTAGCGATCAGCCAATGCCTTTCATCGCTCCATGGTGATTTGAAGAACAGATATTCACACTGGAAAATATTTTATTCCTTCGCCTCTGTGTCTTTGTAGTAAGAGTGTGTGAAGACGCCAAATAAACTCTTGGATACCACTTGAGCATGTTTTTATCTTTTAAAAAGAGGGGGGGGGGTCGACAGAGTCATGTTACAGAAGTAATTATACTTCTCTTCAATTTATTATAATGTGACCCATTAAAATATGGACAAGTGGGCCTACAGCCGCCGCTAACTTTAGAATTGCATTTGAGGCCAAAATTAATTACAGTAATTATTAAAGAGACTGAAATGGTTTTGGTTTCAGCACCATCACATTTACGACTTAATGTCTTATTAGCAGCAATGTTAGGACCTTGAGGAAAAATCTGAAGTTGTTAGGAACTCATTTGCTGTATTAAAACCAGCATTGCTGGGAATTTTATGATCTGCATAATCAAAATCAAATTTGAATTGACCAGAAATCTGTTAATAAGGCGTGTGCAGCCTCAAACACTCCTGAACACCTATTCAAAATTTCTGACTACAGTACACGACTTGTGTACAGTACTGTATATATTTATTGAGCTACACATACAGAAGCAGTGGCTCTCAGACAGTCATGTTTGCTAATGCAGCATGCATACGTCTCAGTATGGAGCTGTACAGGTTCCTAAACATGTCCTGTAATAATCCATCCCACTGGTGGAGGAGTGACATCAGGCCTTCTGGATATGGCCGTTTATCTTGGCACGGACCACGGTGGCTCCACAGATTCATTGGTCATCTCCACCAAGACAAAAGATGATCCCCTGTTATTCTGAGTCACTCCATTATAGTCTGGTGCAACAGCATTGCAGTCTTTTGCAATGGTGATGTGGTGTAAAGGGCAGTCGCTGTAATGGTTGTGCAGCCATCGGTCAATGGTGCTGGCACTAACAAGATGACACGGAGTGCATCACTGGCCGCAGCCATGGCAGTTGGGTCAGTCAGCTACAGCAGCTTACATCACATGCCCAGCTGAATCATTCACATGTCTCACAATGTCAAAGCCCCCCCCCATTAAGTTTCATCAGTTGATTTCTTCTGAGTGCAACCATTTGTGCAACTAGAGTTTGGCTGACGTGTGTTAAGGTTGTCATGGGCAGAATATAGCTGTTTCTGTATTTATCGTTGCGTCTGCACCTCCCTCCCTTTTTAACAAACTCTCTGAGAGTGGGAACACAAACAGGTCACCATACTGCAATATGCGCATAACGTTTTCTCGTTACATGGGGTTTGGTATCCATCTTTGATGATAAGTATGTATGCATTAATTTATTCAATGTTCCTGCAGTCACCCAAACAGCATCAGGATCCAGGCTTAGCTCCCAGTTGCCATAGGGATTAAGTCCTTCCGGAGAGGCAGTGATATTTCACTTACCCAAATGAGTCAGCACAACCGTTCAGCTCAACTCAATTTTAGCTAAACAGTATATTCTGGTGCCCATTTTACAGCCCACTGCTTGCTTCCATTTCCCCTCATTTGTTGTGATCTGTGAGCTTGCTTGGTAACAGAGAGTAGAATGCTCCATTAGACAGAGAGTGAATGGCGTAAGCTTGGCTTAGATGCCTTTGGGGCAGCTTTTGGCTCTGGACGCCACCCTGTCAGCTTCTCACAGGCCGGTGGCTAGGACAGGCCAATTCCAGGCTGGGTGCAGATTCAGGCCAATGCTCAGTGATTTTTCATACACTGCTTCTCCAGACTCAACACTCACTCTGGTATGAGATGCTTTATTTTTTAACATGCATTAATGTGCATAATATTATAATATTTTTTAAGACAATTCAATTTATTTTGCATTAGGTTATAGTAATTATAAATACACGTTTTCAGATGTCTATCATTTCTTGATTTTCTTAAAACATCATTATCCCACTAAAATAATGTCCTTATGTAATAATAATTCCCCAGAAATGAACCCAATTGGGCATCTGTGGCACAACCTTGATCATCCCCATGCACCCTGCAGCAGCTGTGGGATGCACTGTAGTCAGCATGACTCCAGATACTTTGGATATTAGCTGGTGGTCATAATGTGACTCGACTTGTGTAGCTGAATAAGGAAATATACAGGATATAAACTATAAAAAACTATAACTATAATAAAATCACACACAACATAAGAAACACACCCCGACTACAAGCACACCTAAACTACAAATGTGATGGAGGGAAATAGTATTTAATAACTTCAGATCTACAACTCTGGAAGCTTTTTCACCATGCATACACAATTTGGCAGAAGGGACAGAAAGCAAATAAGCATCAGCAAGGATGAAGGATGGTATCTGGACAACAAAGCAAAAAAGCTAATCAAGAGGAGTGCAAGAATTCAAAACCCAGGAGTATTATTTTTTATTGTATAAAATACACAAAGATCAGTGAGTTCAGGATACAATCTGGCCATGAGGTGGAAAATGTGATTTTAGCCATGTTGTTAATATGAGCTTCCAGGGAGCAAAGTATGTATTTACATTTGCTCGTGTTTGGATTTTAACCTGATTAATGAATTACAGCTAAATTAATTTTGCTGTGATGAAATACCTTAAATACCAGTGGCAAGTCAAACATTAGAACTAAAAAAAAGGAAAAAAAAAACTACAATTATATTTCCAATAATATGTCAGCGCTATGATAAAAATGGTGAACCTATTTCAAAAAGAAGCTTGTAAAAAGTTTTTGAAGCTTTTGTTTTAAGCTTTATTTAAAAAAAATATGGACATTTATTTTACCTTGTATGTTGCAGTTTTGCAGTGACTGTTTAAGTAAAGAACCCTGACCTGAAGTTCCCACCACAGTTTGGTTAGATGGCTTCTATTTGGAGCCAGTGACGTATCTACTATGTCCAGACTTCCAATAACATCCACTGATCTTGTTTCCCATCAAATTAGCTGGACACTCTTCAAATCATACTGTCCTTTGTTGATTCTCCTATTACTTTCCCATCATGTTTGTGGTAAATTTATCAAATAGGGCCTTCCGGTCTTAACCAATGGGAGAACTCTGCTATTTATCTATATAGGTACTGATTAGATTATTTTCTATTGGTTGAAAAAAAGATCTCAACCCTTTTGGTTTCAACAAAATATTGCTTAGTTCTACAGTTACTACATACCTGCATAGTTCAAATAATAATTCAGAAGCTTTTCATCTAAACACTACAGCTTATCGTGACTAGAGACCTGGATACGAGGTTTCATACTGACAGCAGCAACATCTCCCAGCAATCATGATGTCTTGAGCTCTCCCCACTGTTACATCCAAAGCTGCTCCCAAACAGAAGGTCCATCTAAAAGGATGTCTGCTTGAAAACCCCAACCACCTGCCTGAGTAAAGATGTGTACAGGTTAGTGCAAACCTCTAAAGCATAGGGGATCACATGTCCAGCAGCTGAGAGTCTGTATGTTATCACTTGTCAGTTTTGTGGGTTGCATCATACTCAAGACCAGGTGGGCAGAAGCTTTGTGAGGATTCTAGCTGTTCAGCCTTTCGAGTGACATCTTCTCTGCTGTTATTGCTGGCACGTACCACCAGCAACGTCCCTGTCCACTGCTCTAAGTCTTTGAGCGGAAATATTTGCAGAAACAGGGATCAAGAAGAGTCCCTGGAAGTGAACATGGTGCTCCTGGGGAGCCTGAAATGAAAGTGCTCTTTCTCAGTTCACTCTGCGTGCACAATATGAATTGTGGAATCCAATCCAGGAAAGCTGGCGTGCGACGCTAGCAGAGACATTAATAATTGATCAAAATTTCACAGGATGGAGCAGGATGTTTTCTTTCATATGACTGAATCTCTAATGCTGCACACCAGAGCACAAGTCAAATACCGGAGCGGTGTCTCATCCACTGCCGTTTGTGTTTCACATCACATAAGGAGAGAAATGATCTGGTAAACAAAGCATAATGAAGGATTTCTTCGTGTCAAGGGATTCTGGACGCCTAGTTAAGGGAACCTGACATACATCATAATTAGCAAGTCCTCCACAGGCAGGAAAAGACAGGACAAGCTGGTGCGAAGACACATTGTATATGAAAGTTAAACCGTTTCTGTCGCTGCGAATGGGTAAACCGCAAGCTGCTGGATTATTCCTTCACATTATGCCTTGACACGTCCTCCTCCATCTGACCTAGCAGGAGCAGAAACGTCTTTCTGATAGCAAATCAGCTGCCAAAGTCAGATTACAACTCCAGCGTTTAGTTAAGAAGGCCCCGGAAAGCTCATTTACAGGCAGAGGCTGATCTAAACTCCTTCTGGACACACGATGGTCAAGGCTTTGATGTACTACACCTTCTTCCTTCCTGGCAGGCAGTCAAGACGAGCTGTCTTTATAATCACACAGCTCCCACTCATCATCCAGAGAGCAGCGAGGAGCACAGCCCACTGCAGCAGCGCACGGATCTCTTCTCTCTCAGGACGGATTATGCCGAGCACAGATATGCCTACTTATACCCCCTCATTAGGCCCAGTTTGGTTCGCAGGTAAAGTACTGAAGATGCAGGTTTAAAACCAAGACTCGTGCTCTCAGGTTCTGTCTCGGCAGAATCCATGCCCTCCTCTTTTAGATCTCATTCAGACTCTGAGCATGAAGCGGAGGGCTTTATGTCTGGACCAGCTGTTGTTTTCGCCTGTTCACAGATTTGGCGGATTGGAGAGCGCTTTATCAGACGGGGGGAATAATCCAAGCTGGAACAGTGGGGAATATAATATATGGCCCCTAAACATCTGTTTAACAGCACACGCATATTTCTAGGAGCGCTAAGAGAACAGTATAACCCAGATGTGTATCGAATAGATGGATATTTAAACCGGAAGCTTGACAAGGGCAAAACTTCAGTAGTAATATTTCTCTTATGCAAACACAGACACATGCAAGGTCATTTGATAAATATTGCCCTTGCAAATCACAGTGTAACAGTCTTTCCGGGTTCTTAGGAGTGTAAAAACAGCGTTTCCCTTATCTCTCAGGCTGGGTGGTGGTAGACCCTTCAAAACATCATTATAATTCATGAACTCTGACTGCCTATCCTATTAGTATTTAGGGGACTGCCAAGATTATCAGTGTTATGTAGCCGGTATAAGAGAACGGAACTGCACAATCTTTCATTAACTGTGCAATGTATATCTGTGCAATTACACGTTACAAATTTCTTAGATTTATTTTTTTTTGTAATTTCTTATATTTTGTATAACTTGCACTGTAATCTACCTCTTGTATCTGTTTACTGTAAATTCTGCTGTAACAATGCAAATTTCCACATGTGAGTAAAAGGCTATCTTAAAGCTTCTAGAGTTGTGGCATACAGATATTGTTATGAAGCACATGCGGCCTCAACAAGTAACCCAGTGCAAAATTATTAGTTACAGTGAATACGCTGTATAAGTGCTGTATACAGTTAAAATGTGCAACTGTATGATTAGCACTTCACTGAATTAGCATGAGAAGAATTCATGTGTGACTGAATAAGTGATGTGGGGATCGGACTATGCAGTAGTTTTGTCCATGATGCTCACTATGCCTGATGAGGCAATCATACTGCCATAAATTCTTGTTGTCTATTGGTCTGGAGAACAATCATTCACATTTCTGTGCAATTTCTGTGCAGGTTTGCGTTCAGAAAAGAAAAAATATGAAAAATTGATTGTGGAGCTGTTCCCGGAGTAGTCCCTGGGTGTCAGGATGAAAACAGTGTGGTGTGTTGATCCTTCAAAGGAAACTTAAGGAATGAAATGAGTTAATGTATCAAAAACAGAAGCAGGGCAAATTGAGGTTGTAATGAGCTACAGCAGCTGCTGTAATCAGCGCTTAGCCGTTAGCATTGTGGCAACCTGTTTGTAGCGCTGCTTTATGTTGTAGCACTGTTGAATTCTGAGTGGAGGTAATCATGATATGTAATCTGGGGCTCATTGGTCCATCTGACAGCTGCAACAGCAGCATCATCTCTTTGTCATGTTTATTTGTTAACCAGGAGAGCACTTTGTCCGCCTACAGGTCAACATCAGGAAACATCAGGCTAGGCAGAAAGTACAACAACTTCTGACCGTTTCTCCATTTTTTTCATACTGAATAGGCCGTTCCTGGTTCCCGGAATCTGGGCATTGAATTTGTGTAGTCAGTCCCGCTTTTATCCTGATGGAGGTGACCAATGAATCTGTATTCAGGCATATGGATGTTCTGTTACCAAACATGGCAGCCCAACAACATGCTGAGAGACTTCTGTGCGTATCAAAAATTTTTTTTTATTTTTTGCAAAATTCAACAACTTGTCACACAGATATTTAACAAAATCTTTTTTTTTAATGAATAATATTATGATGAATAAAATCAGGTCAAACAATTACTGCAGCCACTTGGAGACTATACATAGCAACTAAGAATCTAAATGTTTGTAGATCTCCATTTGCTCTCTCTCTCCAGCTTGAACTACTCTCTTCACTCTGCTGTTGCATTACAGTCTCTGATACAGTCATATGCAAAACTGGAACAATAACCAGACAAACCTTAACTTGAGCAGATCTACATGAAAGACTGGTTTAATTAAGAGTACAAGAGATCAAACTCAGCAACCAGAGCAAACATACCAGAAAGAATAAGAACAGAGCCAAAAACCATGAGACAAGCAAAGGCCAAAACCAAACGAGCAAATCAGAGCCAGTAAAAGTTATGGGACAACCCAAAAGACAAAGTCCAATAAACAAACAAAAGTCAAAACCAGAGAGAATAGACAGAGATGGGTGGGTGAAACGCTTGATAAGACAAGTTGGCAATATCTCAAAGAGAGAGCGCAAACAGACTAGTATATATACACACAGGAAACATAATGAGGAACAGGTGAGAAGTTCTCTGGTAAGCTGGAACAGGAAGGTGATAGGTGGTAGTGATTGGTGGATTGCGAACATATGGGGATGACATCATGCAGAGCAGACTGATAGGTAGTGTAGTTTGGAGCATCGGGAGTCGGGGAGAACCTGGAAGCGTGACCAAAACATATGCTTGTGTTTTGGCAAAAATGGTCAAATTAGGTATTTAACACTGGATGAAAAATAAAACAAACTCTGGCCTGGGGAAAGTTAAGGTACATTTGATTGTTTGTTTTTTAATATGCAAAATTCATTAAATAAACAGAAAAATAAAAAAAATAGCACCAAAGAAAAATAAATACAGTCCCATCAGAAAGTTTGCCTCACCATGCCATGTAATAATGAATTTATCAGATTAATAAATAACCCAGTGGTTGGCTGGAAGGAGAGATGGCAAAGTGCTCAGTGAGTCATTAACAAAAGGTGGCAGACTGTCAAAACAAAGATATCGGCAGAGTTCTTTGTCACCTTCAAGACGCTTTGAGGCGAGTGAAAGGAGCACGCGGCAGGACGCGGCAGCATGACACAGAGCCAGACACAACAGCGTTTCACTTAAGAGTCAGTATGGAGCTTTCCAGCCGTATAATTCTTTTATATTCTGTTGACAGATACATGCTCATACTCAAACAATCCGCAGGTTTATCTTTCCTCAGTATGAAATCAGTGTTATATCATAATTCCACCTTCTAGTATCACATCCGATGTTTCTTCTTGCTCTTAAGGAGCTCAAAATGCCACTCAGGTTAGCTACCAAGAAAAAGTCAAATGTGATCCAATCCTGTAATAAATCTATTCTGGAATCGTGCTTATTCACACTGTGTGATGTCATGAAGTGCATTGCTAAATTCAAAACTTAGTATTGTATTATAAGTATTATAAGTAGTATTGGATCAACATCAGCCAATTTCAATATCAGTGCTGGTAGCATAAGCTCACAGGACCAAAAATGAGTCACCTGTGACTGAAACGTACCTAATAGCGTATGATGCCTACCCAAATAACAGCTGAGATTGGATTTGGCATGGACTGGACAAGTTTCTGGATGTAGGCCATCAGTGTTCAGACACTCTTGCATCAAAGAATTGTGCCGTTGGTTCAGATTTGGTGAATACCTTTCTATGCACAGGAGAATTTCCTGTAGACTGGGATTTTGCCACTGCTGGTAGACCCGTATGATTGGGGTTGAGGAATTGGAGAAAACTTGCTGCTAGGCTGGATCTGAAATGATCAATTCAACACAGTTTGAGGCGACTTTGCACAAATGCTAGCTTCTAGAGTACAACCCCTTATTTCTTATTAGCTATATTAGCTTTGCAGCTGCTGTGCAAAACTATAAAGTGATCATCTACATTTGAAGTGCAAATATGCAAATTAGAATCAGCTGTGTAATCACTGTGCAATCCACTGGACTGTGAAAATAAACCAGTTTAGACCTAATTGACAATGTCCAAATACGCATTATGAATATTCAGACATTATTGTCATGACTGGCTGTGTACACTCCACATAAGCACACAAGGGACAAATGTTTCTCCACATTAAGTCACACTGTGAAAAGGGGAAGGTAAATCAGTAGAAACACAAGCCAACACTGAAAAACAAAATATCATATCATACGGTTGCTATGGAGGTTTATCTGAGTGAAAAATAATGGTTCATGTGTATGGTGCCTTATGGTCCCTAGCAGTTTGGTTAGAGAAAGCTAAATCAGGCTTCTGCGCTGTCCACCCACAGCTGTCCATTAATCAGTCCAGTCTGTTACAGATGCTTCTGCATTTGTTCAGCCATTCTGATGCCCAGACGCCTAGATGGTCTCATATGTAAAGATGATGGGCGACTTACCTAATTTGATTTAATTACTTGCATGAATGAATGATATCCTGCACAATTCCAGTTGCAGTTGCATGAGAGCATGGATGTGTGTGACAGAGAGGGTGAGTCAGTCTGAGAAATTCATGAAAAGACTGATGATGGAAAGAAAAGAATGCTGGCTAATCATGTTACTTAATACAGCCATGACAACCATCACCTCCTGAGCCACCTCCAGACTACCTACACAAAGAGCCGCCCAGTTTAACCAAAAAGGGACAATTGGTTGACATGAATAATAACCATTTACAGGCCACTTGGCATGATGTGTAGGGGTGGATGATTTTCAAGAAGGGTTGCAACCTAAACAAAGGAATTTGTCAGCAAAATTGGGAAGATCTCTCACTCCAAAACTATAATATGCACATAAGAAAACTCTTGACAGTTGCAAGTAACCCTTTTGGATTGGCATGGATGTCTGCCCTGATTCCTAAAAAGCTTCACTGATTACTGATAAAACTATGGCTGATGTTGAGGAGGACCTTTCCTCCCTGCAAATGTGTTTCAGTTCATTAATATTCGCTGGGGTGTCTTGCTTGCACAGCCCACTTGGGTTATTCCAAAGCACAAATTCTTGAAAATTATTTTTTTCAATTCTATTTTAGTTTATGTACTTGTGTGCTTTGGGTTATCGTTTTGTCATATTACCGAATGTCTTTTCAGTTTGAGGTCATGAGCTTGCTGCCCCTAAATTCTCCAGCAAAATACTTTAATACACCTATGACATCATTATTCCTTCAGTGTTTACACCGTGTCCCGGCCCTGGGATGGGATAAGGATTTTGGTGTTGCCTCTTCCTTTTACCACCAAGCATTACCTCCGGGCTACATGTCTGGGCTAAAAGTTTCAGTTTTACGGAGGCATCATGGAACATTCAGATGATCTTTGGAGCCGCAATGTTTTTGGACACAAGTGGCTTCTTCTGAGGAGTCCTTCTATTAACACCATTCTGTTTCAGTGTTCTAATAGCGGACATAAGAAACAAAGGTTTTAGCAGAGCCTCAGTAGACATGTTGATGTTAACCTTGAGCTATCTTTCCCCCCTCTTTCGGGATTGTTTATTGTGCCCTTGGAATGATCTCAACAGAACACCCAATAAGAACAGTAGCAGCAGCCCTGGAATCTATCTAGCTGAGGACTGTTCCCTTAACCATGAATTGGTGCACACTCAGGTCTTAGACAAGGACGAACAGCTTCTGAAAGTTGTTCGCATAGGCTGGTTCACACTAACCTTTGCTGAGGAGTAGAAGTTTGTATTTACATTGACGACATTTCTCTGACACGCGACTTCCAGGGTTAATCATTTTACAGCTAGGCCAGAGTAGTATTAGGAGTCTTCCCCAAGGACTCTTATTGGTGTAGCACAGCATAGCCACTCAGACCGGGATTCGAACTCCAGTCTCCCACATGTGGTGGTGACTCCCTGGCAGGTAGCGGTGTTATCCGCTGAGCTATTTAACCAGGCTTCGTGTGTGGCCTTTATTTTATGGGCAAAGTACCTGTGAAATCCAATCCCTTTTAAATGAAACCTTTTTTGCCAATTAGATACCAATCAGGCCACATTTAGCAATCAATGGAGAAATACAGGCCATTTCTAAGAGTACACTTGTATACTGCACAACACACAGACTGGACAGCTACTGGCATTTGTTCAAAGCTAGGTTCAAAGGTCTCCTTTTGCTACACAATTCTACCAAGCCAAGAGGTTGAAGACTAGCATACTCTTCCTCCAGGACACTTGCAGGTCCACGACATCTCAAACTACTGCTAATGCAATATCATTAGGTAGCTCATTGTGCTTGAAGGAGAATGCCAAATGCCAGTTCTATTACTTGGCTATTATGGCACTGGGAGAGGGTGGCCCATCCTACCCAACCAGAGAGAGGGAGGCCAATTATGCTGCACTGAACTTGCAACCTCCTGACACCAGGGCTGGCAAATTGTACCACTTTGGGCCCATAGACTGACAATGTTTAATAGCTCTTTAGCATAAACTCACAATCTGTGGGCTAAATTAATGTGTTGATGACGTGTTTGTGAGCATGCTAAAACTAGAGATGCACCGATCCAACTTTTCAGTTCCATTGCTAACACATTTGCATATCAGTTGGCCTTTTGTTGAATTAACAAACCGTATACTTCATCATATGGCCGAGATGACTGAGGCATCACGACTGACCTAAACATTACAAAGTTTGTAAAATGAAATAACTCCATACAGCTGACT
Organism: Prochilodus magdalenae; assembly: GCA_024036415.1. NCBI lineage: Eukaryota > Metazoa > Chordata > Actinopteri > Characiformes > Prochilodontidae > Prochilodus > Prochilodus magdalenae. The sequence goes on from JAMWET010007503.1 coordinate 58,101, forward strand.
CTGGCTCTCTCCATGTTGTTGTTCCTGTTTGAAAGTTAGGTCTACTACTGCTAGATTATAGCGTAGCATGGGCATTGGCCCTATGGATTGGCTTAATTATCTGATACCCAATCCATGTCATTTTGTTAATATCGTGCCCCGTGTTCCATCCTAATATGGGAACGCTGTATTGCTACTGAAAACATAGATGGATACTCAACGTTATTATGCCAGACATTTGCATTATGTGTTTGGAGCAGATATCAAGCAGCTTTAATCCTGCTGTATTTCAAATTCAGCTATACTGAACTGAGAGAAAGAGACAGATACACAGACAGACAGATAGAGAGGGAAAAGAACACTTGTGCGTACAAGAGGCCCCTGTCATCCCTCCATGTGAGTCACAAGTCATGTGTCTTGCTCTAATTAATCTGATTCTGAGCTTTGCTTCACTGCCTCTTTCCTGCTCAGCTGACTTTTCCTCCACAGCTAGGCTCTGTCTCCTGCCACCCCAGCAAGTCCAACATCTCCATTGCACTGAAACATCTTCCACAACTATATTTTACATTGCTAGGCTTCTCCACATGTGCTCATCTGAGGAAGGATATAGAGCAGCAATGTAATAAGCTAATGCTAACTTAGTCATTAGCCAGCCGTCGTCCGGGCGGCAGCAAATCTCTAATCCAACCTCTAAATCCCTCAGCCTGGCTCACCCCTCCGCCCACTCAAGACTAGTCTTCCAAGCTCTCATTTCTTGCTAAACATCCCCTGCTATCTGCTATAGAAGTCTCTTTATTCTCATATTCATTGGCCCTTACTTTTCCCAGGCTTTGCCAAATAGAGTGGAGCCCGGCAGCCGCAGAAGCAGAGGCAATCTGTTTAAGGAGTGTGAAGAGCACTCATAATGTTTCATTAAATTATCCCTATTCACCAGCAGAAGTTGGCAGCAAAGCCTCGAACACTGACTGCGGGATTCGCCGCAGCCGCCTGCAATCTGATATTTCCCCCTCCGTCTCACCAGAAAGCATGAAGAGGTGCGACAACAGGATTTCCAGAGAGCACAATTTTCACCACAGGCCTACTCTGTAAATCTGCAACACATGCATGCTCCGTACAAGCTCGTATTAGACCTGCATGTCACCATTTGTTAAGCTTAAACACAATGCGGATTCAAAGTTGGGTCCGGAAGGGCGAATCGAGCTCCTGCACACTGCAGCTGGTGAAGGACAAAGAAATGGCAAAGCCACTTGCAGTGTTTCAGCAATGGTACATCACTGCGTGTTTCCGAATGATATTTAGGGGAGTTTCAGTTTTTGGGAACACTTTATTTGAAAGGTAGACCTATATTATAAACTTTTTGACATAAGCATAAGCATTGAAAAACCTATTTATAGAGCAGTATGTGACTATTTGTGAATAGTTTATGTCAATATTGATCCCAGAATGGGTCTTAGGCATTGACCCAAGTGTTTGAGACAAAGAGTAAAAATGTTAGACTTTAGGTTGGAATACATAGTGATTATTCATGTACTGAATATTTTTATTTTTTAATAAACAAACCTGTGATTGAATATTCCATTTTTTTTACTAACGCAGTGTTTTTGTAGTGACTGTTTTTGAGCATAACTACTCTACTTCCGTAGTGAGAATTCTCAGTGCTCCACACACTGATTTTCAACAATCAGCTTTGGAACACATTCACCTTAAAACTGTGATCTTCATAACTGTGGGACCTGACTGTCCATCATGAGGGTGCAGTCTCAGTTCCTGCTCTAAAAAGCATGACTCTGTTTCGGTAATGACATGAAAACAAATTGGAATCAAATAATACATCAACTCGTTATAAATCTTAATCCATCTTAAGAAAAAAAAAAAAAAAAAACACATTCACTCACATTCAGAGTTTTATTTTTTTCTCCCATAAAGATTGTAATGTGCATAATATTACATGAGCAGACCTCTATTCATTTAAAGTGGTAATAACTTCAGGTTCCTGCAGATGTCACTGCATGTGGGCTATATATGCCTGCAGGGTGTGAGTGACGGGATAAGTTGAGAAGAGGTGGTACAGTGTTTAAGGTGGTAGGAACAACAGGCTTCTGCAAATGGTGCTGCATAAGAATGATAAGGTGTAAGGTGGTACAGGACGTACAGTTTAGTGAAAATCTTGTGTGAAAAAAAATAGTGTGAAGGAAGCAGCTGGATTTGCATGTGTATGGAGGCGTAAGGTAATACGGGTCTACCAGCAGTGGCTACAATCCCAGTCTCCAGGAAATTCTCCTCAAAGTTGTGCCAGGGAAGGCATCCACCAAATCTGGCCCAGCCTCCCAATTCTATAATGCGAGAGGGGCTGAGCACTGATGTGGCCTACATCCAGGACCTTGTTCAGTTCATGCCCAAGTTTCAGTCACAGTTTCGCTGTCTGGTGAGCGGTATCCAAATTAAGATGACATTTGGGTGTTATGAAGGAGACCTGTGTGGCTACAGACATGACAAAATCCCATGTCAAAAAAAAAAAATAATAACAATAATTGTTCATGTCTGAAGCCACTAAAAAGTGTACTCAACACAGTAAAAAAAAAAAAATAAAGAACAGAAACTTGGCTGATAAAGTCCTTATGTTCCATTCCTGTAAAATGTTTCACATCAGTATTATAAATGGAAAGAGTCCATATGTCAGTATAATGTCATTTACTTCATATATGCCTGGTGTCTGGTGAACACTGATATCCATAAATACCCAAGCACTGTTTTTTTTAAATGACATTTCATGCTTGTGTTGTGATATCTATATGTAGGCATCCTTCAAATAAAGCGTTATCAAGCTTCTTCACCGTCCACCGACAATACATCATACAAACGTCCCCCCGCTGATGTAAACCTCGCTGAGCTGAGTGAATAGGGTAACCTATGGAAACGCAGCAGTGCCTCGAGCTTCCCTTCAAAGCAACGCCGAGTTAAATCCCCAATTTACGCAAACAGTAAGGCCGCATTCATCATTTGGAGCAAAAAGGAAAAGTCTCCATTTGTTAAAAAGAGGAACGGCCGTGATGTAGAAATATCATGCCAGCTCCCTTTTCATTGTGCAGCTTGCAAATGTCATGGTGAGCACAGAGCAAGAAATAAAGACACTCGGTGTAATATGTTTATTTACAACTTTGGTGTGAATTGCCTTGCCTGAAACTCAGTGCCAGAGAGTGGCTCCTGTGGGAGAATTAAAGCCTCCACTGCAAACCATGCTTCAACGACATTAACGATATCTCAAAAAAGCTCTTGTGTTGAGTCTGATTGGAGTCTCGTGCAGTCTAATACTGATGTTTGTTTTTCAGGAGTGTTGATAGATATGCATTTCACTACAGTGTGTCAGTCTGTACTTTAAATTAAAATAAAAAAATAAGGGTTTTGATTTTTTTTTTTTTATCTGGTTTCTGCACGAGACAGGTCTGGACTGAAACTCAATCACTCTTCTGAGTAATAGTCAAATGTTACTTTCCGTTTCCGGCCACAAAAGAACAAAAGTAGAAGTTTCAAATAGGTCAACAATGAAGAGTCCGAATCTCCTATCAAATAATAAAATGCTGGTTATGACCTTTGAAGCATCAGCATTATTTAATTATTCAAAACACAAATAAAGCCGCCCATCGTCTCTTTTTAGCTCCATGTATTAATACTGTGCAAGATTCTCTTCTGTGTATGGAACAGTCCAGTCAAAAGCTGCGTCACAAGATCAGAATCAGAGTTAGGTTTATTGGCCAAGTATGTTGACATACTCAAATGAAACTCTCTGGTACTGCACTAATACAGTATAAACATAACTGACTGAAGGTCCACAATATACACAATGACTCCACATATGCAGCGCCTTGCAAAACTATTCATCCTACTTGCCATTTTTTGTGTTTTGCTACCTCACAACCTGGAATTGAAAGGAGATTAAGATTTCAGGGTTTGCATCATTTCATTTACAGAACATGGCAACCACGGCGTTTCCTCTTAAACCGCTTGAGTGTTGCTTTAGCAGTATGCTTTAGGTTATTGTCCTGTAGGAAGGTGGAGCTCTGCCCCAGGCTCAAATCACTGAAAGACCAAAACAAGTTTGAATGTCCCTTTATTTAGCATTATCAATCTTCCACTCGGACCAGTTTCCCAGTCCCTGCTTGTGAAAACCATCAACAGCATGATACTGCCACCACCTTGATGGTGTTCTTGGGGTGATGAGATGAATTGGTTTTGTACCAGACATCATTTTCCTTGGTAACCGAAAACTTCAATTTTGGCCTCATCTCACCCGAGCACCTACCTCCATACATTTGGGAACACTAGGACATGCACTTTGGCAAACTCAAAACAAACCTTCTATTTTTGTCTGTAAGCTTGTTCTGCCCACTCTTCCATAAAACCCAGCTCTATGGAGTGTACAGCTTATTGTGGTCATATGGACAGATACAGTACTTTAGTCTCTGCTTAGGAACTCTACAGCTCCTTCAGGGTTACCCTTGCCTCTCTGATTAATGGTCTGCTTACCTGGTCTGAGAGTTTTGGTGAGCAGCCCTCACTTGGCAGTTTTGTTGATAATAAATGATAATGGATTGGATGGTGCTCTGGGGTGTCATCAGATAATTGGAAATTTTTTTTATAACCTTGACTTGTACTTTTCTTAATGACTTTGTAGATCTCCTTGGTCTTCATGGTGTTGCAGTTTCTGGGGCCTTTCAGAAAAGGTGTGTACAAACTGACAGATCACGTGACACTTGGATTGCACACAGGTGGACTGCATTTGACTAAGCATGTGACTTCTAAAGGTAATTGGTTGCACTAGAACTTTAGGGGCTTCATAGCAAAGGGGGTCTATACATATGCACATGCCAATTGTCAGTGTTTTGGTTTCATATATATATATGAAATGAAATGTTTTCACTTCACAAACTTGGAGTATACAATTCAGATTAAAAACATTTAAATGCAAAATATGTAAAAAGCCAAGGTGGGTAAATACTTTCGCAAAGCACTGTCCACAATACATACAGACATTGTACAATATACAATCTACACAGTGTACACAAAATACAAAAAAATAAAAAACTATATATGGACAAATAATGTACAGTTTACAAAGTATTTACAAGCAGTAGAAGGCAGTAGTGTTGAGGTAGTGTAACAGTAGTATACTAATGAATGTATACCAATTTATTAAATAGTTTAAAATCATTTAATGATGTAAATTTCTGAGATGAACACTTTTATAGTGCATTATTTCACCGCCTTTTTTAACGTAGGAAGCATGGCAACATAGAGGTTCAGGGAACTAGAAGTGAACGCGCAGATGCATCCTATTAACTGCGGATAAGAATAACACTATTTTAGGGTCAAATCCCCTCGTCATGCTCGGATCATCCTCAGACGGAGAGCCGCAGCTAGACAGTCGAAGAAACTGAACATACACACAAACCTAAAAATCACGTCCTCTCTCTACATGGGTTTTATTAATCTATAATTTATTTAACCTCAATTATGCATGTGCTTACAATAGGAGAGATTTTAAATGCTTCCAATTAACAAGAGACTTCAATTTATTTCCAAAACAGGGCAGAAATAAATGGGAAATTAAGCCCTATGGTTTCCGTTTCAATGCGGGAAAATCTGAGCATTTAACACATTTTCCAGTCAAACTGCGTGCAATTCCATTCAATACATTTATACAGCGCTTTTCAAAACAAACACTGTCACAAAGCAGCTTTAGAAAAACGCGGGTCCAAGCCCCTAATGAGCATCACCGAGGGAAATGGTGGCAAGAAGAAATCTCTGCAAGCGTGAGGGAGAAAAGGCAGAAAGGAACCAAGACTCAAAGAAAAACTTTAGGTAGGAAATTAAGGGAAAGCCACTGAAAAGGACCAAGACTCACATGGGAATGTTGCTTAAGAACATGAGGAAGAAGCACCAAGAGGATGCTTCTTCCTGGAAAAGTTCCCAAAGAGAATAAAGTAGAAATATTGGTTGGTTCACTAAAAGAATTCAAATCTTCAAAAGAAAAAACCTAAGAAACACTCAAAAGAACCAAGACCCCAAAGGAGAAACTCCCTAAGAGTATGAGGAAGAAACTGAAAGAAATCAAAACTCAAAAGGGAAAGTTCTCCAATAACATGAAGGAGAAATGCTAAGATGAATCCAAACTCAAAAAGAATAAAACTCCCTGAGATGATTGAGGATTCAAACAGGAATCCCAACGTCCCAGAAGAGATTAAAGAAGAAAACATGAAAATCATGAGAAAGAATCCCTGAGCATGAGAAGAAAGCAAAGGAGAACCTTCCTAAAAGCATAGATGAAACACTGAGAGGAACCAAGACTCAAAACTCCCCAGGAACACAAGGAAGAAGCACTCAGAGCACTCAAATGCCCCCTGAGAAACCACAGGAGAACCTAAAGTTGAAACTCCCTAAGAACATGAATGAAACACTGAGAGAACCAAAGAAGAAACGACCATATAAACCAGGACTTAAGGAGGAACCTCTGAATAAGACACAAAAGACAAATCTCTCAAGACAATGAAGAATTACTACTGATTAGAACCAAGACTCCAAAGGAAAACTCCCTAGGAAAAAAAACGAAACACTAAAGCAGAACCATGACCCTGAAGCAGAAACGTCTGTGGACCCTCTTAAAGGAACAAACAATGGAATCAAGAATCTCAATAAGAGCATAAGGAAAATACCTAAAAAGAAATAAGGACGGAGAAAGTCCATAGCAACATAATGAAGGAACTCCAAGAAGAACCAAGACTCCAAAAAGGAGAGACTTCAGGGAACCCCATTAGGGTTCAACAATAAAAAGAACCAAAATTCCAAAGAAGAAACACTATGAAGTACCAAGACCCCACAGAGAAACTCCTTATAAATATAATGAAGGAACACAACATAGAACCAAGACGCCAGAACCAAGAAGAACCAAGACCCAAAAGGGAAAACTCATCTTCCTTTGATGTGCAGCAGACTGTTTAACACTACTCACTAACTCACAGGCAAAGTTTATTGCCACCTCGAAGTTGTAGCTGCATGGGTGTGATAATCGTCCCATGACAGCAATAATGATAAAACTGAAAGTGCCCCAGTAATAACTATAATATTATTAATAAATATCATAGTGAACTTCTTCAGGTGTAATATTACTCCTGCATACCAACTCCAGGGAACTGGCACTAATTATGACAGTGTGTATCAGTTACAAATGACCCCAGTACTAAATCGAATAATAACGTCTTCGCCAGGTAAGTAAATGATTGTCGCTGTGCTATCGGCATAATGGAACCGTAGACTGAGCCCCAGTAATTAAACCACCCCCGCAACTGAATTGACTTGGAAGCTGCCTGCCCAAAGAGCAATCCTGAAATAATGCATGAATCTGAGCTTTCAAAGAACAGGAGCAGGTTCTAAGCCTTAGGCCTCATTAATGTGTAATGCAGCGATGTTAGTGCCGCACAGTCACTGCACAGCACAGCAGCACAACCATTGTTTTTAGATACATGTATTCCCAGGGCCACACGCCGCTGTATTATTTATAGCTGTTACATCAACCTTGCAGACAGCAGCGGTGCTGCTCGTTGTTGGGCCGCCACTGAAAGAGATAGATGCCAGACTCCAGCTGTCTCCGAGCAATATCCTCTGGTCTGTTGACACAACCTTGATTCATGCGGGCATATGGGCAAAAATTTAAGAATCAAGTGCCTTTCACCAGCACCATTTACCTGCGCTGAGGCAATCCAGACCGCATGACACCGGAGTACTGATTAGGGATGTGCATGGGTACTTGAGAGCTCGGTTAACCATTCAAGATGACGGCATTCGAATGCTGAATTCCAAGGCCCAATTCCATTTTCTATTTTCACCTCTACCACTTGTTTTCTGGTGTAACCCTCCCTCTTCAAACTGAGTTACAAGGGGTAGTGGCTGAAATTTTCCCCCTACGAAATGGGACAACCTTCAGTGGCCTTTATGTAAACAGATGGAAAGCATGGGAGCTCGCAATTCATTCTCTTTACTCAACTTCGGTTTTACATACCATGCCAATCTAACGGGTCACTAAATAAAGAAGAGCACTAACAAAAACCTGGACTACTTCATTAACAGGCTACTAGCTGTGCTCTGTAGGTGACCTGCCCAGTCTGCAGTGATAGAGGAAGAGGGTAAAGTTCAGCTCCTCACTGCTTCAATACATTTAGGGCATCATATGCCTTCAAAGAGGGAATGAGAAATATTTATCACCACCAAGATTCCTTGGTGATATGAAGCTGAACGTAGCTTTTTAATTGCCAGCTTCATGATTTAATTTCCCCGTCCCACCTTAAACAGTAAGGCCCAATCCCATTTCACCCCTTGCCCCTAACACTTAGCCCTACTCCTCTGTTTTGAACGTTCACGTCTAAAAGGTAGGGTTGTCCCGATTGCTGCTGAGATGGAGGGGTAGGGTGAAGTGTTAGGGCTACATGGCCCTTCAAACAGAGAATTCTTTTTTGTTTAGTTATCCGTTATACATCATTACAAGAAACCAGGGATGACATACAGGCCGGCAATAACATCAACAATTCATTGGAATACCGAGTTTGTGTCTCTTTTGCCACTTTGCTCATATTTGCAGGTATGCACGCTATGCTACTGAGAAACACAAGTGCTTTAACACGAGTGCATTGCCAGGGATGCATTGTTAAGGACGTGACTGAGAAGACAAAGACAGCCTGAACAGCCCTGCAAGTGCCTTCATGAGTTTACAAGCTTGCACACTTCCTGCGGTTTTGTTTCGCCTTGCTTGTTCGCTCCACTACTGCAGATGATGCTATGAGATATTATAGTGATGTGCAGGTCAGAATGTTACCGCTGCACCATTTAAAGCAGAACAGGAAGACCTGAACAAGGCGGCGGCAACTAGGCAGTGAATTTCAGCCTTGTCCTCTTGTGAACCTACATAAGATAATCTTAGTTATAGGGGCTGCATGAGAATGTTCAAGTTGCATGAGATGCATTATCATAGGACACCATTAGGAAGCCCTACAACTCTATCCTCTGGCATGTTGCATTAGATTCAAGCTTTGTCATATGCACAGAGAAACACGCAGTTGTCTGGGGACTGAGATGGCCATTCCAGAACGTTGTACTTGTTCCTCTGCATGAATGCATTAGTAGATTTTGAGCAGTGTTTAGGGTCGTTGTCTTTTTGGAAGATCCAGCCCCAGCGCAGCTTGAGCTTTGTCACTGATTCCTGGACATTGGTCTCCAGAATCTGCTGATATTGATTGGAATCCATGCGTCCCTCAACTTTAACAAGATTCCCAGTCCCTGTACTGGCCACACAGCCCCACAGCATGATGGAACCACCACCAAATTTTACTGTAGGTAGCAGGTGTTTTTCTTGGAGTGCTGTGTTCTTTTTCCTCCATGCATAACGGCCCTTGTTATGCCCAAATAACTGTATTTTAGTTTCATCAGTCCACAGCACCTTATTCCAAAAGGAAGCTGGCTTGTCCAAATGTGCTTTAGCATACCTCTGTTTGTGATGTGGGCGGAGAAAAGGCTTCCTCTGCATCACACTCCCATACAGCATCTCCTTGTGTAAAGTGCGCCGAATAGTTGAACGATGCACAGTGACTCCATCAGCAGCAAGATCATGTTGTAGGTCTTTGGTGCTGGTCTGTGGGTTGACTCTGACTGTTCTCAGCATCCTTCGCTTCTGTTTATTCCAGATTTTTCTTGGTCTGCCACTTCGAGCCTTGACTTGAACTGTGCCTGTGGTCTTCCATTTTCTCACAATGTTTCTCACAGTGGAGACTGAAAGCTGAAATCTCTGAGATAGCTTTCTGTATCCTTCCCCTAAACCATGACGCTGAACAATCTTTGTTTTCAGGTCATTTGAAAGTCGTTTTGAGACTCCCATGCTGCGACTCTTCAGAGAAGATGCAAAGAGGAGAAAAACGTACAATTGCCCCCCTTAAACACCCTTTCTCATAATTGGAGTCACCTGTATATGGAGGTCAAGGGTCACTGAACTTACCAAACCAAATTTGAGTTCCAATAATTAGTTCTAAAGGTTTTGAAATCAATAAAATGACAACAGTGCCCAAATTTATGCACCTGCCTAATTTTGTTTAACCAATTATTGCACACTTTCTGTAAATCATATAAACTTCATTTCACTTCTCAAATATCACTGTGTTTGTCCCCTATATGATATATTTAACGCAATTTTTTTATCCAAACAATCAATCAATGCTTTATAAAGGTAAATCAGGAAAATTAACAACGCTGATAGTAACACTGAAAAAGTGGAACATATACGGTATACAGTATTAGAGCAAATGACAGCACTGTGCAATAGCATCCAAATATAGATTCAAGTATCCTTATTAAGTATGCATGTGTCATGTAGTACGTGCACTGTATGTGTAGCTCAATAAATATAGCCCATGTCAGTCTAAATTCCTTTTATGTTCATTCTAAACCAAGTTGCAATCTGATACTTGCTTCTGGGTGCAACTATTTTTGATAATAAATGTGTTTGAAATAAATACAAATTTAACTGTGTAATAATGGTGTCTCTGCCAAGGCAGTTAGCATACGTTTGGCCATCTTTGTTTCTTGGCCTCTTTTGTACCGATATATCACAGGCTTGTTTTTGTCCAAGGCTCTCGGACAGCTAACACAGCGACATGGGGAGCAAAGCCTTTCTGTAGTTCGTTTTCTCTTACATCATATTCCTTGCCGAAGCCAGGTGATCGTCACCTCTGCAAGAAGCATGTTGAGGTCATAAGTTGTTGGCATTCCATCTGCTCATGAGAAAGGTCCTCATTAGCATGCCCCATTGTACCAGTTTCCACTAATGCTAGTTCGTTAGGGACAGGTAGCAAACTCAACAGTATTATAGGTGCAAATGACATCAGTATTACATCAGTAGCACCGAGTTCATTAATCTGTGTAAAATTTCAGCACCAGCCCATCACACAGTCAGCCCAACACACAGCCAGGGTGAGCCGAAAGTGGTGTCAAGTATGCCTGCATGTTTCCAAATGGATTGGTAATGCAAAATGTAATGCTGGCTGTGGTAAAACACCCAACTAGAGGAAACACCTGGTCAAAAATGCATCTAGAAGCTGAAGAGTGTACCATAGCCTGAAAGCCAAGCACCCCGGAAACAGCAGCAGCCGCTAATGTAGCACCTAAAAGCTTAACCCCACCATACATGATTAAACTTAAAGGAATCAGAATCTTTAGGTAAATAATCAGCTAGTTGGATAAGCTGCTGATGGAGAGAATGAGGCTTCTTTACCGTGTTGGTTGATGGTATCTTTGCATTTTGACTAGAGTAAATCAGTACTGAGCCACTGGTTTAAGTTACTTACCAGCCTCTATAAACAACCAGTAAGATAAAGTGTTTTAAGCTAATTGATCTTTTTCTCTCCATTTTTCTCCTAAACTGTCATCACCATCGCTGCTAGGATTCCTAGATTTAGGGAAGGATATCACAAGTGCTTCCTTTGAGATGCACATGACAGCATGTTCACGCTGTGCCTTGGTGACAGATTTGTGACAGGCTGGAGGTGGCAGGGATAGAGGGGATTGGGAGGTAGAGGGGGGTTAGGCTGGAGGTTGCAGAGACTGTTTTGGATGAGCAAAAGGAGGGAGAGGGACCTTACGCTGGGGCATGTAGGGACAGCTTTGAAAGGGGACAAGGAGGTGGGGGGTTAAGCTGGAGGTTGTAGGGATGTTTTGGGAGGTAGAGAGGGGTTAGACTTGGAGGTTGTAGGGATGTTTTTGGGAGGTAGAGAGGAGTTAGACTTGGAGGTTGTAAGGATGTTTTTGGGAGGTAGAGAGGAGTTAGACTTGGAGGTTGTAAGGATGTTTTTGGGAGGTAGAGAGGAGTTAGACTTGGAGGTTGTAGGTATGATTTCGGCAGGAGACAGGGAGGTAAAGCGGGGTTAGGCTGGAGGCTGTACGGACAGTTTTGGGAGGTAGAGGGGCTAAGGCCGTGCGAGATGACCATTGTGCATTCAGTCACAATCTGCATTTGGATTCCTCATAGATGGTGTTAGCAGCTCAAACAAAGCTTAAACTGGACTAGAGACACCTGAGCCATGACTGAAAGATCTCAAAGTTCTAACTTCTGAATGAGGGAGTTCAATTCCCTATGTTGTTTCGTAGGGACAGGTTTGAAAGGGGACAAGGAGGTAGGAGGATTTAGGCTGGGGGATGTAGGGACAGGTTTGGAAGAGGACAAAGAGGTAGAGGGGCTTAGGCTAGGGGTTCTTTTCGTTTTTGATTTACTTTTGCCTTCCTGGCTGTTAACCACATGTCCATTCATTAACTTAGATACAATAGGCACAATGTCAGAATGCACATCCCTTATGTTGAAAAACAACAACTCCATTTATATAGTTCCTATTCTAAGCTCAAGGTCACGATAAACAGACAAAGATAAAGAAGCAAAAATGGGAGAAATCAGTAACAAAGTAACCAAAATCAAAACAGCTAAAGGGGAAACATAGTACCGGGGAGATGGTAGAGTAAATTTAGCAGGATCTGACAGCAGAGGAAGGTGATGGATAGGACAGAAAAACAACATTCTGTCTAACTAGAATTCGAAGGCTGGAGTATAAGTACATTTTATTTAAAACACACAGTGCTTTTCAATCAAAAAGGTTCCCGCCCTTTGTTCACCACTGAACACCTCTGCACACACGCAATAAAAAAAATAAAAAAATTGTCTGGTGTTAAATTGTGGGTTTTAGGTATTTTAGTATACATTGTGCAGATACATTGTACAGTACCATAAAAATAGCAGTTTATAATATTTAAAGTTGATTAATCTTTGTTTATCAGACAGAACACATTCAACAAATGTATGGATTTTGTCTCGTTATGGTACAACAACCCAAAATGAAAGAAATAAGCAGTGAAATGATTTACATGTGGCCTCATTCAACATGTTCTGATGGGATAGGATAAGAACCAAAATGTAATCTAACAATACAACCTTCCCTAAAACCAGCAGTCAAATAGAGATACAGCAGCAGATGAGATGGAGTACTACTATGCCATGCATGATTCAGGTTATGTAATCAGTTAGCATCATCTTCCACCTAAGAATAAGTGCACATAAAGATATCCTGAAGTTTATAACATATCAGAATTGTACAACTCTAAATATTCCAGTTTTCCATTTGTAACAAAAAGCTTTTTTGACAAACCAGACCGTGTTCAAAAGTGTTCTGCTCATCAGATATGGAGGCAGAGGAATCAGACAGTTCAAAGTCCATTCAAATCAGCTGTACTGATTAGCCAGTCTGTTATCTCTTTGTCTTTCCACTTTACAGTTAATCTCAATCTCTCATCTACAGTGACGACCACAGCTAGAGCAAAACAAATGAACTAATATTTGGCTATTTCTCATTGTGCGGTTATCTCTCATTATCTCTGCGCTCAATCTTCAGTTCATTTCGGTTCAAAGCAGAGGAGTGGTTTCAGAAATTGTAGCTGGAAACAAGCTGTTGTTGGGCAAAAGAGTGCAGTCTTTAACCATATGTGTATAACATGGTGGTAGAACTCCAACAGTTGGTGTAGTCAGTTTGTTTTGCATCACTGCTGTTCATCTCTAGGAATTCTAATGTTATCATGTGATATTTCCTAAAAAACTAAGTACACAAAGTTCTATTACTTTTTCAGTGCCGGGTGGCGTAGTGGCGCAGTAGGGAGCATTGTCGTCTCACAGCAAGAAGCACTTGGGTTCGATTCCCAGCCATGAGAAAGTTTGCATGTTCTTCCTGTGTCTGTGTGGGAGCTCCGGTTTCCTCCCATAGTCCAAAGACATCCAGTCAGGCTGATTGGAGATCCTAAATTGCCCCCTAGGTGTAAGTGTGCTTGCCTGTGTATCCACTCTGTAATGGACTGGCAGCTTGTCCCGGGTGTTTCTGCCTTCTACCCAACAAGCACTGGGATAGGCTCTGGCACCTTCCGTGGCCAAGAAGGGTATGTCACTTAGTAGGTGAAGGAATTTTTAGGGCCCAATCTCCCTTTAGTCCTTGGCTCACAGCCCTGTGTTAATATCCATCACAAATTTTGATTGGTTTTGTGATTAAATGTGTTAAGATAATGATTAATGAGCCTCTGCAGGTTATTACACCTCAAATAAGCAACCCAAAAATAAAAAACAGTCAAACTTGATCTTATTTTGCACCAAGACTATATAAAGATTTAAACTGCAAGCAAACGAGTTTCCTGGATGTGGATGCACGTGTAACCATGTGTACTGGGCGTGAACTGTTTGTGGGAACATGTTTAGGATTTTGCTTTAGGCTGGCATCGAACCCCCAACCTGCGGAAGGATAACCCCCACGTTACCACTGCGCTACGCAGTTTTATGAGGGAGAAATGGCGGGAAAAACAAAGGAAACACCAGAGACAACATGCTCGACCAAAAGGGGAAGTTATTAAAAGAATGTAGACAAAGAGGAGAGGGTTTAACGGAAAGGGGATTTTGTAGGTCTCTACGCCTTTTCAGTTGCGCAGAGTGACCCACGCTCTCTACTCTATTCATGTAGATATTTTTTCAAGCACTTGTTGCGTTTTGTTTTGTTAGCTTTTTCTCTCTTTCTTTTCCTCTCTTTTCCTTTTTGCTCTTGTCTTTGTCTTTGTCTTACCGTCTACCCCTCTACAAAGGTGTAGCAGCAACTGTTGTTTGATGGGTGCTTATATGGCTGACGCCTCAGGTGCAGCTTGTTGGCTTGATCAGCCCGGGGCATACTGGGGGTTGGAGTTCTGGGCTGTAGTCCCCCCAGAACGGCACCGCTGCCGCCCTCTGCTGGCTGCAGGCGGCACAGCCCGAACCCTTACACCAAACAGGCAAAATATCTGGAGTTGACCTCTCCACAAAGCAAAAAATAAACCCGGAAGGGCTACTCTCCATTTTGGAAAGACCAGAGCAACGTAGATGTCTTAACCCCCTCATTCAGAAGCTTATGAGTTCTTTCACCCATGGCCCAGATGTCTCTAGCCCAATTTAAGCCCCATTTGAGCTGCTTTCGGAGATGCTAACATGATCTATGGTCATCTCGCACAGCCTCCAAAAATCAGCCTTGAAACCATGGTCACTCCACATCAAGGAGTAGCGGGACTTTGTGACTTCAAGAAGGTCACTACTTTGGTATGTCAAAGCACACCAAGTACCATTTCGCCATTGCTACAGGAAATTACAGCCATGTTGAGTCCACAGATGGCTCTTTTTGAACAAAAGAACCCTGGTTCTTGATTGGGGTTCCATTCAGGCTTCTTAGAACTTTGGTCCTATTTAGGGAACCAACCTGTGTGGGCACCAGATTTTATTGAAATCAGGGAACGTCAAAGGATACAACCTCAATGTCAACATCAGCCAATGGCATTATACAATGGTAGTGAACAGCAGCAGGAAGATGCTTCACTAACAGCATTTGTGCTGTTATTCCAGATGTTTATCCAGGAAGCAACCGCAGATGACCTACTGGTGATAAGAAGACAGAGTAGAGTTTCTACAACATCTTCAGGAGACCACGAGTCATTGTCAATGTTGCCTTCTCTTTCCCCCAACAACAGACAGGTTCTGGATGTATTTATTTTTGATGGATAAGCGGCAAACAGTTTAAAATCGCACTCACAAACCGGAAAGGAACTGCTTCCACTTTGGTGGAAAAGGACTAGGAAAGGAAGAGTAGATGGCATGTGGCTGGAAATTCACACAGAGAGAAGCAGCCAATCTTTAGATACCCAGCCAAATGCTAATGGTCTGTTACCTCAGCTAACATTATTAGCGCAGCCTTTCAGCAGTTGCCTTTCAGCTCGAAAACAGCCAGTTTGTTGTGAAGCGGAATGAATGATTTTGAAAGCTGTATTTTGTTCAGTCTAAAAATGAACTTGGCCCTGACTTTTATCAGTTCTCCCTACCAGCATTCTATAGAATCACTTTGCCACATCCAGTATGAGGTGGCCTTTAGCTCCGATATCCACAGGAGTGTTCTAGAGGTCTTTTGGGGCTTAAAGGTTTCCATCACCTTCAACTGTGTTAAGAAGTCAACAGATTGAAATGCCTCACAATGCTAAATAAGCAAACAATCAATGTCATTTTGTACTTGCAATGGTGCAGAACTGAATATTTCATTTTGCAGCTTGTTCTGCCGGACTCTTTACCCTGCGGGGACATGAATGTGGGCTAAGGGACTCTTTGGAAAGCACAAGCTGTGAGCAATATTTCAAACTGGACGCCCCGGGAAAGGAATAGGGCTTTGGGGAGCCCTGTAGGCCAAGCGTGTTTCTTCTAACGTGAAACTAATGCTCTAGCCTTGTAGCTAGCGCAGGCAGCGATACCTCAATGAAAAGAACATGAGCTGATTTTATCTCCCACATGTCGCATGTCTTGTCTGGCAGTGAAAAAAAAAGAAGTGTATGGGCAGGTTTCAGAAGCACCAGCTCGCAGGATCTCACTTTCGCTTCCCTCTGATTGTCCTTTGAGTCTGCAGGTGCTCCGCTAAGCGCGTCTTTGATAGCCCTTTGAAGATAATCTACAGTAATTCCAGGCGGCCAATTACCGCCACGAGGTTTTTTCGGCCAGCACATAAACGTTGCAATAAAAAGTTCTTTTTCTGCATCCCGGCTAACGCTTAATTGCGCACATGCACCCACATTTTTCCTCCCGGTGCTCTGCGGTGCTCATGCCGCCACTTCATACCAACCGTGGTTCGGCAATGAGGATGATCAAATAGTAAATAAAACCACAGGGTTCTAGAAAGAACTGCTGTGTTGAAGGTGTCATGAAGCTGCAGGGTAGTCTCCATATGTGCCTGGAAGTCTTCTGGCAAGCGTCTGGCTCTTCTACCCACATGCAGAATCCCCCTGTTGTGTCCTTGAGACACTAACTGTGCCCACGCTTTTCACAAACATCAAGAAAAAAAATTATGTGGGTGCTGAAAGAATACACACATGCACACCAGACTCCCTCACTGGAGGGCAGGAGAACCGTAGCCAGGGCTCCTTTTCTTTTTCTTTCGGCATTAAGGCTAACAAAGAAAAACCCCTCCACTCTGCTCAGAAGTCCAATCTGTTAAAGAGCAGAAGAAAGAACTCTTTCATCTTCTCGAAACGTCACGTCCCATTAACGATTTTTTTCTCGCGTCGCCATCCCTGCGAGCGAGCCCACTCTCAGAGAGGTTAGGACAATCACTGACGAGCTGAGGATCAGATGAACCACGGAGAGCGTGCGCGGAGAGCCGTGCGTGTGTCTAATTGGTTGTGCCGTAGGGGTGTGGCAGCGGGCCAGAAGAACCACTCTGGTGAAAACAGCGACTCCAGAAGAGGGGATAAAGCTGCAAATATCGCCCGTGATAAGAAGACTTCCCACACAGATATGCTAATGAACCCTCCACATCGTCTCTCCCTTTGAAATCGATAGCGCAGCCATTTCATAATTGATAACGCCAGTTGTAGAATGTGCCTATATATGCAAGCGCTTCCCCGTGTAAAGTCTTTGCGAACGTCACGCTTGATCAAAGTGGGTCGCACATCTCTCTCATTCTAGCCCTCAATGGCAGGAGAGTCAGAAAATAAGACACACCACTGGGACGACTAATCCTCACAAACATGCCAGCCCGAGCCCGACACAGAGGCTGTAAATTGGGTACGGGCAGTCGAGGACTTTTGTGTTTCGCAACTGCGACGACATCAAAACCCGAGCTGACACAGAATAGCGGTTGGCGTGTCGAGGGCAGTTACGAAAATCCCGGCCGAGCCACACTGGTTAAGAGTACTCTGTCAATGCGATAAGTATGGCTACAAAGTCCCACCGTCGTAGCCTTTTTCAGAATCAGGACCTGAATCTTTGTTCACTGTGTGCAGATGTGCAAAGAACTCTTCTCGGTGTTGGCGTCAACACAAATATGACAATAGAGCTCTAAAAATAAACTGTACAGACACAGAGAGAGAAGAGTCTGTGATGCTGTTATAAAGAGGATGCACATTTACCTGGTGCATCATTTCCACATGAATAAAATTCATTACTGCCCAAATGAAAGATAAAACTGTGTTGCCATAAAATGTTTTATTTATGGGAACATTATGCACATACACTCAAAAGAACAGGTGCCCCCCAGAAGGAAGTGTAGGATTGCAATGCTATTCCGAAGGAAGGGTTCACTGACGATGACCCGCTGCTATTCTGAGTTACTCCATGACAGTCTGGCATGACACCATTGCAGTCGTTGGCAGTGCTGATGTGGTATTAAGGAGAGTCGGTCATATTTATATTTACATTTATGACATTTAACAGATGCTCCCATCCAGAGTGTTTAACACCCATGCCTTGTGTTCCGTCAGAGAATGTTACCTAGGTAGTACGGGAAGGTTAGAGTCTACAACTCCTGAGCTCCGACACTGCCTGAACATGAGCCAGTCCTGCATCATGCTGGTGTCTGCCAGTGGAGCTGGGACTAACAGACTCATGGAGGACATCACTGCTCTGAACTCACCACAGCGCCACCCTGAGGCCAACCTTTACTAGTTAGTCAAGGACGCTAAATACAGAAGCTGGTCTATTGTGGGTAAGCAGCTAAACCATGACCTCAAAAGATGCCCAAGAATTTGAATCTTGAGACATTCAGGGGGCACAAGAGGTTAATTTGGGGGTCCCAGATCCCCAAAGATCCCCCGTATTTCATACCTTGGTCATGTATCCCTAGTGAAAATCCCCAAAAAATAGACAAAGGCATTGGAAGAGGGAGTGACAGGACGATGAGGAGTCAACCATGTTTCTCCAACCCTCTTCCTATACAGGAACTTATATACAGAAGGGGTCTGCACATTGCACCATGCACTGGAACATGAAGTGTGAAGGGGCCAAATAGAATTGGAGTCTCGAATTTTATGGACCACTATGCACAAGGCCCTCATGTTAACATTACCTTCAGTTAAATATATTACAACGTAACGTGCTTTTATGTAAAGTGTTTTTAATAAATTGTAAAAAATAGAAATATACAGACTATGCAATGAAGACATGCCCCTGACAGATTCTACCATGTCTGTACAGAACTGGACTAGCAGCACTTGAGACAACCCAGATTTCTTAAGCTGTCACAGAAAGTGCATGCACTGCTGGCTCTTCTTTCTAATTGTAATCTTTTCCTCCTTTAAAAGGCCTGATGAACAGACGTGTTTTCTGATTACAGCGATGAGTCATGCATGGAGTGGCGACGCCGTCTGATGGACTGTCAGACGTCGACAGTCATTGGGGTGAAACTCACGTTTCGCAGCTTGTTTGCAATCGCTGTCACAGGGCTGACATCTCTACAGGACCCTTGCCACGTTCAGATGGGTGACTGTGGAGCATGCAGGCGAAAAATTGCAATTTTGAAATGAGACACGCTGGATGGCAGCAGAATAGTGAGACCTCACTCCTGTTCACTATAAGAGCAAGAAGTGTGTGAGAGAGAGAGAGAGAGCGAGAGAGAGAGAGAAAGAGAGAAAGAGAGAAAGAGAGAGAGAGTTGTGGAGGAAGAAAGAAATCAGGAAGAGGATAGAAAGAGAAAAGAAGTGACAAACAGAGAAAGAAAGCATTGGGTAAAAGAGGACAGAGAGTGAGAGACAGAGAGGGGGGCAATGTCAGGCAAAGCAAAAGAGGAAAGAGAAAAATAGGGAGAGAGAGAATGTGTATTGTGTATGTGTGAGTGTGTGTGTTGCGAGAGTGTGTGTGAGTGTGTATTGTGTTTGAGTGTACTGTGAGTGTGTGTGTGTTGCGAGAGTGTGTGTAGTGTGTATGTGTGTGTTGTGAGAGTGTGTGTATTGTTTATGTGTGTGTGTGTGTGTTGTGAGAGTGTGTGTGAGTGTGTATGTGTGTGTTGTGAGAGTGTGTGTATTGTTTATGTGTGTGTTGTGAGAGTGTGTATGAGTGTGTACTGTGTTTGTCTGAGTGTACTGTGACTGTGTGTGTGTGTTGCGAGAGTTTGTGTATTGTGTATGTGTGTGTGTGTTGCGAGAGTGTGTGTATTGTGTATGTCTGTGTGTGTGTGTGTTGTGAGAGTGTGTGTGAGTGTGTACTGTTTGTCTGAGTGTACTGTGAGTGTGTGTGTGTTGTGACAGTGTGTGTGAGTGTGTGTGTGTGTTGCAAGAGTGTGTGTATTGTGAGTGTGTGTGTTGCGAGAGTGTGTGTATTGTATGTGTGTGTGTGTGTACTGTGTTTGTCTGAGTGTACTGTGAGTGTGTGTGTGTTGCGAGAGTGTGTGTATTGTTTATGTGTGTGTGTGTTTGTTGTGAGAGTGTGTATGAGTGTGTACTGTGTTTGTCTGAGTGTACTGTGAGTGTGTGTGTGTGTGTTGCGAGAGTTTGTGTATTGTGTATGTGTGTGTGTGTTGCGAGAGTGTGTGTATTGTGTATGTCTGTGTGTGTGTGTGTTGTGAGAGTGTGTGTGAGTGTGTACTGTGTTTGTCTGAGTGTACTGTGAGTGTGTTTGTGTTGTGACAGTGTGTGTGAGTGTGTGTGTGTGTTGCAAGAGTGTGTGTATTGTGAGTGTGTGTTGCGAGAGTGTGTGTATTATGTATGTGTGTGTGTGTGTACTGTGTTTGTCTGAGTGTACTGTGAGTGTGTGTGTGTTGCGAGAGTGTGTGTATTGTGTATGTGTGTGTGTTGCGAGAGTGTGTGTATTGTGTATGTGTGTGTGTTGTGAGAGTGTGTATTGTGTTTGCCTGAGTGTATTGTGAGTGTGTGTGTGTTGTGAGAGTGTGTGTATTGTGTATGTGTGTGTGTGTGTTGCGAGAGTGTGTGTATTGTGTATGTGTGTTGTGTGCGTGTTGTGTGTGTATTGTGTTTGTCTAAGTGTATTGTGAGTGTGTGTGTGTGTTGCGAGAGTGTGTGTATTGAGTATGTGTGTGTGTGTGTGTGTGTGTGTGTGTATGTGTGTTGTGTGTGTGTTGCGAGAGTGTGTGTTGTGTGTGTATTGTGTTTGTCTGAGTGTATTGTGAGTGTGTGTGTGTGTGTTGCGAGAGTGTGTGTATTGTGTATGTGTGTGTGTGTGTTGCGAGAGTGTGTGTATTGTGTATGTGTGTGTGTGTGTGTGTTTGTGTGTTGCGAGAGTGTGTGTTGTGTGTGTATTGTGTTTGTCTGAGTGTATTGTGAGTGTGTGTGTGTGTGTTGCGAGAGTGTGTGTATTGTGTATGTGTGTTGTGTGTGTGTGTGTTGTGTGTGTATTGTGTTTGTCTGAGTGTATTGTGAGTGTGTGTGTGTGTTGCGAGAGTGTGTGTATTGTGTATGTGTGTTGTGTGTGTATTGTGTTTGTCTGAGTGTATTGTGAGTGTGTGTGTTGCGAGAGTGTGTGTATTGTGTATGTGTGTGTGTGTGTGTGTGTGTGTGTTGCGAGAGTGTGTGTATTGTGTATGTGTGTGTGTTGTGTGTGTATTGTATTTGTCTGAGTGTATTGTGAGTGTGTGTGTGTGTTGCGAGAGTGTGTGTATTGAGTATGTGTGTGTGTGTGTGTGTGTGTGTGTATGTGTGTTGTGTGTGTGTTGCGAGAGTGTGTGTTGTGTGTGTATTGTGTTTGTCTGAGTGTATTGTGAGTGTGTGTGTGTGTTGCGAGAGTGTGTGTATTGTGTATGTGTGTTGTGTGTGTGTGTTGTGTGTGTATTGTGTTTGTCTGAGTGTATTGTGAGTGTGGGAGAGTGAGAATAACAGTCTGTGTACTTTGTAAATGATCTAAAAAGGCTATTTGCTAAATTAAGTTCCCCTCGTTCTCTGACAGGCAATTAGCAGCAGCTCTATGTTTATTACCACTGCTGATGAACACATTAATGGTGTCTTCACTCGCTGTTCCCAGCCAATATCAACACTTTCAAACTAAAACATAATTAGACTTTTACAAAAGAACAGCAAATACTGAAAAATAGGTGGTCCTTCCAGCATCCCAAGCCCCCTACACCCTGCAGGCGCACGTGTCTGCCTGCCGCCTAAAGGCCATGCAGCACCAATATGTGATTTCTAAAGCTGCACACAACCTGAACAAACACTGGCAAGCCTTAGCGGGCGGGTTCTATTTGAACATCAAGAGACAGATTTCACACTGAACTCCAACACGGTAGCCAAGCTAGTCTCGTTCTCATTTGCCTTCTAATGTGGTAATTATTGGTCATTTATAACGCTTCATCAGGCAGTTCCTTTAACGCCAGCATGGTTCAGGGAAGGTTATTTTTAAACTCGTTTTTGAAACAGAAAGACATACAGTAGTGTATTCTGCAGTCAGCACATCACTGCCCAACCTCCAACAGACTGTGATTCATCCTTTCAAACTGCGATCAACAGCACTCCTCCCTGCATCGCAGGAAGGTCTACTACACCACAAGATACAAATCCGTCCAGGCTTTGAGCCATAGTCCTCCCTGACTGAGCAAGCACGCATTCAAGCTATTAGACGTCTCCGAGTCCTGCGCTTCCTTTCTATTCTATCTCTTCCCTTCTACTCATGTTTGACCAAAAAGCTCTCTAAGTTAACTAAACTCACTTAATAAAAAGCATCCTATATGCTCTGTGATGTGAATCCTGACAGACGGATGGTATTGTGTGCATGCAAAGGGAAGCCTGGATCCTGCAGGGAGTTGATATTCAGCACTACTGTCTAAAGCACTGTTTCTCAACTCTGGTCCTGGAGGCTCCCTGGCCCGCACGTTGTAGCGGATTCCCTGCTTTAACACACCACACGAAGGGCTTGTTAGTGAGCTGGTGTGTTGAATCAGGTGTGTAGGGAGCAGGTAAAACTCTAAAAGGTAAAAGGCAGGGCTGGGTGCCTCCAGGAAGCTACAGAGGCTGCCTCCCACAACAAGCTACACAGTGAAGTTTATAACTTGTAGATATAAGTCACACTATGCCCTAAGGCACATGGAACAGTCTGGGTGACCTTAATAAAGGTTGAGAGAAGTTTTAGATATGTATTCACAGCTGATTCGGGTGACTATTGACTTATATACACTCGTAGCTGCAGTACTGAACTACTAAAGATAAGACTGGACACCACAGATGTCCGATAAGCATGGCTGATTGACGACGTCTTGGTTCTGACAACTGGGAACCGTTCCTTTCTATTAAATACCAAAGTGTAAAACACCAGTGTGTCAGGTGGCCATATTGGCGTGCCACTCCACATACTACTGGCACTGCTAACTCACACACCATACTGGCACTGATGGTTCAATGCCAACACAATGCTGTACCTCTAGTTAGTAAGAAATTCCAAAGACAGAAGCTTGCTGGTTTTGGGTGAATGACTGTCTCCAAATTTGTGTTAGAGTATCTATTTTCCCTTAATGGACAGTATAGGTCACTCTCGCTCATTCACCTATCAGCTCTTCTCCTCCTGGTTCACTGTGGTGGGGAGAGGGGTGCTAGAGCCTGTTCCAGCACTCTTTGGGTGGATGGCTGGACACATATTGGACAGGTCTCCAGTCCATCGCAGGGCAGACAGCATAATATTATAACATATTTATTTTCTGGGAAGCCACCTGAGATTTGATTTTGAGGCATTCAGAGGTCCAACAGATTAATTAGACAGGACGCCTTGTTTTTGCACATTGGTAAAGAGAACTAAGGGATGAATAAGGGAATAAGGGATGCATGAAGGGCGTCCCTGTTGAGTGTGTCTCTGATGATCCAGCTAATAGAAGTGTGTGGTACCACTTCATATACCACTTTAAATCTGAGCATGTGCTAAACTCTGTATTAGTCTTAGGCCCAATCCCATTTCACCCCTGGCCCCTAACACTTAGGTTGTTTCGATTGTTGTTGAGATGGAGGGGTAGGTTAAAGTGGTTGGTGTA
This sequence comes from Prochilodus magdalenae, assembly GCA_024036415.1. Lineage (NCBI taxonomy): Eukaryota > Metazoa > Chordata > Actinopteri > Characiformes > Prochilodontidae > Prochilodus > Prochilodus magdalenae. The sequence goes on from JAMWET010007503.1 coordinate 81,929, forward strand.
GCTCAGCGGTTGGTTGGTGTAGCTCAGCAGATTTCACCACTACCCGCCAAATAGCAACCACCACACGTGGGAGACTGGGGTTCGAATCCTGGGCTGACTGACTAGGCTGTGCTACACCAGTAGGAGTCCTTGGGCAAGACTCTTAATACTACATTGGCCTCCCTGTAATATTATTAACCTTGTAAGTCGCTCTGGATAAGAACATCAGCTAAATACCGTAAATGTAAAGTACTGGGGCTACATGACCCTTCAAACTGAGATTTTTCAGAAGCACACTCCAAACACAGTCTTGGGAGAAAATTCCTAGAATGCCCTGGGAATTATCAGCAATATGGCTGCACAAGCAACTTAAGAGACCCATAAATGTATTTTCTCTGTTAAAAAGCCATTCTATTGTAAGATAACCATTGTAAAAGCAGTTTTTGATTAATTTCTTCATACCATGCATACTAATCGCTAACAATATGCTGATTTCTTGGTACCAAGCGAAATTTCCTGTTCCACTTTAAATGGTGCAGCAGTTAAAGAGGTAAGTTCAGCTTCATATCACTGAGGAATTCTAGGTGGTGATAATAAAGAACTGTCATCCCACTCTTTAAAGCATTTGATGCCGTAAATGTATTTAAGCAGTGAACTTTACCCTTCTCTGCTATCACTGCAGACGTGCAGGGTCTCCTACAGAGCACGGCTAGTAGCCTGTTAATACAGTAGTCTAGGTTTCTGTTTGTGCTCTTTTTGACTGGTCAGATTGATTGATGCGTAAAACTGAAGTTGTGAGTAAACCATGAATGGCAGACAATCTCAATCAGATGCCTAGAGCCCACACAAGTGGGATCACCATAGCTGGAAGCGGCATATTGGAAATGGCCAGAAAATCATATGGGGAACTTTTCAGGCATAACCCCTTGAAACTCTTTCAAAAGGAAGGGTTACACTAGAAAACAAATGGTAGGGTAAAGATAAAAATGGGTTTGAGCCTTGTCTAGTGAAGTTTTAGTCAACGTTTTCTGTTATATAGAACCATTTTTAATGCTTAAATGTTTTTTGTAAGGTGATATGGTTCTTTGGATTGATGGGCGATGTGTTGTATATGGTACTATATGGAACCCTGTGACAATGAAAGAACGCTTTTTGGTGCTATGTAGAACATTGTCCAAGAAGGGCTCTTTCATTGTCGCAGGCTTGACATTGTAGCAAGCGCAGAACCTTTTTTGTTCGCTTCCCTGGCTGGCACTGTCCTCTGGAAGCTCATGCTGATGGCCATGCCAGGAGGATTATGGGAGGTGCACAGCCTACTAAGAGGAAACCTCTTCTTGTAGCCATGTTTCTAATCAATAATGTAGTCTCAAAGCAGCTTCACAGAAACGCAGTTTATACGAAGGAAAAGAAAAACATGGACTCCATGTCTAGATGTAGGAAAGGAAATCCGGGTCCAAGCCCCCCCTGAGCAAGCCAGAGGCCACAGTGGCGAGGATAAACTCCCTTGAGAAAGGAAGAAACCTCGAGAGGAACCAGGCTCAAGGGGGGAACCTATCCTCCTCGGGTTGATCCCGGTTGTGGAGAGAACGACAGAACTAACAGCGTGACTTTTTACTGGTGTTTAATAAAAGAGACCCCCCAACAGCTGAATCATGCCCACCTGTGTTTTATTCAACTGTGAAGCTACGATATGTTTTGAACCACACAGCCATATCAGAACACTCAAGCCACCCTCTTGTATCTACACTCACTGTCCATTTTATCAGCTCCACTTACCATATAGGTGCACTGCAGTGCTGCTGGAGTTTGTAAGTGTCCACTCACTGTCCACTCTATCTGTGACACTACTATCTTGTTGGTCCACCCCACATGTACAAGTCATGGACAATAGCTCATCTGCTGCTGCACTGTTTGTGTTGGTCATGCTCTAGTCCTTCATCAGTGGCCACAGGACGTGACCCACAAGATGCTGTTGGCTGGATGGTTTTGGTTGGTGGACTGTTCTCAGCCCAGCTGCACTGCTGTGTCTGATTCCCTCACACCAACACCATACACACTAACACACCACCACCACGCCAGTGTCACTGTAGTGTGATTATGTCATCGACATTATACTAGGTTTTGTGGTGGTCCTGTGGGGTTCCTACAATGTGCACCCCATCCCACCCCCATCATATGGTAAGTGGTGCTGATAAAATGACACTGACTGTAAATACAAAACAGTGTTTTTAATATACTGATATGACCGTGTAGATCAAATATTAATTGCAGCCCTGTCCACTGCAGGACTTCTGATGATGATTTTACAGAACTCACATATTCTATGCTATTTGCTTCATCAGACTGCATATCGTCGCTGTCCAATGAAAACCATGTATCTCCAATTTGGTCGATTTTTATTTTTTGGCATCATTTGATCACATGAGCAGCTTTTTACATTGGGTGGACATTTTATGATGAATGGCTCACCCGAAATATCCAAAACATGCTTGGAAAAACGTCTGGTTCCATTGACTTACATTCAAATTGATTCAGGTTTTTGCCCTCTCCTGTAAAGTTGCCATTTTGGAGATACTAGTTTTTCTTTGGACAGTGACGATATGCACAATAGGGTTTTTAGCTCAGTCCACTTGTCCTGTCACCACTCTAAAGGTGATCATAGACACGCCATGTGAGGATTAATAAGGTCTCTATGCAAAAGTTTATGTGCTTCTAGTGTTGCGAGTCTCTGTTTGAATCAGTCTTTTAAAACTTAATTAGCAGCTGTGCTCATGATGTTCAGCTCTACAGAAACTCAGCGCAGGATGCCGGTCTGTATGCTCCAGAGAGCCTATTTGCTTTGCTGAAACGAGACACGCAGTATACATCATATGCTGTCTGTGTTTTCCAGCGCAGTCAATACCCAGAGGCTTCCAACAGGAAAATAAATGTAGATGGCTGGATGTGTGTTGTTGAGTGTAAAGACGTTCCGCTCAACCCCATCCCACCCCCACCACCCGACCTACTACACACCAGCGCACAGAGATGTACATATACACATAGCCATTCCTGACCTTTTATTCTCCCCATCCGCCAGCTCTAGATGTTCACTTGTGAATAACTAAGCAGAGATTTGTCTTTGGGTTCAGAAGGGTGGGTGAGCATGTTTTAGACAAGTTTCCCTTTGCAAAATGACTCATCCTCGGGAGTTCTTTCTTTTTTTTCCCAGTGCTTTTTTTCTTTAACACCAGGACGCCGGCTGATAAGGCTGAGATCCCTTCTAAATTACAGCTTCCTCACAGAGCCCACGTCCCCAGCCGAGCCTGAATGTTATCACCTCTCCACTCTACAAGTAGCTCTCCTTTTTTTGGCTCCACCAAGTGAGATTGTTTTTTAACACTTTCCTAAGGGCCCAGTGCCCCCAGCTTCCTACTCCTGCTAAATATAACAACAGTGTCCACCGAGGTGCTGACGTCTTACTTAGGCCGTATACCGCTTTATTCAGATAGTAATTGACAAACAAATGAATGGGACACGATTAAAAGGTCAGTCTGCATTGTTGACCAAAACAATATATAATTGGTGGACGACATAAATGTCATAAAAGTGGTCATGTAACAGTTTTGCATTATATCGAACTTTGCATAAAATCATATTGTGTCTCATATTGTGTAATATAATCTCATATCTGGTGGCTACTGTATATGTTGGGCCAACAAACACTATATGACCAAAAGCATGTGGACTGTCCTCACAATTCTAGGGTTCAGGTGCTTCACAAGCCCACTTCTTTGCCAAGTAGGGTATAAAGTCAATGGATATGCCATTAATTAATTAATTCATATTCAGAGCTGCTTATCCTTCTGGGTCACAGGGGATGCTGGAGCCTATCCCAGCACTCATTGGGGAGAAGGCAGGATACACCCTGGACAGGCCGCCAGTCATTTGCAGACTTATAGACAAATAATACAAATTCTATGGGCCTAAAGAACGCAGTGAGTGTGGTTCTGTTGTGGATGCCACTTTTGTTTCCAGTAAGGTTCAAGAAATGTCTGTCCTGCAGGATCAGCCCCGGTCAACTGTAAGTAATATCATTGTGAAACTGAACCATTGAGGAGCAACAACAGCAGTTGTGCCCAAGCCTAAGATCACTATGCACAATACTAACAGTGGTGTAAAGCATGCTGGACTCTGGAATAGTGGAAACATGCTCATTCAGGAATTTTACTATCTGGCAGTCTGATGAATGAATGCAAACCAAGTCGTCCAGCATTAGCTCCTAGTTTCACACATGCATCTCGGGCTAAATGGGCACACATTTCCATAAAAGCACCCCAAAATATTGTGGAGTGCCTTCTCAAAAGACTGGAGTCTATTATAGTCACAAAGGTCCAGTTCTTATATTAATGTCCATGGTTTTGGAATGGAATGTCCAACAAGCTCATATAAATGTGATGGTCAGGTGTCCACATACTTTTGGTCATAGAGAGCATTAGCTTGTTATTTTAGGACACTCTAAAGCACATTCTTTGTTTAAGCACTGTACTTTAATAGTGCTGTATCTATCTTCAGTTTCTAACAAACTGAATTGAAAGCATTGAAAAACATAAACTGAGACGCTGCGGTTTAATCTTGGCAATGAATAACACTGCAATTGTTTCATCATTTTGCATTTTGCCACCTTCAAATAGCTGGCAGTATCAATTCCCAACTAATAAGCTGTGCAGCCCTAACATACTATGTTTTATGAATATTTAGCTCCAGACTGTGTAGCTGCAGAAAAGTCTCACAGCTGAAGAGACCAACATGCATGCAAGTGATAGGGACCCAGACTATTTGTATATACTATAAACATTTTCCATGGAGAACTAAACCTAAGAAAACAGTTGCAGTCAGCCAAAATCTCACAGAGCACCGTTTTCAGTCCACTAAAACATAGTAGTGGTAAAGTAAAAATTGTTTTTTTAAATTTTTTTATTTCAGACAACCACACATCTAAGGCAAGGACCATCAGTAAAGGAGACAAATTCATTTCCCCAAGTTCCTACATGGTTAAACTGTAATCAATGCACAGCAAGTCAAGCCATTCAATGTATTTAATGAAATTCTTCACTAAATGTTTTTTAGTAAATGGTTATGCATTTACTACCACAATTCACCACTACACCCAGCTCCTGCATAAGTAATCAACTAGCTTCTTTATGTGCTAATGGTTGCTAATCTTAAACATTTCAAAATGCACATTCAGACGAATCCCCAAGTGCACAAATTTCCTCCGGTGTTTTTCTAGCTGCTAGGAGTGTTGATCTAGGAGGTGAAGTCATAGTAAATGAGAAAGGTATCCAATCCTGGATCAGCACTTCTACTCTGAGAGCTTTTGTAAATATGGATACAAATAAAAATAGATTACAGTAGGGAGGGGATGTGGCCTGCACATAGCTCTATTCCATTACAAAGGGAAACAGACACAGGATTTGGCTCAGTGGATAACACCACTACATCACTTAGGAGCTGGGGGTTTGATTCCTGGTCTGGGTAACTATGCTGGGTTACACCAATAAGAGTTATTGGCCAAGACTCCTACCCAAGACTCTTGAATTTCCCTCTGGAATCAATAAAGTATCTATCTATCTATCTATCTGTCTGTCTGTCTGTCTGTCTGTCTGTCTATCTATCTATCTATCTATCTATCTATCCATCCATCTATCTATTTCCTAACAGCTGTCCTACCTGTAATATGAATAATCTTGCACTGAAACGATCTGGCTACACTTTCTTACACAGTCCTCTAAATTCTGGATATTAAACAGGTAACAATGAGGTATATAGTATGAACTTTTTTCATGCAGGACTAAACCTGAAAAAACAGATGCAGTCAGGCAAAATCCCATATAGCACCGTCTTCAGTCATACAGTTTTTAAAAATAATAGTGTTTAAAAAGGGCTCCTTTAAGCAATGTCATAAAAATTCATATTTATGATTTCTTTTTTATTATTCCTTTTTCATTTCAGACAACCACACGTCTAGGGCAAGGGCCATTTGTAAAAGGGGAAACATTCAGATTTAGAAGTTTCTACATGGTTAAACTGTAAAAATGTACAGAAGCCAAGCCATTTAATGTATGCATAAGTCATTCAATGTGGTTTTCCAGTAAATGGTTATGCATACATTGCCAGATTGTTGTTGTACTATATCTGTCTGTGTTTTTCTATTGATATTTCAAATAAGTTTTTGGCTTAAAGCAGCTTTTTAAATTCTTTCAGGGCATTGTCGGGTCCTCATTCAAAAAAAACCCTGATTTCTTCACGTTTACTGCAATTTTTCCAACATAACCAACAACGCATATGAAAAGGTGACTAGGTTCACTGCTCATGATGGACAGGAAATGAAATGGCTAAAATTGCAATGTAGACCTTTTAGACCACCTATCATGGCCATGGTAAAAGAAATCTGAGTAGATAAGTTTTCTCCATAATAAACCGCTTCGCATTGAGTCTGAATTACAGCTTAATCTCAGTGATTCAATTACACAGACATTTTGAAACTGATTGGGGGTTTTGGTGGGATATCTCTTTTCAGTGCATATAATCATGCTAGGGTCTTTGCAGTGTGTGAACTTGCCTGGCCAGCAGCCACCGCAACTTTGTAAGTAGCCTCGGCCAGCTGGATGTAATTAACTAATAAAGCAGTAGTAGAAAGACGGCCCACGCTGTTCTCACTGAGGGGATAGAGCTTACCATGGCTACAAAGGGAGCTGTGTGGTCTCTGAATAGCTGGTCTGAATGTCTGTGACTTTTACTGTGCAAAGAAATGAAGCCCCGATGGGCAGCTTGGCTGTTTTAAGCACAAGAGGAAAGATGTTTAACACCAGCAGCATATTACACATTTCACTCGGCCGCAGAGGGCCGATATGTGGTGCACTGAAATCTACTAATATGAACAACTGTCTGGACCGCGGCCCAGTCTCTGCCTTTCGTGTTTGAGGAACGACCCACTAAATGATTTCGAGAATTCCTCAGAAGAGGTGGAAAACAATTATTATGTAGCCTTCATGATATTAATGAGATGATAAATCAGCTTTACCGAGCCGTTTAGAATTGACTTTAACCCTCTAAGTAGCTGTGCAGTGTTGTGCTTTTTGAGCAAGAGGCTTTTCCATACTCACGCAGGATAGAAACTAGGGCACTGGATGCAGAATACCCACTTATGGGAGAAATTAACAGTAGCGTCGTCATCAAAACAAACATGGAAAACTGCATTAAGATGGGAATACATGCATAGTGTTTGCATACATTGACCAAAATACCTTGAAACCTACTTAAAAAAACACATTTGTATAATGCACCCAGTATGCTGAATACCAATGCATAGGTCTCGCATACCATTTGCGACAACAGCCAGAGCTTTGATATTAGAGTGCCAAGCCACATTATTCTCATCAGGCCCATGATGGCACATCTGCTCGTCAAGCTCTGCAATATTCCTCACCAGGCATCTGAAGACATTCAGCACGAATGCTTTAAAATGGTACTATGCCTCATTCTTAGGTCTGAGTGTACGGGCCTTCTTCTCCCCGGACCACTGTGGTCATGCGGGGAGCAGAAATGATGCGCTAATGGTCAGACTCTCATATTTCACAGCGAGATTGAGAACCATTTTCCTGCATCCCAAGAGGGGCATCTAATTCAGTGTGTGGCTGCCAGGCACAGTCCATCTCTACTCTGTTCCCTGTCCCTGAGGTGCCGTTGCTCCAGTTCCTTTCTGCCCTTGTCAGAAATCAGCCCTCGCAATCCCCACCCTCATCATTCCCATCATCAGTGCAGCATCATCCCCGTCCTCAGATCAGCACACGGAGTATGGGCTCCGCACTTGCCTTCGTTAATGCAAGCTGATTACAATCTTTGGCAAGAGACAGCCACAACCACAATATGTAGGTCAGCCACACATCCGCTACCACAATCTATCACTACCCCCAAATGCACATTCGGAGACAATTCCGAGTATATAAAAAAAAAAATTCTCCGGTGTGTTTTTGGGCTGATCTAGGATCTGTTAGTAAAGCCATAGTAAATAAGAAAGGAATCTAATCCTAGATCAGCATTCCTACTCTAAGGAGCTTAGTGAACACGGGGCCAATTGGAAGCCATGACAAAACAGGTACAAACAAAACCAGACATAACCCACACTGAAATTTACAGTGCCCTAAATTCTAGATAGTAAGCAGGTAGCTATGAGGTTCTCCAAAGTCCAAAGTCCTAGATGGTTATAGCGTCTGTAATTGGGCAACAGGATCTTAAGTTCCAAGACTGAAGCTTAGTTAAGAAATGCCTAAATGTGTGATAACACTCTGGCCCACTGGCAGGGAACGTTCTCAGAATTTTGGGTAATGTTAACCTATAAGTTCTAATAATTTTTATATGAAAATGTTTTAATTTAATGTTCAAAGAACATTTTAAAGATGTTTATAGTTTCTGGTCATTTTCCCATAAGGAATTTTCCTATGCAACTTAACCAAGACATAATGTTGTTACTGCAACGTTCAGACGTTTTGAGGACGTCTTCAGGGCCACAGATTACATTACATGATAACAAAAGAAGAACATTCTTAGGTCAACACTCAGGAAATGTTTTATGGATGCTGATAGTGAGACCTGAGATGACAGAATGTTTACATTAGAACATTCTCCTACTTTTAGAAAGAACATTCTGGGAACCAAAAGAAAATTTCCCGCTGAAGACTTTAATGGAACACTGCATTGCATATTCTCATAATGTTTTCAGAACAAATCATTTCTAGCCGGGGGGGGTAACTACCAAGACAGTATAGCACTGGCCAGTTTTCATACCACATATGCATATGATGATCGATTGATGATTGACTATTTTTTTTAACTAAGCCAAGCATGAAATCTGATCAGTAATGTAAATCATGTTTACAGCAATGTTTCATGAGCAAAGGATTGCTTGCACAAGACCCCTAGGTCACAGGACTATTTGCCCACCTTGCATGTGTTGATAGAAAACACGTCACTCTAGATTTAGTGATTTAGGCATTGTCGCTGTCCAAAGAGGAACACATATCTCCAAAATGGCAACTTTACAGGAGAGTGCAAAAACCTTATTTATTTTTAATGTAATTCAATGGAACCAGACATTTTTTAAGCAGTTTTGAGCAATTTCTGTTTGTCCACTGCTCATCAAACTTTTACACAGTGTAAACAGCAGCTGCTGTGTTCAAATGAGCCATAAAATTAAAAATAAACAAAAATAGAGATAAATTGTTGGGTTTTTTGGACAGCCATTAGTGTAAAAGTTAGTGGAACTCTTTTAACACCACTATCCTGATATGACACTTGAGAGTATGTCACACACTCCAGTTTAGCGACTTTCAGAAAACAACAGAGCTAGCAAACCCAACACACGGCTTCAACACACCAGATAGTTCATTGTTTTCAATGGGGCCGCAACAGAAAATTTTGCCGGCGGCGAGAATTAAACATTCCACATGCAGTGGACTGTAGATTCCAGGCTGCAGTGGTGAGCAAAGCACTGCATCTAAAGCCAGTTTTGCCAACTTTTGCCATCCACCACAGTGGTGTAATAAAAAGAAAGTCAAACATCTTTCTCCATTTTAAAAACGAGCCGGCACTGCTAAAGCGCTCCTCTGATACAGCCACTATAACGAGCAGATTGACATCTTTTCATGCAAACATGTGAACACAGCATGTCATGAAAGTCCACTCCTGCTCTCCATTGATATCTGATATCTGCTGATCATGCCTGAAAGGTAATTGGTGATTGGTATCGGCCCCAATGACACATTGATCTATCCATCCATCAATTTTTAGCTAGAAAAAAATTCACAGTATAGTTTAATGTAGCATCACCTGTCAAAGAACGCATTACCAAATACCCCTTGCCTTAAAAACCATTGATTGATTGATTCCTAAATTATTGTTTACATGCCTAAGCAAATAGTTGAAAACCAAGGCATATTGAGCGTTCTCGCTGTCTTTGATCTTGTAACTCTGGCTTTGACCCTGTTTTGATTCTCTGGTTTACTCGTTTGTTTCTCCCCTTTGATACCTCTGTCTGGTCTGATTGTGTTCTTGGATTGACCCGTGCCTGTTTATTGACTATGATTCAGTTTAGCCCTTGATTGTACTTCCCTGTTTGTTCTTGGTGTTGCTGTGTCTCAGTACAAAGCTCAGTAAACTGTGCTTTGCTTTTAGTTCAGCGCACGCCACAATCTGTTTGTCCATCGTCACAGCTTTGAGATGCAAGACTGGGCATTCCTATCAACACACTCTAAAAATACCAGAACCATTTCTAGCTACCCAAGAAACCTTTGTTTGTAAATGATATGAGTGACTGTGAAGACCTTAGGTTAAGGTTTAAGGTTCTAGTAAAAACCTGTAACCTAATAAAGACCCTTATGCACGTTAAAATACATAGAACCCCAACATGATATGGAGGTTCTTTGCTTATTTAAAGGTTTTCCCACACTCAGTCCCCACAATGCAATAATACAAGTGTACAGCAAGGTCTACCGTTCTAGATCTAGCTTTGGCAGTGCCGAGTTTTAATTTGAAAAACTCAACACTGATATGTAGCAGTGCAAGCATATAGGATATAGGTCTTCATTCTTTTGTCGTCATGAAATGAGAAGCGTTATTACAAATCAGTCACGTTTCTGCAGCGAATAGACGTCTATGGTCTAGTGAGCCCACCAATACTTCTCTAAAACCAACAGATGAATGGAATTCATTTCTCAGTCAATTATCAGCTGAACTAATATTAGCCCTCGCCTGGACGAAGTGAAATATGGAACGGAGACAAAGAGACACACATTGAGCCACTCAGGCACAAAGATACGTGGACGTTTGCAGAGTTTAAACATTACACATGGAAAAAAATAAAAAAATAGTATTACCAACCAGCACCTGCTCTGGGCTTTGGGCTTCTCTGACAAGAGAATTGTTACTTCTGCTGCCATGCTGACTCTGTAGTTCATAGGGATTGTATCTTCCCTTCTATCTGACCTTTAAAGCTATAGTGACAGGGGGAGTGTTATCAGGACTAAATGTTCACGATCTGTCAGCATTTCTGGGATGGCTCATATGAGGGGCTGGGAGATGCAGAGGGATTCACGGGTGGTAAGATGTCTCCTGTTGCTTTTGCTACAATTCATTTACTTTGTAAATGCTATACAAGAGACGTTAGTTAAACGATCCGGCTCAAAGGCGCTGTACTATGCTCTGACATTTGGAGAGGGGAGTAAACTAAGATTTACCAGTGCTGTAATACCAGGCCTATTATTACCCTAAGTGCTAATGTTCATGGTGTTCTGCTGATTCAGAAATACTGTGTTCTTTTGAGGATCTCAGGTGGGCGGACTCTTCCGGAGATGCACTGTATGTACCAAGGCCAAAAATAGACACTCAAAGACCTGGGCCCATGAGTAAATTTTTAATGGCGCCCATTCATGCTAATAGTTCTAATCAGCAGTAAGCTAAGATGAAATCTGTCAGTTCAAGTGTAATTCCCATGCCAGACAGTTGTATTTGCTTGGAAAAGTCCAGAGTGATCTGCAGCAGTCTCTGTAAATTGGGTCCAGTGGGTGAAAAGGCTTTAACTCTAAGTTCATTAGGGAAATTTCCCTAATCCTCTGCAGGCCAAGGCAGCTCTCCAACACTAGACACTGAGATTAGCCCGACAGTTCTGCTGGCCTGGTGTGCCTCTGATATAGCATGTGTCAGAGGGGTTGCTTAAAGGTCCCTAGCAAGCTTGCCAGAGGAAACATTCCTTGGTCCTGAAGGTTCTTTGCAGGGGCTTTAGTCATAATTGCCTAAGAGACGGAGATTACACCAGCTAAAGATAGTGCCTGTTCCATAGACCGAGCAGCACATGGAAAGACAGGAGGACAAAAACCCCAACTCGCGTCAAGTCCACAAAAGTATTTGCATAATGCGTGGGGCCAGTCAGCCTCAGTGTGGCCTTGAAATGGCTTTGATTATAATATGAGGTTAATGAAAGGTCAATTAATGGCCAATTTACATTACATTAACAGGTTGAGAAAGTGGTCCTCTTGTATTGTCCATCAGTCTTTTCTATTGCTTCTCCCACACCATTATGTTGCGAGCGGTACGGCCTCAGCTTTAAAATGCAGCTTTAATCAAGGTCATGTGAAGGTGAGTGCAGATCAGGACTAAGCAAACATGTGTCTTTAATGGTTAATGCTACAATGCTGCCGCTAGCTGAATCATACCCGGAAAGGTTTTCAGGAAATGCCACTGCTATATGAGAAGCCACAAAACAAACAGTCCATACAGCCGAATGGACATAGATCTAATGTTTTATGGATGTGGATCTAGTATTCTTGCCATACAAACCTGGTGTCTCAAAATCCCAAACAACTTCTTAGCAGACAGCTAATTACCCTGTAAAGAATAAGGCTGTGAAAGAACCCAGCGACTCTACAGTGTATCCCAATATGCTGTAGGCATTTCTTCCTATTATGATTATTTTAATTATAAATTTAGGAAGAAGTTTCAAGTTTAACGTTCAAGTTTCAATATGTTTGTCGTTTGCACAGAATGTCAGGGCATTTATGCATTGAAATGCTTGTGGTAAGGCTCAGGTTAATACTGGGCAGCATTAATATACGTACTATACGCCTACTAAATAAAAATACATAAGAGATATTAAACAAATACAAAATATACACAAAATACAGAATATATTGAGACAGGAGGTTCTGTGTAGAAATTTGTAAAACTATATATAAATATATATATGCACATTATACATTAAACATGGTTATAGTATAAAAACACACATCCATATGCACCGTGTCCTGAAGTTATGTGGCACACCCTTACCCTACTTGTTTTATCCAATGGCTAAAGACCATCTATTGTCAAGGGGTTTCAACAAAACACAAAATGACCCACTGCCTGCCATGAATATTTGCATATAAACAATTAAAAATAGGAAAAGAAAAATTTGCCTTTGAGAATCGATACAGTGTCATAAAACATAACATACTGATCCTCAGTTGTATTGATATTTTCGTACACCCCTAGTAAATATTTGCAATTATCATCCGATTGCGCTTTTTATGTTCGTTGGATGCAACCATAACAATACAAACCTAGTTAACCTGGCAGATTAGCTGCCTTGCCTCCAAGCTGCCAATACTTACTGGTTCCCAACTGCTAGAGCTCAAATAAACAAACATTACTCACAGCTGCCCCCTAAAGGTGCTGTATAGTAACTATTTTTTGGATGTATGAATAACTCAAATAAAACTGAACTAATTTCGTGTTTTGTTCGTGGTGTAAACATGAATATGTGATTATAAAACATAACAGCTGTGAAAATGGTTATTATTACTATGTAATAGTAGTGTCCAGCCTCTTCCAGAGCTTTATAAGCTTACATTGATGAGACACAATGATGTCAGAATTTCATTAGTACTGGCATTTATCTGCTCAACAAAAAGAATTATAGCTAGCATCATACAAATGGTTATTTCAAACTGACATTTGAGGGTGTATTTATTGCACCCAAGGAGAGCAGACCGTTTCGAGCTACGTTTTGGACTCATGCATTTGCATTTGTAGGCCTATACAGGTCATGTTTCTCAATTAGAGCCCCATTATATAGAATTGGCCCAGTAAATGTTTATGCATTGGCAGATGCATACATGAAGGCATCGGATATTGCCATCAACCCCCCATATCAGTGCATCCCTACGTATGAATACCTGTATTTGTGGTTCACTGTCTGGGTGAGCACACAATCAGGGTTTAGATGCTGTCCGTGGTCCTGAAACCCCATGCCATTGCTTTTTCTTACTCCCTGTACTGTTCCTCCATGCAAGTAAAGAGGTAAGGCAGATTTGTAGACTTGTACTAAACTAGAACTAGACCCCTTAATCATTCTCTATAGTGGTAGGCTTCGTCTAGGAACGTCTTTGAACAGATCTCCAATGCACCCCCCTCCACCTTCACCACCACCAAAAAGCAGACACACATAGACAGACGCACACCACTCCCTAAAAAAGGTGCAGCATATAATGTGGATGCACATCTACCCCGTCACATCTCCTCTGAGAGATCCGGACATCAGTCAGAAGAATGGACTCTCTGGGCATTACGCATTATCGTGACCACTTCAAAAGCACTACACAGCACTGCCTGCTCTGCCGACCGCAGACGAAATCCAAGCACCGTTTAAACGGCGCACACGCCGGTTAGGTAGGCAAATTGCAGTGCCACGAAAGTGACATACATTACACTCGCTGACCATAGCGTGTTCAGCCTCAAATACACCCCGAGCCCAGCTGATGGACATTACACCTCGCGCAACGGTGGGAAGCCTGCACTTCAGCAGGACGGCGCATTACGAGGGGGAAGATTAAATCAACATACTACAGTCATGCATCATTCATGATCCTTAACTATCCCCAGTCCACTCTCCCCGTCCCCTCCAGGAAGACCAGCCGCGGATTGCATATTCCAAGCGCTGACAACTTTCCTTATCTCGGCTCGCAGCGGAGCTGGTCGCTCCTGTCCATCTGACAGCAACATCTCAGATCCCTTCGAAACGGCTCTCTTTATAAGCATACACGAGGAAGGTTGGTGGGGGTGGAATGGGGGGGGCTCCGTCAAACTGCTGCGCTTACCTTGATGAGTGGAAATGTATCCATTCTGTCCCATTCAGCTTCGTTCCCACAGACGCCCTTTAGGACTGGGTCGCTCTGGACCATCGCGCGTTTTCATTCTCTCGGAGCGCAAGTGGGGCAAAACTGCATTGCTTTGCCTCTCCTGCCCCCCGCAGAGCGCGCAGAGCAACCTGGCGTAGCCAAAGTTGGGCTGCAAAACGAGACTCGCGGTTCAGGCAGCAGATATTCCGTCAGTAGTGGCCAAGCTCCCGCGCGTCTCTCCGCGTTCCCCCCCGGTCTTCATTGGATTTCAATTTTTCTCGCCTTTTCTTTTGGCTCCACAATCGAAGTGGGAAATCCGCGTGCGCAATCCAGTGTCTCCGGCTTCTACTCTAGACGTCCAGAAAGCATCTCCAGTTTCAAAACAAGCCAGAGAAGGAGAGAGACTCACGGAGCGGCGAGGCGAGGTGCGCGACGCGCATGCGCAATGCACCCCTCCTGAACGCGCGAGCGAAACTCTAAGCATGGAAAGAGGAAAAGGAAAAAATCTCTCTAGATGGCACAAACGAGGTGAGGCAGGCACAGAAATAATCAGGGACAATGCCCAGAGGTGTCTGAGCCCAGGCTGCAGGTGTGGAAGTGCTATAGCCTTCTCTCAGCTGGACTTCTAGTCTCTGTCACTGATCTGCATTGACCTGGGGACACCTGGAGCTGCTATATGGGACAATCCTTGGACCAAACTGCAACCAGCCAAGTGCTGAATCACCAACCTCGATGGCATGCGTATGGGATTAATCCGGGTCTGGGAAAGTCTCCTATAGATAGGCTTCCAAATTGTGGATTATGTTTACCACTAAACTAGCCCTGTTCTTGGAGATCTACTTCCTGAAGGGTTTTAGTCCCAACCTTAATCCACCACGCCGGATGCAGCTAATTAGTTGTTTTCAGGAGCTTGGTATTGGTAAACCGGATTAGGATGTCAGAGTTTGGTCGGAGGTGAAGCTGCAAGGGGGACAATATCCAGGTGTGCAATACTGCAGAGGTAAAACTGCAAGTTTGAAAACGGCTCACATGTACGGGTTTAGAGAAAACATTCATTATGTGGACCTTTAATAAGGTTCTTCACACTCTGAATATGCAGCACTTCCTTTAGAGTGGCTCATGCATGGTCTTCAAGGGCCTAGGGATGGGTGGATTGATACCTTAATATTGATACTGCCAATACTGCCATTAACTTTTACAAATTGATTCTGATTCTGATTTATTTAGCTTTAGGTGGCTTTTCCTACACATTCCTCCCCTGCTACCAAATAAAGCTGGATAATAAAAAGCCACTTTAAATGCAACGTACAAAACTTATAATCAAAAGGCCTCTATGCAAAAATCTTATAAGATGAAATGTGGCCCTTGTAAATTATGTGGTACATGTGGCATGCACTACCACTAAAACACCCAGCAGAACACTAGATATGCTTATTCTTTGGGTTTAAGTTTCATAAGACTATCACTTATCATCAAAAAAGGGCACTATGGAACAATAAATGATTATAATTTAGACTGATATGGACAATATTTATTGAGCTACACACACAGAAGTGTCTCTCTGTTTGGCATTGGGCCACCATGTTTGCTAACACAACATGCCAGACGTCTCAGCACTGAGTTGTAGAGGTTCCTAATGGTGTCCTGTGATAATCCATCCCATTCACCTTGAATATTCCCACACAGTTCCTGCAGATTTTGCAGTAGGGGTGGAGATGGAGTGCAGTAGGAGTGGAGTGACACCAGGCCTTCTGGACGTGTGACACGTGACAACATACATGGATTCAATGATCATCTTCAAAAAGACAAAAGCGGGACTCATCAGTGATGATCTGCTACTGTTCTGAGTCACTCCATGGCAGTCTGGCACAACACCATCGCTGTGTTTTGCGATGTTGATGTGGTGTTAAGCGTAGCCGTGACTTGTTAGGTGTCACGGAGGACATCACTAGGTGGGTCAGGTGTAGCGATTAGGCCCGTCCTTGCTTACGCTGCATGCATAGCCGAGCATGAAACTTGAATCATGTGCACGTCTCATGATGTCAAACCAACACACCAAGTTACAGGGGTTGGACAATGAAACTGAAACACCTGTCATTTTAGTGTGGGAGGTCTCATGGCTAAATTGGACCAGCCTGGTGGCCAATCTTCATTAACTGCACATTGCACCAGTAAGAGCAGAGTGTGAAGGTTCAATTAGCAGGTAAGAGCACAGTTCTGCTCAAAATACTGCAATGCACACAGCATTATGGGTGACATAACAGAGTTCAAAAGAGGACACATTGTTGTTGCACGTCTTGCTGGCGCATCTGTGACCAAGACAGCAAGTCTTTGTGATGTATCAAGAGCCACGGTATCCAGGGTAATGTCAGCATACCACCAAGAAGGACGAACCTCCACCAGCATCACGTAGTGACCTGGCCACTATCCTGCAAGAAGAATGGCTTAAAATCCCTCTGACCACTGTGCAGGACGCAGTATATGTCATTCCCAAGACGAACTGACACTGTACTGGCCGCAAAAGGAGGCCCTACACCATACTAATAAATGATTGTGGTCTAAAACCAGGTGTTTCAGTTTCATTGTCCAACCCCTTTACATTGTTGTTGGTTGATCCCTTTTGGCAGCAACTATGTGTGCAAGGGAATTTTTTTATGATGAGTGCATTTTTACCTAAATAGGCAGAATAATCAACACATTAATAGAACATTTTTATTCCCACCACACCGTTGACCATTCCAAACCTACTACTGTGCACAGTGCGTCCACTGTTGCATTGAGACTGACGTAAATGTAAAATGCCACAAAAATCCAAACTACAAACAAAGCAAACAAACTAGGCATCGGTATTAGACCCCGTTTACACCTGGCCTTAAGACGCATCCTGAGGGCTTTGATCAAATGTGGACTAGGCTAAGTACAACGTTGTAATCATTTAAACCTCCTTGTGGTCAGGAACGAATATGACCACATATTCCAGAATCTTTATAGTGTGAAAACTTCTCAATGTTTCCTCGAGAGCTTTAAAGGACATTGGAGAGCTGCCTTAATGAGCTCTGTCATCGTACTAGAGATGAAAGCAGCTGCAGAGCTTATTTTTTGGTCTCCTCTCTCATTTGTGAGTTGTGTCCTGAGGCCATGTTGTGTCTTATCACCTGCTTTGGTTGATTGCTGTTCCTGTTGCCACCTCAAGAACTAAACCAGCAATTCACAATGTCTTAATAACTTGGGGTGGGTAAACTGATGTTCAATTCATAATTATTTATTTTCAGTTAACAGCAGGTGTGTAACCTGCCACAAAACTCATTCCCAATACTTGCATTCCAACATATCCCAATCCTGTTGTAGTCTAAGTACACATCCCCCATACTCGTATTCCATTACATCCCAACCCTGATGTAGCCTAAATATGCATTTCTGATACTTGTATTTCATCACCTACCAACCCTGATGCATTCTGAGTACACATCCCCCATACTTGTATTCCATCACATCCCAGCCATGATGTATTCTAAGTACACGTTCCCAATACTTGTATTCCATCACATTCCAATCTTGATGTACTCTGAATACGCATCCTCCATACTTGTATTCCATCACCTACCAACCCCGAATACGTATTCCCAATCCTTCACATCCCAATCATGATGTATTCTGGATGCATATTCCCAATACTTGCATTCCATCACATCCCAACCCTGATGTGATTACCAGGTATGCGGAGGGCCTTGGAGAAGTGGAAAGGAGGGAGGGGAATTGTTGGTAAATGTGACTGCAGCCCATTTGACAATTCCCAGTGTGATATTGTGGCAACCTGCTACTGGCAGAGGAAGAGGATTACCAGGAGGGTCATGGGAGGTGCAGGCTCTCCAGGAAAGGGGCTATTTGTGTTGTTTATGTTGCTGTTTACCAGTTAAAGACATGCTGTATGTGTTTGTGTTATTCTGTGTGGGGTGATGTGGGTTGTTAGTGTGTTTTGCGTGGGGGAGTGCTCACTGGTAGCATGAAGCCTGTGGTTAGTGGTGACCTCCAGTTCAGTGCTTTGTAGGTGCCTTCCTGATGGTGCTTAATAAAAAATCAGTTCTTGTAGCAGAACCATGGCCTCCCCAGTGTTTTATTTACACTGCTGCTACAATACATAGCCATCAACGAATGAGAAGACTTGTGTCCTGATATTTTAAAGAATAATGAGGGCAGGATATGGACAAGATGATATTTTTCAAATACCTACTTTTACAAGGAGGTTTAAATGCAATACAACAAAACAGTTTAGCCTCAAATTCTTGCATCAAGAACATCTTCCAATCCCAACCTGGGCTTCAATGAAATACGTCTATCCATGTACTATCCATCTGCCTAATCTAATTATGGAATTCCTGTATTAACAACACAACCGCACGTTCAATGACCGTGCTATTAGTGTCTGTGTGTTGGTTAGCATGTGATGGCCGTTTGCCTGTCTGCTTCTATTCCGATAGAGTTCACCACGAGGCCTCTTTCAGCCTCCCTTCAGAGTATGATCGATGCGGACAGCAGGAGACAGAACGAGGTGCCTCCACTCTCCCTATTTTGCCCTCCCTGGCATTGATCACTGCATTCACAAAGATGGCACACAGGAGAAGTACTTGAAAACACAGCCTACAGTGGACAGAGCCCGCAGCAAAGATCTCATTATTCCCATTACATTTCAAAGCATTCAGAGCCATAAGAGCAAACAATGAGGTGATGGAACAGCACGAGAAATGGGTTAAGCAGTCGGTATGGCAATAAAGAACTGAAAATACTGACAACTTTAATCTCAAACGTATTGCATCACATAGAACGAAGCTGACTATTGTATAAGATATGGATTCCATTCAGTGTTTAAATCAAACCTACATAAGCTATATAATCAAGAGCTTTGGATTAAAATAAAAACTTATTATTCCTATTAAGGCTTTGGATATTGTTGATCATTATATGTTAATTCAAAGGCTGCTTCATCTTGGCTTTTGACCAGCAGGCACCCAATACATGCTGTAATTATCGCATTAATAGAACTCAGCGTGTCACTGCTTATAGACAACAATCACTGAAAAACATTTAATGGTGTTCCACAGGGCTCCGTCCTTGGGCCAGTGCATTTTACATTATCTATTAATGATGTTGGAAAACCCTGAAAATTATCCAATTTATGTTTATGCAGATAATACTGTGATGTGATGTATTGCTATGCTTTCTCTGCATGGTATATTTCCAAAATGACTTGTTAAAGACATATTTATGCAGTTTGAAATTACTGTCAAATGAAGGGAAGAAATGCTATTCTCCAGATTTAATGGAATCGATGGTTTAAAAAATGGAACAGAAATCCTTTGAAAGGTGCAGTTAGAGTTGACAGCAAGTCTTTAAGGGCTAATGAAATACTACACATTAGAACAAAGCAGGAATGGCTTATTGTATGTCTTACCGGGGCCTTTTGTAAACGAGGCCTTGATCTCGATAGGTTAACCTGAATAAAGTCATAAATAAATGAATGAAAAAGCTGTGTAAATATAGCTTTGCTTCCAGTTGAATTGACTGAGCACCCACAAAGTGATTCACCTTTACCGTGTTGCTGGCATTTCCCTTTGTAGTCATTAGGCATAAATAAACATGAAGACCCAACAAAAGGCTATGAATTCAGGAGCAGCTACTGTATTAGAAAGGTAACAGTACTTAGACAGTTTGTCTGCTTCCCCGTATGGTGTCTGTATGAAAGTAGGAAGCAGTTGCATCACGTCTCAGTAAACACACTCACAACATTAATCTATAGTGTTTACTGCAGACAACTTGGCTTGACCTTGATTCTCGCTCTGGGAGAAAAGTACAGCAGCCTATTAGTCGGTTAATACTCATAATGTAAGGCATTTATAGAGACTTTCTTGTTGATAATGTGAACCCAACCTTTAATTACTCTTTATTTGGTTGGTTAGCATTGCACATCCCCCTGTATCCATTGTCTTTGTCGATGTGCTAAACCCCACTTACCATATAGGTGCACTTTGCAGTCCTGCTATAGTTCATCTGTTCTCTGCATAGTTTGTTAGCCCCCTTTTACCCTGTTCATCAATGGTCAGGACCCACACAGGACCACCATAGAGCAGGTATTGTTTCAATCTCAGTTCTGACATGGTGGTGGTGTGTCTTGTGCTGCTACTATGAATGTCACTCTATCACCCCTGTGAGACCCTTGTGACACACATCTCGATGCAGCTGCTATATTTAAGAAACTAGTGAAGCAAATGATAATGAGACCCGATATGATCCACCCCTACTGCGATGGAGTATGCGTCGAGATTTGATTCAACACAGTACGACGCAATGTGATGCAACGCAAAAAAATATGACGCTACGCATTCAATATGGTGCGGATAGTTTGGCTTGTTTTAAGCAGACAGCATATAATAAAGTGCCCCTCTAAATTTACATAGTTGTTTCTTTAGTAGTGGAACAAATCTCAGATAGCAGCTCATATATTGTCGCTGTCCAAAAAAAAACAGGTATCTCCAAAATGGCAACTTTACAGGAGAGGCCTACAACGTCTGTTAATTTGAATGAATGTCAATGGAACCAGACGTCCTTCCAAGCAGTTTTGGGCCATTTCTGTTGGTCCATTCTTCATGAAAGTCACAGCCAGTGTAAACAGCAGCTCATGTGAGCCAATGAGGCATAAAAGTAAAACTCAACAAAAATGGAGATACATGTTTTTCTTTGGACAGCAACGATATACTGTATCCTCTTGAACTGGCCAATAAACTTCACAAACGTGCCTTTCTACAAGTCAAAAAAAGACTTTTACAGCAAAATAAATAAAACCAATAATGCTCTGGCTATAACACTTAAGCTATCTTACCACATAAATGAGGTGATGGTGTCGGTTATTGCCGTGGCACCACCAGAGCTCTTGGTCAGAGGTTATGACAATAGTTGTAATACTTTGCTCACCGGTCTTTTTACTCGGGGTACCACTGTGGCTAGCCAGTGCTGAATTTGAGAGGAAGACATCTCCACTCTCAAACCCTGTTGCTGGGAGCTGTCTGTGTCAAACCATCACCCAGACTTGCCTCCACCTTCTGCAAGACTTTGCCGAGAGACTTGGTGAGAATTGAGCACTGACAGCAGAGAGTGCACTCAGAAACAGTTTAGAGAGGCAGTATCTACCTAAATACATTATTACTGAGGAAAGCTTATTGGTCACATTTCTAAAGACATAATAGACCACCAAACCAAAATGAGCTTGCCAACAACGTTGCATTGCCAATGTGCTGACCAACACAAAGCCTGCAGCACAAACAAGTTGCTATCTCTGACTGACTCTCTGAAGATGAACCAACAATGCACAGTTACCTAATAGACGGTGAGTAGACACAGTGGAGAAACCAACTTACTAACCTGCTCCAGAGCAACTTACTTAGAAACCAACTTACTAACCTGTTCCAGAGCAACACATCACCTCTACGTCAGTGTTACAATAGTGCTAAGAATGATCCACCACCCAAATACTGTAATATCTGGTGTGTGGTGGTCCTGTGGGGGTCCTGACAAGTCAAGAACAGAGTAAATGGGATAACAAAGTGCAGAGAAACAGATGGACAACAGTCTGTAATTATGGAACTACACTGTGTGCCATATGTTAAGTAGAGCTGATAACATGGACAGCAAAGAGGTGGTTTTAATACAATGGCTGATTTGTGCTGGCCAGGTTTGAACTTTGACCTCTGTCTGGTCAAATTATTTTTCATATGTGTAGGTCTATGAATTTGAAGCCAAATTCAGCCTCACTCAAGTAAATCATGTTGGTTTGTTGAGTGCATTGGCTGATGCATTTTTAACAGAATATAGTAAACTCAAGCTCAGTCTTGTATTACACAATACAAACGATGGAGCAAAAAGCATTTATGTAACAGCAATTCATTTTAATGCATTTCTAACACACCTGTAGAACCAATATAAAGCTGCAACACTGTACAAACACTGCAAGGACGTTTGTCATTTCTATATGTGCCTCTTTTGTTATTTGGTAGCAAAACAGCATTCACTTTCACATCCAACAAAGACCGTTCTGAAGGTTGTATGGAAGGCAGCGTTTAGAGAAACAATCTGTAACTCAACACTCGAGCAGTCTTGGAGCTCCTTGTCTCTGTTCTAGAAACAGATTTGACTTTTTTTAGGCACTTCAAAGAAAGTGCAGCATTGTGTCAGCCTTGTGACTTTCTCCTGATTAAGTATGTGGGTGTGATATGCCAGTTGACCAGCTTGTCCTTCAGATTTAATAAAGCGGCAGACCTAAAGCTCAATTTACTTCAAAACATAAAGTGGACATTTGGGTACAACTGAAACTTTGAAATGGAATGAACAAAATGTACTTTTACCATGGACAAAATACACCAAGCTATCTTTACTGCTATAACAAAGACATAACCTATAACTATAGTCATCACATTTGTACATATTACATTAAGATGTAATTACCATGTAACAAAGTAATTCAAAGTAGTTAGTATGAAGCGTTTTATTGAATGACTTCGGGCCGCCATGTTTGCTAGCACATCATACCAGATGTCTCAGTTGTAGAGGGTCCTAATGGCATTCTGGGATAATCCATCCCATGCATCTTGAATATTCTCACACAGTTCCTGCAGATTTTGCAGTAGGGGTGGAGGTGAAGTGACACCAGGCCATGCAACCCCTCTTGAACTCTTCAAATTGCTTCCGACTTCTTCCCCAACCCTTATGAAACGATCATATATGGCAATGTATTGGAAAATATAGTGCAATATATTAAATAATACAATGTCATATATGGGAAACAAGTGCATATATTTTGCATATATTTATATATTAATAAATATATTACAATATATTGTATATAACAAAGAATTGCCGCTTTCATATATTGTATGTATGGTAGTATAATATATACTTCCTTATATATTGTAATATATTTCATTGTATATGTAATAGACATCATATGTATTTCTCCATATGTGTTTGCATATATGATAATATATATAGTTTTATATATGTGAGAATATATACATACTGTATATTGCCACATGTATGTATGAAAAGTATCACTATATAAATATATGCAAAATAAATGCACTTGTTTCCCATATATGACATTGTATTATTTAATATATTGCACTATATTTTCCAATACATTGCCATATATTATCGTTTCATAAGGCATACTTGCAAATGACGCTACCACCACAACAGCACAAGTCAGAAAAGAAATCAAATAATTGAATAAACAAACAAACATATGGATGCGATTATGGTGATGACATGCCCAACACCACTATTAATTTACTGGTGCTCCACATGATCCACATCCTTCCATGTACCCTTCTTTGATGTTCTAAAATAGTCCCTGACCACCAAAAAAGCTAGCCAGCCAGATAGCTTGATGGCACAGGTCTGTTTGTATATATTTCTGAACAATTATGACAAGTTTCTATAGAATACTGCATTTCAAACCATACTGGATAAATTAATATTATTACAAATTATCATAAACGTATTATTTATATTTGCATTATTATTAAAGTTGCAAAACTATTATTAATAATATTATTTAAAATATTATTATGAAAGTTATACAATTATTATCCCTATTTAAATAATGATTTATTCATTTAAAAATCAGCAGAATTCCCTTTAGGTTTACGGTGTATATGGCCACTAATTGTTCTTACAGAATTTCTATTGTGAACTCTTTGTATAGCTTGGAACGTTAGCGATGAATAAACCAATTCAGGTTCTGAAATATGCCTCATTATGATGACTTTGCCTAGATCACCATTTTGGAGATACAAGGTTTTGCTTTTGAGAAGGTCAATATTATGACTGATGACACTGTTATTTTCTGGTTGTATATGAGTTCTGACCCGCCGGATCTGAGCACTCAGAAGAGGGAACAAGAGAAAAGGCTTTTTGCCAATGCAATATTTACATTCAAAGCTTAGTAGAGCAAGGGGAAGTCATGGTGCCTTTCCAACGCTCTCTTTCACCCCAAGGCCAATGGAAATGAGCTTGGGCGATGAGTCAAAGCAGCTCTTTACTCCGTAATTAACAGCACTGTAAACAGTATATTCATGGGCTCCCTTCCTCTTTGCCTGTGAGTGTTACCACTGCAGCCTTATAGCCTCTGTTCGACACTCCTTGCTGCCTTTTGACCTTGGCTAAGTGCTTTTTAGTCCTGAATGATTTATCAAAAACAACTGCGTTTAGCAGAGGAGCCTCTAGGAGGAGTGCTGTATTACGCTGTGATCTATCCAGCGGCAGGCCTCTGAACATCCTGCAGAATGGAAAATGGGGAAGATGTGTTTGCTCCAACAAAAAAAGTTCACCTCGCTGAGTCATATCAGTTGTACAGCAACCACGGTGCACTCGACCAAAAAGCGCGGCTTCATTTCTTAAGCATGTGTAATAGTATCACAGGATTGTTCACAAAACAGATTGCCAGCAGTGGAGTGGATTCTGTTCCCCACTGAGCCAATTAAACAGGGCTCTCTCAAGCATTCACCAATGTCTCCGAATCTGCCATGTGTGAAGACACGGTGTCAATTGTTTGTTATTTCATACTTAATCAGTTACTGATCCAGTGAGCCTGCTCACAGCTCAATGGCCATTGATTGCGCCAAACGACGTGCCAATCAAACATGTGGGCTGCTGGCACGAATCTGAATATCTGGTGCATTGTAATAGACAACAAGCAAGCAACCTGGCAGAATCAACATTTTGAGTTAATTGGATATCAAATAGTACGTTAGAAGAACAACAATCAGTGTTTTACATCCTGAGATGTTCGTTTCATGTGAGTCCAAATCTAGTCTGGAGTCTCTGGGGTCTGAGTGTGAGTCTAATCTCAATTGTATTAGCTGCAGGACTGCATTTTACAAAATAAGCCCCAAATAAAACACGTTAAGCTCCAAATAATGAGACTTTCATTACTGGAAAAAACAAAAGAAAATATTTAGAACTAAAGCGATACATGCAGTGAACGCAGACTTTGAGTATTTGAAACAGTTGGTTAGTCTAATCCAGTCTAATTAGACTAATCCATCTAAAACCTTAGTAAGTTGTAACGGAATATGGTCTGTGACGATTTCCGCTAAACTGGCTATTACACGAGCTTGCCATCTAAACTACATGCTAGCAAATACACAGTAAATGGAGTGTTTAAAGGAAAGAGGCTAAACCCCTTGGTTATTCTGTAGTTTATACTGTATGGCACCAGTACATGCATTTAATGCTGGTCTTAACTGGTCTATGTTGGTTGATGCAAGTCTAGTGCTTAGTGGTTTAGCCCTTACCCAACCTGGTCATGCTGGACAACCAGTAATCCAGCATCAAAACACAACATAACAAAATATCTATCCCCTTTTTTGGCGATATTGACTTTTTTACATATTTTTTTATATTGTGTGATGGTTTCATGGTAATTGATCCATCAGAAAAGGTCTTTTTTAAATATTTTTAAAATTAAATGTTTAGATTTTATTTGCATTGAAAATAAAGAAGGTTTTGCCCTCTTCTGTAAAGTTACCATTTTGGATATATTTGTGTTTCTTTGGTCAGTGATGATATGCTGGTTTTGATGATAAAGAGCTGATCAACCTCCATTGATGATGACCAACATACCAGTGTGCACCACTCTACATATGATGGTAACAAGCAATGCTGGTCTGTTTTTTCTACCAGAGTCAAATCGTCGCTGTCCAATGAAAACATGTATCTCCATTTTTGTCCATTTTGACTTTTATGCATCATTTGAAAACAGCAGCTGTCATTTACACTGTGTGAGATCTGCATGATGAATAGACCAACAGAAATGGCCCAGAAGTGCTTGGAAAGATGTCTGGTTCCATTGACTTACTTTTGGCCTCTCCTGTAAAGTTGCCATTTTGGAGATACTTGTTTTTCTTTGGACAGCGACGATATGCTACCAAGCTTGCAAGTGCAATAAATCATCCAGTATCTTTTAAAGGAAAGTCTGTAACTTAGTAAACTTGCTAAATTTGCTAAAAGTGTGGCTCAGTTGGTTATTTTGCTATCTAGCATGCTATGCACATCTACTGCTTGCTAAAGCACAGTAAAAGCAGTGCTTGAAAGAAAGAGTCTAACTTGAAACAGTCGGTTGGTTTATATAGTACATAAGTGTACCAGGCGTCTGTTCCTCGGGCACCAATAAGAGTCAGCGAGAAAGGTGGTGCCCAAACCTTATGTGCTGACGACTGCTATTGACTGGAGGAGGCTGTCGGCCATAAGAAATGGCAGAAGGAGACCAGCAGCCACAAAAGAAGGCCGGAAGACGATGAGAGCCATGAGTGGCATGAGGATGCCGCCTGTGCCACAAAACCTGTCTCCAAGGCCTTATCTCTTGTTCCACAGTGAGGCCTTATGTTCGATTCCGGTGGACGATCTGTAGAACGAGAACAGTAACCCAGGAGGCGGAGTGCTGAGCTCACGTCCCCTTATGCTTGCCTCATACAAAAAGCCAGGCAATGATCGAGAGAGAATAGCAGTGATGAGCAGCAGAAAGAAGCTCTGAAGGCCTATGAGAAGGCCTATGAGAAGGCCCGGGAGGTGGTTTGGTTTAGGGTTTGTTTTATTTGTGTTCTGTGTGTAAAATGAAGGGACAATGCTCGCTGTGACCCTCATCAGTCCTGCCTTGAGCATCCTTCCTTTCCCTGGGTAGCACAGGCCATGCTACAAGCAGTTAGATAGCTACAGCAGTAACAAGCAGTTGATACTTAAGTATCTAGTCGGCAGGTCCATGCTGCTCTTTCTATTAAACAGCACATATCTTGCATGCAGCGCTGTGATTAAAAGATACTACATTAAGATTGGTGGTTGGCAGTTTTGGTGGTGTTTTTTCTCAGGCTGAGATTTCACAAGTCATTAGTCTGAAATGAATAGGGAGATATTTGACTTAAGACCCCCATGTCAATGATTTCCCTTCTTCGTTCTACATTCTGTCTGCATTTTATTTTAACTTCAGTAAAATCACAAGTAATATTGTATAATATTTATTGTAAGGCTGAACAGGAAATCATAATTTTCATAATTGAAATCATAATCATAATTGAAGAATAGTTGGATGTGTTCTTTGCCTGCTGGTGCATAATGATGTAATTAATATTCAAATGAAGTTTGCAGAGCAAATGTCGCTGTATTCTGAAGGAAGAACTGTTCATTAGTTCACTCATTCATCTTCTGAGCCGTTATCCTTCTGGGTCTTGGATGCTGGAGCCTGTATTAGTGTTCACTGCACGGAAACACCTTGGACAATCCAAAGGGAGAACAAATCTATTTAAAAAATGATAAGGACAAAAAAATTAGTCACCTGTGACTGGAACATATCTAATAGACTGTATGTACCTACACAAGCACAAATACTAGATTCAGTTTGGCACAGACTGGACGAGGTTCTGGATGTAGGCCTGAGACATCAAATTTCGGCAACTTTTGCATCAAGGAATCGTGCAGTTGGGCCAGATTTGGTGGATGTCTTCCCTGGCACAGTTCTGAGGAGAGCTGCCTGTAGACTGGGATTTTAGCCACTGCTGGTAGACCCGTATGACTGTACGCCTCCATACACCTGCAGATTCAGCTACTTCCTTCACACTATGGTCTTTGGCCAAGCCCAAATGCTCAAACACTCCTTTTACCCAATCGTTAATATCTGCATTCGACCCATTTTCCACACATGGAATGAGACGTTCACTGCACTGTACCACCTCACACACCCTCCGGATATTTATAGGCCAATAATTTCATGTAGCGCCATCTGCAGGAGCCTATTGTTACTACCACCTGAAACACGCAAGACAAAAGCCATGACCAAAGACATCAAAGGTAAAAACAGTTTAATTTCAGGTCGGCTCTTAATCAACAACAATGCATTGAATTTTCTGATCAGCTCCTTCGGAAGAACAAACCAATTTAAGTAAATTGAAATAAGTGATTTGCATCCTTCATCCTCAGAAACCAAAACCTGGCATTGTGAGCCTTTTGCCTAATCCCATCCTGCATCAAAATGTCTGAAGAGATCAGCAGTCTGGCCTTCACTTCTGCAGAAAACTTTCAGACTCTGAAAATGCAATGTGCTGCTGTGACTTGGTTGATAATTGGAACTGAGGAAGGAGCATGAATGAGCATTACAATTCATATCCTCATACAGAGTCTCCTTTTCCCGAATCCAAAATAACAAGAAGACTCCAAATATAACTGGAGTCTTTCATCCCCGTCCTCACACAAGTCTATATCGGGATTTAAGTCAATGTCAAACAGGCATGTTTTCCATCACCGGGTATTGGAAACAGTGAAACACATTCTAAAGAATTCATGAATATCAATAGAATAAACTATAGGCATGCATAATGTAATGCTATACCCATACATTAAAAACAACAGGCTCAACATATTTTCTGATTGTTATTCTGTTGTTGGTAATCCTAATGCATGTTCTTCAGTAAGGTGAACATAGGCATGGCATACATGATAACATAGTAAAGGGAAGAAAGATTGTTCTGTTGTTTAAGATAGGAAAGTCTAAAATATAGATATAAAACTGGGTTGATTGAAACATGTTTAAAGAATAACATTATCTATTACCACAGATTTAAACCTAACAGTTGTCTGTGTGCATAGACCTGGGTGAATAGAACTGTAACAATGTTTCACCTAAGGCTTTTGCTTATTTCCTACAGTGGGTAAGAAGCGAAGATAAACAATCCTCTAACTAACAAATACAGATTTAGTGTTGAAAATGAACTGGAGGTACATTTTTAGTTTTTAGTATTTTATTTATATTTTTTCTGTACCTTTTGTATATAGATCTTATTATTATTTGTACATTATATATTTGTATATTTGCTGACACTTCTGTTCTTTCCTCTGTGCTGCTGTAACATTTCAAATTTCACCACTGTGGGATCAATAAAGGATTATCTTATCTTATGATTTTTGGTGGTTTTGTCTCCTTTAGTGTGTTATGTGGCTTATCTGGCAAAGTACATGCCAGAGGGAGAAATCCTCTACCACAGAAACCTCTTTTCTGAGCAGCACTTTTCTCTATTACATGATGATGTCATCTTGTAACACAGTCCACTTACCAGCATGCCTGAGACACCCTCTCACAACACACAGAGGTCTGAAAACAGACAATTAAATTTACGGTATTTAGCTGACGCTCTTATCCAGAGCGACTTACAAGGTTAATCATATTACAGGGAGGCCAGTGTAGTGTTAGGAGTCTTGCCCAAGGACTCTTATTGGTGTAGCACAGCATAGTCACCCAGACCGGGATTCAAACCCCAGTCTCCCACATGTGGTGGAGGCTCCTCGGCAGGTAGTGGTGTTGTCCGCTGAGCTACACCAACCAGACAAAACCAGACAAAACCAGATAAAACCATTGCCACTCTGAAACATCCTGCTCCAGCCTACCCTGTGAAGGTGCATCTACCAGCTTGTTCTACCAGCCATTATTCATTGGGCTTGACCGTATTTACCAATCTTCAACAGTCTGTTTCTGTTACTCTACTGATAGATGTAGGTAAATTAATTATGGCATGATTGGCTATATGTTGTCGTGTGGGCTGAAATCCTAACATTCTTATATAATAAAGAATGGGCTAAAATGCTGTAGACTATAGTGTTGTTGCAAAAACAATAAATTAAAAAATGATTTGTTTTTGCAGCATGGCTTGTCTGTGGATGGGAAAGTGAGCAATACGTTTTGAAACTTAGGTACAAATAGAGGGAAGCAGTCGACCTAATGAGAGAGTAGGATGGAGAGAAAGAACACTTACAGAAGAAACTATCATGCCTCAGCAGAAATGTGCCTCTATTTAAAACATACAGCACCCCATCTGTCAATATCAGGGGTAAGGCCTCTAGTTTCCCCAGTGAACCACCATTGAACCAAATATAGGCACAGCAGGATTTAAACTTGAGAGGAGGGAACATAGCTATATATTAAAAAATGAAATATACAGTCATCTGTGGTTGGAGAGTTACTGGTTTATACTGTATGCCTTGAATTAAATTCTTCTTCAGGTATGAGTTTTGTCTAAGGTATTATACCGGCATAAGATTAATAAGTACTGATAAGGCAATGTGGAAAGTGAAATTCCCAAACAACAGAAACATTGTTAGCCCTTTTAGCTGGGTGGCTCAGCCACTGCTGTATCAGACACATCTCAAATGAAACTGCAGGACTCTCTCGATTACCTCCCGCTGTCTAGTCAGTTTTATCTGAAATATTCTGCTTTGTTTTCACCTGCAGGTGGTAAATATAAAGGGGATATAAATGACTGGCCTTTTATGGCATAAAGCCTAACATGGAAACTACAACAATAAGACCCTGGCTGAGGAGCTGTCTGACTTTGTTTTAGCTACATTAAATGGTGTCATGGTCTCGGAGTCCACACTACAAGTCACTGACTAAGTTTTATTAATAATATCTTCAGAATTCCAGCAGTGTCTAATGGTCAAAGGCTTGAATATATGGAACGTATGTGTGAGTGGCTTTACAGAAAATTAAAGAGGTTAAAAGGAGACAACCGTGGATTTAAGGTTATAGTAAATTTGTGGTGGCAGTACAATTAAGCTATCAGTGTATTTAAGATAGCAAGAGACTGCAGACAACAGTGGATTTAAGGTAGTAGTGGATTTAAAGGAGCAGTGGATTTAAGGTGGGAGTGAATGCCATTGCCACTGATGATGTCACAACAGGCCACTGATCACATCCAACTCTTCTCTCTCCCATACGTTCATATGCATCTGTCTCTCACACACACAAACTTTCAGCTTTAAGTATTTTGTATGTAGTTCAAATTTCCCAGTCTACCTTAAATGGTACAGTTGGATTTAAGCACCTGTACATTTGCCATAATGTAACAATGGTTCCTTTAAAGATGGAACAGAAAAGCCAGCTTCAGACTTCAGTGCTACCTTTTCTCAAAATGCAGCCCTGATACAGGTCTATCTACATAATGTTTTCATTATTCAGCACAAAAGATAAGCACCACAAGCTAATAATTATGGCCTATGCTGTGTTTGAAGATGTTTTCTGCGTCTGCTCTAATTCTCTTCTAATCTTTGTAACCACATGATCAGGACAGAGGGTTTAATACCTTTAAGTGGCTCTAGCTGTTGTCATTATACAGGAGCTTTCTTCTCGGGAAAAGAAACCAGCATATGCTGTATAATGTAATTAGCATGTGAGCATGCCAAAACAAAGAGACTGCAAACTCGCTCCAAAGAAACGAATTATGCATTCTTCCAGGTCAAGAGATAATATACCAAGCACTAATATTTCCTCATTAAGAAACAATCCTTATAACGCTGCATAGACACACTGTATACTGTACTTTTAAAAAAGGTGTTGTGCACAAACCAGGCCATGCTGAAAGCCCTCAAGGTATCCACAGGGCATGTATTTCTGCTTGTCAGAGCAAACTGCAGAGGCATTCATCGCAGTATGGCTGTGCGGTGGATCAGCCAGTTGCTTTACACACATAAGCATTTTCACAACATGCTTAAATGATGTGCATATTGCTGCATGAAAAAAATAAGGTACGCAGCATATGTGCTTTTTACCATTGTTTCTTCCCAACTCAGCCAATTATGTTCGTATAAACACTTTGCTGACAAAGCGCGGAAAAAGCGGTAATAAACATTTTCTACATAGGCATTACTACAGTCGCGCATAAAAGCATTCATTATGTTCATGCCAGTCGTTAGTTAGATAAAGGGCACAATGAAAGCAGGAATGTCGTGGAAATAGGGGAATAAATAAGAGAAAATGATTCGTCCATTTGCAGCTGGTGTGCTGAGCCGTGTGTGCCACCCATTTAAATGAACAGATTTGCAGAAGAATCAACAAATAACAATGAGATGAGAAATGTCGTATTTCTCTTGGCAACACTGCGTGCATACCGGACCACATCCTCCCCCACTGCTGGCAGTGTAGGCTGTGAGTAATACACTCTTATCATCCATTTCAGTGGGAGCATGGGAAATAGGTGAAGCCTTCAGAGGTCCGCACTACTCCCACAGCCTGGGCAATCCTATTAGTGTCAATGCATGACTTAAAAAAAGGACACATACTCACATGAATATGACTATTCCATTTATCCAATATGTTCTATTAACTGCCAGTTTGTGATTCTAACTGGTCTGATATTATCTAGACAATGGGCAAGGAAATGTGCCGGAAACGGTTCTTTGGGCTAATGCCTCAGAAGAGTACCCAAACCTCTGTTTCTCAATCCTGGTCCTGGAGGCCTAGTGCTTTCCCTGCTCCAAACACACCTGATTCAACTGACCAGCTCATTAACAAGCCCTTCAGAGTTGGAGGAGGTGTGTTGTGGTTGGTGTAGCTCAGCGGATAACACCACTGCCCACCAAGGAGCCACCACACCACCTTGGGCAGGACTCCTAACACTACATTGGCCCACCAGTAATATGATTAACCTTGTAAGTCGCTCTGGATAAGAGCATCAGCTAAATGTCGTAAATGTTAAAGCAGGGAATTCACCAAAATGTGCAGGGCAGGGTGCCTTCAGGACCAGGGTTAAGAAACCTTGACCTAAACAATGTTTCACTGTATGGTTCTTAAACCTTTTTGGGAATTGTGATGTGTGGATGTCCATATAATGCAATGGTTTAACACCTATAGCCAAAAACCTTTATATTATATAATACATTTATATTTTATTATATTATAATATCTTTATATAATATATTTTTTAAGAAGACAGGAAGATGTCACAAACAAAGCTGCATTATCTCTACTAGTCCATATGTAGTCAGTGTATGTACCATCTGAAATATGGTCAAATATGATGTCTTTGTTGTTTCAGCATGTTGCATACAAGCTTGTTAGGATTTGCTGCTCAAAGCTACTTCAATCCAATAGCCACTCCCACTCGCCCCGCCTTCATATCCTCTAGCTGTTTTTCCACATACAGGCATCTCTGATTGACAAGCCTATGTAAAACAGAGCTGTAAAGTCACAGGACCACAACAGAGCAGGCAGTTTTGGATGGTTGATTATTCCCAGTACTGCACTGACACTGACATGGTGGTGGTGTGTTAGTGTGCTGGCATGGGTGCATCAGATATGACTCACTGCCCACTCTATTAGATATATGCCTCTATTAGATGTAAAGGCTGAAACAGTTAGTTGTCTTTTGATGCACAGTTTGTGTTGGTCATCTTCTAGTCCTTCATCAGTAGTAAAGGATGCTGCCCTCAGGTCCCTCATGCCCTCAGCCAGTGTTGTTGGCTGGGTAGTTTTGGTTGGTGGACGATTCTCAGTCCAGCAGTCACACAGAGGTGTTTATACTCCAGCAGCATTGCTGTATCTGATCCACTTAGCTGTGGGTTCCTGACAACTGAGGAAAAGATTAGGACTACAGTCTGTAATTATAGATCTGCAAAGTGCACCTAAGTGGAGCTGACATAATGGACAGCAAGTGTAGAAGCAAGCAGTTTAATGAGTCTTAATGTTTAATGGTATGGCTGATTGGTGTGTATTGCAAACATTAAATTTTCATGTTAGCAACTGGTTCAAGCGGCTTCCTCCTTTTTATTGATGTTAACAGGGTTTCTGTGGACTTATTGAACCATAATGTCTTCTCACTAGAGTGCATTGAGCATATAGCTAAGTTAGCATTCTCCTGTAATATTCAGAAACAGATAAACAGATTTTGTCCTATAAAATAATTGTTTGGATATGCAATGTTTTTGTCAGAGAGGCAGGACTGAGAGATGCCTATTACATATTCAACCCTTTAACATAACATTGAAAGCCCAGGCTAGTGGAAATTAGCATTGTCTTAGAGGTGGTTGGTGCAGCTCAGCGGATAACACCGCTACCTGCCAGGGAGCCACCACCACATGTGTGAGACTGGTGTTTGAATCCTGGTCTGGCTGACTATGCTGTGGAACACCAATAAGAGTCCTGGGGCAAGACTCCCAACACTACATTGGCTTACCTGTAATATGATAAACCTTGTAAGTTGCTCAGGATGCCGTAAATGTAAACAAGTAAGGAAGCATTTACAATGCAGTGTAACAACATGACTGGCTGGCTGGAGTACATTATGGTTCTGGTTCTTGGAGACTTAAACATGTATGTTATGTTGAGCTCTCCAAAACTGCAAATTATAGCGCCCCCTATCTGGCCCCTGAATCCAACGAGAACAGCAATTGCCCAGAGGTGTAGGTGAAAGAGTACATCATAGAAAGACCACCTTATGCTTGACAAGCTCCTCACAGTAGTCTTCCAAGAAGGTGCAAAAAAATCCCCTATATTTAATTGAAACATGAGTCAAATATGCCTCATTTAAAACTTACCCAAATGTCAGACAGTCATTTAAAGGTGAACCATGAACTCATTCACCCAGACAAAGCTGTACTCAGCCAAGTTGTAATTGGTTTCTGAGCCACCAGCTTGACAAATCTCATAGTTGGTGGTGTCATGACACATATTAATCAATATATCCACCCCAGATATATATTTGGCCTATTGGCCTGAGAACATCCCGCTGTCTTGTCATCTCTGAAGTGCAAGGGGAGAACACCTCCTCAATCCAATTACCCTGACCCTGTAATCACCTGCTGCTTTGCGCAGAGCGGGCTAGGTAATAAAAACAGAATCAAAAAGGCCATTGCAAGGCTTCTTCTCTGAGCCTATGCGGAGAGGATAGCACAGCCATGGCTCCGTAATGGGATACAGAAGGAGGAGGGGGGTGGGGACCTTGCGCTGTGTTTGCTTTCTGATCACAGAGGGGATTTCACACAGTGCATGACAACCACTTCCTCCCCCTCCCCAGCTCCATCCCCCACACAACCTCCCGGTCCTCAAGCCACCCCCCACCCCCAATGTGGATTAAACAGGCAGCCTTTGACAAACGCCTCAGCTTCCAATCAATATATAATTACCAGGCATTTAATTGCCCATTTTAAGTGCAGATCAGCTTCCTGTTAAGTAGTAATCGATAAGCCCACTTTACGTGCATGCTGGCTTGAAAGGGCAATTTCAAAGCGAATTATAAGTGCATTAAATGTCATCAAGGATCTTATTCATTGCAGGGGGGGTGGTGGGTGATGAATCTTTTGAAGATGTATCAGTAGTATCTGTTTGCTAGGGGACTCGGAGTACATCTCAGATAACGTTCACAGCAGAAACAATAGTTTTGGAGCACCGCTCGTTCACTGTGACGCCCTCTCGGCTACCCCGACCGAAACGAAAGAGGAGGCAGAAATGAAGCAAGCCCCCCCCCCCTCAGGGCAGGCTTTTTTAAATGAATTACGTAACGGCACAGCAGAGCTGGCAAGAGATTGCAACATACACCTACATGTGGAGAGAGAGCCTCTGGTTGGGCTTTGAGAGAAGCCATAGCTGTCAAAAGAATTGACTGTAACAACAAACATCGAGGCGAGCCATTTTGTCTCCGCAACACCCACCGATCATTGTGAATGCAGCTTGCTCAGGATTCTCTCCCTTCCTCTCGTTCGCATCACTTCGCAGTCTTGCTCTTTACATAAAGAGGCAGGGGCGATTTAACAGGTTCCTCCAAGAATTACATTCCTCAATACGTCTGCCAAAGAACCTGAATAGCTCCTATCTACAGTGCGCTCGGGAGATTATGATGACTTTTTGTCAGTTGGGACGTGAATGACATTTAATTCCTCACAGCCCTGCCTCTGGAGAGCAAATTCCCCCTTTGTCACTACATGCAGTTTTACTCAGCCACGACATATCAGGATAGAGGCTGGAGACTCAGCAAGGTGTTTGGAGGTGTTTTGTGTCATCCTGCTCGCTCACAACAAAAAATTACCACAGCCCAAACAACTCCAGACAATGAACACAACACAATAACAGTGTTCAGCTCTTGTAAGTTAGATTAGGCAGTACATTTCCTCTGACACCGTGCACTGGAAACAAAAATACGTTGCTTTGATTCTAATGAAAACTACTGCTTCCACCTAAAAGGGATTTACTACATCTACACGGGTGGTGCTATATTAAAGAACTGGCTGAGCGGATCATTGGGACTGACTTCCCCAAGGTGGACAGTGTCTATGGCAGCCAGTTAAAGAAGGCGGCCCATAAAATCAGCGGAGAGACGACACACCCTGGCAACTGCCTGTTTGACTTGTTACTCTCTGCCAAGAGGTACATGGCCATACATACAAAGCCCATCAGACCAGGTTTCTTCCTTAGAGCTGTGGCCTCCATAGCATCTCACTGACTGACTGATTACTACCTATGGACTATGTACAGGTTTATGAACGCTCACCTCATGCTATACATTTTTATCCAGGGTGTAATTCTACCTCAATATGCTGCCTTTACATTTAGTTGACTCTCTTATCCAGAGTTACAGGGTTAATCATATTACAGGTAGGCCAATGTAGTGTTAGGAGTCTTGCCCACGGACTCTCCCATAGTCACCCAGACCGGGAATCGAATCCCAGTCTCCCACATGGGACAGTAACTTACTGGTCAGTACTGGTGTTATCGGCTGCGCCACACCAAGCACATGGTATACACATCTCCGTGCTTTGCTCATCCATGCACAGTCACTTTACACACTCATAACATATATTGC
Organism: Prochilodus magdalenae; assembly: GCA_024036415.1. Classification (NCBI taxonomy): domain Eukaryota; kingdom Metazoa; phylum Chordata; class Actinopteri; order Characiformes; family Prochilodontidae; genus Prochilodus; species Prochilodus magdalenae. The sequence continues at coordinate 119,256 of JAMWET010007503.1, forward strand.
AACTGTTGCTGTAGTTTACTCTCATTCTCCCACTCAGTGCACTGACCATATGCATATATCTTAGCGATCCATACTATATATTACATATATATGTAATATATTATATATTATATATATTATATATATTCTTTCATTGTTAATTTTTTTCTGTTCTATGTATTGTATTCATGTGGAACCAATGTACACACTAAAATTAGGTAATTTCAAAGCAAACCTTTTTATTGTCCGACTGGCAACTGAACTTCTGGGGCCTACTTAAAGGTGAAATATATAGATATTATATAGATTTATAATATATAAATATATAGAACCATATGATCAGAACTAAGATTTCAGATTTAGAAGTTTCAAGAAATTATAGTTTCGACAGTATGCCAAAGATCTGGTCTGGTTATCATACTGCTATTGTGGTGGCACTCTGGAGCACTGTCAACTCACAGCAAGAAGGACCTGGGTTTGATTCCCAGTCGGTGCCGCCAGGATTCTTTCTGTTTGGATGTATGTTCTCTCCGTGTCCCAGTCCAAAGAGATGCAGTCAGGTCATTTGGAGACACCCCTGGGGGTGTGTATGTATGTATGTATGTATGTATGTATGTATGTATGTATGTATGCCCAGTGACAGACTGGCCTTCTGCCTAATAAGCACTATCATAGGCCCCAGCATCTCCGTGAGGCAAAAGGAAAAACGGATCAGAAGATGATTAATGTTTCTGTAATTTATATATGCTTCTTTTTCCTTCTGGGGGGCAGTCGTGGGCTGGAGGTTAGGGAACCAGCCTTGTGACCGGAGGGTCGCCGGTTCGATTCCCTGAACTGACAGTAACGACTGAGGTGTCCTTGAGCAAGGCACCTAACCCCCCACTGCTTCCTGGGCGCCGTGGATAGGGCTGCCCACCACTCCAGGTAAGTGTGCTCCTTGCCCCCTAGTGAGTGTGTTTGTGGGTGTTTCACTTCACGGATGGGTTAAATGCGGAGACTATATTTCCCCACTGTGGGACTGATAAAGAATTAAAAGTAAAGTTAAAGATATGTTGATTTCTAGCTCCTCCTTCTCTCCACCCTTTTGTCACACCCCTTACCTGTCCTTAGTTTGCGGCTATCCAGATGTTCATCACGCTGTTGCATAGTACGTAAACATGTTTATGTATGTACTTTGGGTTTCTTGTGTTCTTGTTAGAGTTTGCTTGGTTTTCTCATTTCAAGTTCAAGTGTTTTGTTAACTTCATGGATCCTCCTGTAATTTCTGCCTTCACTTTAACATCTGGTAATGTCAAGTTAGACTTTAAATAACACTAAATAACACTGCATATATGTCCACCTGTTTCTCACTCGCTGCATCATCACACTTACAGAGATATCTGTTAACATGCTAACCACCTAGCCCTGGCCTATCCTGTCTCTCAATACCGCTTTGTACCTCAAGAGGTGATGGACTGATTTAAGTCTTCATCAATTCTATTTAAGTTTCTATGCCTTGAAGTGTAAATCAGATACATTTGGTAAATATAAACTTGCTGTGACCCACTTGATGTAGCTCATTCATAGTCTGGTAATCAACGACAACAAAAATGCATTCTTTGTTCAGTAGAGCCCAAATTAGACACCTCTAAATGCTCCATTTGCTTCGTGTGCAATCAAGGGTGTGTAATGTGAAAATTGCTAATAACAGCATTATTAGCTGTAATGATGTTCAACAAACACATAGGACATTGTTATGCACACAGCTGAGTATAAATGAATCATTTAAATTCACAGTGTGTCAGTGTATGTGTTATTTCTTTAGCTTCTAAGTAGAGGGTCAGACTGTCTGTCAAAGCCAACTATAGTAAACAGACAGGATTTAGCACAAGACATGAGATAAAATCAGGCTGGTCAGATTAGAACTTGCTTGAAACATCAAAACAGCCTGTTCACTTCTGGAACAACATCTTAATGAGACAAAGATCAACCACATTGATGGGCAGAGAAGACTATGGAAAAGAAAAGGAACTGCTTGAATTCTGAAGAGTACACGTCTACAATATTTGCCAAAACGCTTCAGTGCAAAAATGCTTTAATGACACTCCACAGTCCTGACGGACATTGACCAAAAGGATCCTGCGAAAGCACCCCAATACTATTGTAAGGCAAAGAAAAGGGATGTTCTATTATGCCCAAGTCACAGAGCATCATCTCGTGAGATCTACTGGTCCCAGAACCCAGGCAGTCATTGACTGCAAAGTATTTGCAATAGAGTATTCAAAAGACGATGTATTTGTGTTCATGTTAGTTTGTCAAATTAATTCTAAGCCCCTAAACATGGGGGGCTGTGTTTGAGAATGATTGTAATTCCTACACCGTTCGTCTGATTTGAATGTAAATCCCCCCAAATTTCCTGCTGAAAATCTGCACTTTGAGCTCATATTCTAATTAAATACGGTATTAGCAAGATGTGAATTTAGATGATTACATGCTCAGTGGTGTGTAAAAAAAGGTCTTAACTGAAGTATTTATTGCGCATTACTATAACTAATAGTGCTATAATTAGTGTTTTCACATAACAGAACTCAACAGATTGTGTAGTAACATACGTCAGGTAACAAACCATAGTGAATATGTGCATTGTTAAACCAAGAACAAAAAAAAAAAAAAACAGTCTTCTTTAAAGGTGCCTTAGCACAGAAAATTGCATGTACATTGTGAGATGAATAAGGAGATTTTGCTACATAAAACTGACATAACATGAACCTTAACAGGAACATAACAGGAACAATGCTGTTTCTGCTTTAAACACAACCTTGCATGTGCTGAAGTAGGTAGTAAATGATCCAATTCCAAAATCCTGTCTGTTGTTAAATTTGATTAATATTGGCATACAATATCTAAATATGCCAGCTCACATTACAGGCCTGTGAAACAACAACAACAACAACAACAACAACAACAACAACAACAACAACAACAACAACAACAACAACAACAGTGGAGAAACAGCAATGAAAATGGTGAACCATGTAAAGAAATCTATTGTTCCGGTTGTGAAGTGTATGTCAACATTTTTAATAGCACAGCTGAAACTGAAGTTTGACAGGTTCTATATTGATGGTTTTGTTCCACCTTGAATGCTACTGTTTGTACAGACACCAGGATATAACTGGTTGGTGTAGCTCAGCGGATAACACCACTGCCCGCCACAGAGCCACCACCACATGTGGGAGACTGGGGTTTGAATCCTGGTCTGGGTGACTATGCTGTGCCACACCAATAAGAGTCCTTGGGCAAGACTCCTAATACTACATTGGCCTTCCTGTAATATGATTGACCTTGTAAGTCACTCTGGATAAGAGCGTCAGCATAAAAATGCCATAAATGTAAATAACTGTGGCACCATTTAAGGTGGAATGGAAAAGCTGTCAGGTAGGAAGGTCTGCCTCATCTCCTACAAAATTAAAACATTAACAACTTGTTAGTTAGCTCTGCAGAGTTCACTCCAGAAACTTTCTCAGACCTTGGACTTGGAATTTTGAGCAGCTTCATTCAGTGTTTAACACTGCTAAGACTGAAACTTCATTACAGTTTTTGATGGTGACGCAAATATTTTCATATTGCGTAACAACTTAAATTGATTTTGTGTTGTTGCTGAGATTGAAAGTGAGCAGCTAGTATAGCTAACATTAGCAACTAGGAAGTTCTTAGTAATTAGCACAGCTAACTAGCTAAGCAAAACAAGGACCAAGTGTATTTACACAGTGTTTATTTCAACATGTCGCTTCAGTCTGGTATCTCACTGTAAACCAGTCAATGAGAGCAGAGCTCATTAAAATATTCATTAGATCACCAGAAAAGTCACAGAATAATGAGCATATGAATTTTTTATAAAAATCTTGACATGTTTTTACCAGAACAAAGTCACATATGTAGACAACAAAGAACAATTAAAATGCTGAAAAAATGTATTTTATGGCATCTTTAAAATAATTGCAGACGTACAGTAAGAAACTACGAGCTCAGTTATAGACCATTGGCTATATCAAATAACAGGCAAAAACTTTGTATGCCAAACTGCAAAGCATCTTAGACATACACTCATCATCAAAAGTACAGTTGCACCCAGAAAGAATTTGCAGACTGATATGGGCAAAATTGATTAAGCTACACGTAAAGAAGTAGTGCCTCTCAGTATGGCATCAGGCCTCCGTGTTTGCTAATGCATAATGCCAGACATCTCAGCTTGGAGTTGTAGAGGTTCCTGATGGTGTCATGCGATAATCCATCCCATGCAGTTTGAATATTCTCACACAGTTCCTGCAGATTGTGTGTGGTAGGGAAGGAGTGGAGTGACACCAGGCCTTTTGGGAGTGTCACACGTGACAACGAATCGTTCATCATGGTGCTGACCACAGTGACTCCACACATGGATTTGTCTCCACGAAGACAAAAGCAGGACTAGTTACTGAAGATGACCTGCTGCCATTCCGACACCATTGCAGTCTTTGCCGACATTGACATGGTGTAAAGGGCAGTTGTTGTAACAGTCTGTGTGCATGTAGTCCTGAGTGATGCAGCCGCCTGTATGATGCTGGCACTAACAGGTTGATTCAAGAAGATATCACTGCTTGCTGAATGTCTGCAGTTGTGGCTGTTGGGTCATGAAACTCGAACCAATTGCATGTCTCACAATGTCCAACTTACTGACCAAGTTACATTCCTGTTGCTTGATTCCCTCTGGGTGCAACTATTTGTGCAACTATTCTTTTGATGATGCGTTTATTGCATTTTTATGTGAGTCCTTCCTACCCTGAAAAGTCTGTGGGAAACATTCATATCTTTGGTCAATGATATTCAAGTTCGTATGCCTTGATGTGTAAATCAGTTGCATTTGTTTGCATTTGGTAAATAAACTTTCTATGACCCAGTTCTATGATGTAATTCATTTGTAGCCCTGCGAATAACGACAATGTCTGTCAAACACAAGAAGTAACGTTCAAGGGAGGAGACAAAGTCTGTAAAACAAAAACCCAGAACGCTATATGCTAATGAGCCAACATCTCTCTCAGCTACCACTGGCACCCGACTTTTTTCAAAAACGAAAAGTTGTGTGAATATGAAGGCAGTAAGTGACAAGTTTGCAGACCGTGAGTTGGATAAAAAGGGACTTCTGATCAATAATGGATGGACAGGCTGTTTTTAGTGGCAATACTTTAGACTGGGTGACAGCCAGGCTTGAATGATTCACTCTCTGTATGACCTTACATCAATGTCTGTGTTTCAGAGCTTCTTGGAGGCACCGCTACATGACAGTCAAGTTCATATTATGGGCCTGAGTGACGAGGGTCACCACAGTGTTCAGGGGTTAACGACAGATCGTGAGCAATCCTCATAGTCGTGTGTGGTGTTTTTATATTCAGGCTAAGTAACAAAGCTCATCTGCAAGCCAGCAGCAATTCGCTATGGTGGCTAAATTCAATAGTTATTGAGTTTTTGCCCTTGCTGAGCTGGAAAAATCCCACCGACTAAAAAAAAACAAACTGTGACCTAGTGCCATTCCTTGCACTTAAAGCCATAATAACACTTTCAAATGCTGTGGCTTAATGAGCCGTAGCCAGGGATAGCACCAACATTTGCATAGCTCATTCTCATCTGAATTCCAAAGGCTCCACGGTGCCATGAGGACCTTGCTCTACTTCTCTTTGTATCCTGAGCAGGCAACTACATCTTAACAGCTTTTATCTATTTTTAATCAGCTGTTCATCTTGAAAGACCACACAGAAAGACCTACGTACGTACGCACGGGGAATAAAAAGCATGCACAGTTGCTCAAGGACTGTCTTTCATGGCTGCCTATTCACTTGACATGTTCATTAAGGCGCGCTTGAAAAGATATGCGTGCATCTATATGCCCTTTACAAAAGACTTTCCGGAGCCGGTGTTACTGAGGGAGCATAAAGAAACAGCTATAGAGCCGTGCTCAGACTGAGAAACTAGCTGCGATTGAGTGTTTAGAGTTCTAAAACCTTCTGGTAATTTGTTAATCCTCTGACGCTTTTGTGGAATGTTTGGCATCAGAGTTTTATTGCTGGCACAGAGTTGCTGAAGAAGGTAGAAGGTAGAAAAGCAACACCATGTGTGTCGCTTTAGTAGTAAAACCAAAATCATAATATTCTAGGCCTTCAGAGAAGATCTAATACTTTTTGATTGTTTTTATTTACAAGATTTATTGTGCGATTCATATTTCTTAGTTCAATGTTGGTCGGAAGCAAAATGGTTGAGATAATCCCAAATGGCCTGGTCAGTATTGTTTTCCACCAAGCTTTCTATGTGGAGGCTGAACAGGTGGGTTTACCTACTGGTCAGGCTTTCAGGAGATGAAATGAAGGCCCTTCGAATGATATTCATTACCAACAGCTGTGAAATTGATTTGGCATGGACTGGACAAGTTTCTGGATGTAGCTCACAACAATGTTCATTTACATTTAAGGCATTTAGCAGACGCTTTTATCCAAAGTGACTTTCAGACACTCTTGCTTCAAGAAATTGGGCCAGATTTGGTGGATGCCTTCCCTGGCCCTATTCTGAGGAGAATTTCTGTAGACTGGGATTTTAGCCACTGCTGGACCCATATGACCATACACTCCAATACACCCGCAGATTCAGCTGCTTCCTTCACACTATGGTCTTTGGCACGCCCAAATGCAGTCACTCCTTTTAGCCAATCATTAACATCCGCTTTGGACCCGTTTTCCATGCATGCAATGGGACATTCAGTGCAGTGACCTGTAGCACCTCTTGAATGCTGTTGCACACCTTGCAGGTATTTGTAGCCCAATCATTTATAGCATAGATAGTGGGCCAAAGGAAAATGACAGCGTACACTTAATATTTTAGAAAATCTTGGGGAAAAAAATACCCTTAAATAACACTCCAAGATTAAAGTTTCATCCCGTTTCCGGACAGTGATAGTGTGTGTAATTAAAGCACTGGGCAAGGTACATAAACATATTACTGGAGCTCCTCAGTAAGAAGCACTAGTTGGGTGGGTTTTATAAATAACACAAAAAAAAAAAACAAAGGAAAAAAAAATAGTTTACAAATTATAATTAAAAGGGTTTGGGCAGATATACGAGGGATTACCACCGTCTACCTCCGCACAACGTTCCACATCATCTTTTAAAAAATTCACCAGCGACAACACAAATCTCGACAGAAGTGGGACGTGACTGCCGTGTGATGTTTTCCTCCAGCATGTTCATGTAGAGTTGGGTTTGAAGGGAGAGAAAACATCTGTTTCTTTAATGTGAAGTGCACACAGCCAGCACACTCTTCAAAGTTGCACTGCATGCTTTGCCTGAGTCATCGACAGCTGACTGTTTCACTCTCGGCATGTCACGTTGACATCCAGCCAGTGCTAAGCATGTTACCATTAAGATCAAACAACATATCTACTTCCCACACCTATTTGTCACAAGTGACGGGCGTCGTTTCAAAGCGGTGCGGCAGCTTTGTGTAACCGCAGAGACTTGACAAATGTAACCGACTAGTGCAGCCATGCATCATTTGGTACCGGCTTAAGTGCCCCCATAAACACTCAGATAACGCCTGACGTTTGATTTATTAAACGTCACGTATACCGTTAGTTGGAATACAAACACGTGAGCGAAGTTTAGATGGCAGAGCCATGTATTGGAACCTCAGTGGTCCCTCTAGTTATATTTCACAGCAATCTGGAAACTCAATGACTAAAAAACACACTGTCTGAATCACTCAGTTTGCGTGGATGAGATATGAGACATAAATGCGAATGCAAATGAAAGCATTAGCATGCAAACACGAACAAGGCTGTGTCACAGCGTATCCTCTCCTTCAGCCCAGGTCGTCTGGGTAATGGCTGATAATCATGTAGAGCCTCTTCTTGAAGTGTCATAGGGCTCTTCTGCGCCTCAGCCGCCGCACTTTAACTCCGAGTCTAAAAGCAGCAGCAGTCTGCACCAGCTGAATGACAGCACAGACAGCGTGTAAGGCAAACTCGGAGAATGCTAATGCCCCCACAGCCAGGTCCTCTTTCACTCAACCTATTCTTCTCAAAGCCCACTACTATTTTATATTAGCGCTGCCATAACTGCTTGTGTGATCATGGTACAGTTTGATCAAAGTACAGAGGGACCGTAGGCTCTGACCACTCGAAAAGTGGCCTAATACATAAATTATAATCTTTTCACTCGGTACAATGAGGTTCTTCAGATCATTTTGAACATGGTTCTCAACCCAACCTGCAGGCTCCCCAGTCCAGCCCTCATTTTTGTTCTGGTACATGCTGCCATCATGTAAAGGCAAGGCAAGAACACTGACAGTACATGATGACCCTGACGCTTGTTCAACTGAAGACTGTGCTTCACCTTCTCTGCCTCTTATTTCAAATGTCAGAAACCCTCAAAAAGGTGAATGAGCAATAGCCCAGGGGCCACGGGTAGTCCAGTCTTATCTGCAAAGGGCCGGTGTGGCGCCCTTCGGTTGTTCGAAGGCTGAGCAGTTGCTTAGTCAGGTAGAATCAGGTGAGCTCCTGCTCATTTGGAATGAAAACCTTCAGCCATACTGGCCCTTTGCGGATAAGACTGGACAACCCTGCCCTAGGCAGTCATAGGCGTTACCAGCAGGGGGCATAACAATAACCAAGACATGCTGCCATTAGATATTATTAATGACTTTCCTATAGACCTGTGAAACAAACAAATCTTTCTTATAAGTGCTCATTTTAAACTTTGTTCGTTTCTTATTTACATGTAAGAGTAAAGGCATTATAGTGCAGTTCAAGTCTGATAAAATACTGTTGCTTCGTTTTTTGCCTATTTAGCTTTTCATTTTTTCATCTATTTTTCTCCATTTAGGCTTTGTTTTCCTACTAACTAGGTTTCCACCATCCTGTAGCACTACCAAGCTGGGTGGGTGAAGGCCAGCATGTGCACTCTCCAATACATATAAAGACTGCCATAACCTTGTTACATCATTGGACAGTTGGGAAGAGAATGCAAGTTGGTGATTATGTTAAGCTAACACAATGGTTCCCTATCCAACATGATGCTAGTCAACACAGATGCTTGTTAGCTCAGAGCTCCCCAACCCTTTTCCTGTCAAAACAGACCCTCTTTAACTTGTTCAACTTAAAGGAGTTGTTCATTAATGGAGTAGCTGGTTTACATGTATTGGGTGTGGAACAAATATTAAAATGAGGGAGTCCTTCAGACATCAATTCGGACTAACATCATGTTGACTAGAATGATGAGGGCCATCCTACCCTCCCAGACTAATTGAGGCCCAATTACACTGTGGATGGGTGCTTCATCATCAGGAATTGTCAAACTGCTTAAGTTAGCAGAGAAGAATGTTGTAGCAGTTAGTTGCAGGGTAATTAAATGGGTAATTATATAATTATATCTGAATAGCATAAGATAGCAATAACCCCAACTCTAATGCAGCTTTTACATGTATGCGTTGAAATAAATGTTGTTCCTTGCCCAATAGCATTACGTGACTGACTATGTAATGAAGCCACCAAAATGAACAACAGATACTTATCACAGTTCAGCTTTAGAATTGTAAACTGTTTATTTAATATGGAAAAGGCAGAGGACACTCTGCACCTGGACAATAAGACATTTGCTATCCACAACTGCCCAAAAACAACATTTTGAAATTGAAACCCTGAAGCAACAGTATATAATTTCATCTTTTAAATAACAGCCTTAAAGTCATTTTGTTGGTACACTCATTATAATAGGTAGCGCCTTAAGATCCTTTCCTAGAACGCCTGCTATAAAAACTTAAAAGTTTGGGTAGGTGCATCCAACCTAGTAAACAATGGTCGGCTGTGGACGTCTAAAATGTGTTTAAACAAAGTCAGATACAGGATTTCAGTGTCGGCTCAATGGTTCAAATGTCTACTGGAAAAGTTGCATTTGGAAAACATTGGTCTTCTAAAACTAGCATAGGAAGATCAACCATGAGGACTGCTTTCACACTCTTCAAGTTCTCACAGATCAAACCCTGAGGAGGGACACTCATGCTTAGTTTGAATACTGCACATGCTCTGGGGGAGCATTCCTTTCTAGATAAAATCTTATTGCTTGTCTTTTTGAGTTTGTTCTACTCAGTAAAGGAAGTACACTTAAATTTCCATCCAGATGGTTCAAGCAACTAACTTGTATGAAAGAAAAGTAACTACCTGCAAGGCGATAAGTAAATATTACTCAGTCCTTCAAGTACATATAACATCAGGGCTATCAGCCTGTACCATGCAATGAAACAGAGGTCCTCCAAAACTATTAAGATTTGACTGCCATGCACTCTTCAAGTTCTCACAGATCAAAACCCTGAGGAGTGACACTCATGCTTGGCTTGAATACTGTATACGCTTGGTGGCGAGCTCTGCGGGAGTGTTCCTTTCCAGACAAATTGCTAACAGTGCCTTTTTTTCTCTTCCCCTTCAAAAAATCATTACTCCAAAGTATTACAAATGTCAGACAGGATGTTTCACGGTGCCCATATGACTACGGGTTAAGTAACGATTATCCACATAAAATGGAGGTATGAATAAAATATTTCATAATTCTGCAAGCTTCCATCTGGTTCCTCCTTCTGGTCCTCCTTTATATGCATGGAAACTAGCTGCGTTTAATGAAAACAACAGCACTGTAATGAACACATCATAAAAAAAAAAAAATGCTGACTGCTTCTGGCATGGCAGATTTGAATTTAATGCCGAGGGTGGTCGTTAACATTCCAGCGCGGTCCCCGTGAGCGCTGGTTCAATTTCAATTTTTTCGTGTGATTCACTCAGACCTCGAATCCCATGTATGCTGAAAATTGAAAATGAATAATCCATTAAATATATCTGCGTGTTGTAATTGTCCGTAGTTGATGGGGGGGTGTGACAAAGTGGGCGCAGCTACAGTAATTTGCTGCCATTGGACACGAGTGCTTATCTTGCTCTTCTTTGTGACTCGATAAGGATAGAACAGCGAGAGGAAGGTTGGCCTGGCATGCAGAGAGGATCCTCAGTATGTTCCTGTAATGCAGTCTGACGCTAATGGCAAGGCTGAAGCCATCGCCTCAACGCACAGCTTCTGAACCAGAGTACTTCTAAGCACATGTAAATTAGATCTCCCTTCAGACACTGCTTTTCTGATAGAAGTCAATATGCACGTAAGTATGGACTAACGAATGCATGAGGAGAGCTACATTGATGTCTCTTATAAGTCACGTAGCATTAAAGCATTAGCTCATATTCGGAAACGAAGGCCCGATCAAGGAAGTGGCTGAATTTACTCTTTTGCCCCTGATTGCTAAAGTCGTTAACACCGGGCACACCTACTTAACTTCACGGCTGAGGTACCTGGGTGTAAGGTCTGGCTCTGAATCCATTCAGACTGACAAAACGTCCAGATTGCGTCTATCCAGTGTGCTTTTCTAAGGACGGCTCATGACTAGGTGTGACTTTCAGTTGTCGGTGCATATATATCATTTTAAATAATCACTTTATTAGTCATATGCCGTCCTCATTTCATAGATTAGAAAGCATCTTCAGCTTTTTTACCGGGAGATCTGATGAAGTATATTAGGAGAAGTGATTCATAAGAACCATTTTCTTGAGGAAAAAAAAATTCTTCACGTTTTTAATAAAAGAGATTGATGGAGTATATTAACTCCATCGTTGTTGAAGTTTTAAAATTCACTATTGAGATTTCTAAATGGAAGCCAGTGTCACAGGAAGCAGCAGCACATTCACCTTGAAGTTATAAAGAGTGCTTCAGCTCGGGGCACTATACAGACTGGCTTATTAAAATATTTCCATATCATCACAGTCACAAAACTTCTATCTCCATTTGTGTCATATTGTGTTAAGTGGTTTAGACATGCCAACTGCCATTAATGTTGTGTCCAAAGTTTGTGATGAGTGGATCAATAGAAATGGTCCAAAATTACACTATAGTCGTAAAGAATAGTTGCACCCAGAAGGAGGTGCGGGATTGCAGGGCTATTGGGAAGGAAGCTAAAGGTTACCAGTAACAATACATGATGATAAATTTGATATTGACGATATGGTCAATATTTATTAAGCTACACTTACAGTAGTCTATCTTAGTATGGCTAATGCAACATTTTTTAAATTATGAGTTTTATAGAGAAATTTGTAAAAAAAATACATTTCTGAAAACAACACAACTGATTTTTTTAACTTGCTAAATGGTATATTTATTTTGGAATGTGAAAATTGAATTCCTGAAATAAAGGACACAAGCATTAATGTGGCTAGCCATACAAACTAGGATTTTAGCATTTCAATTTTAATTGTGTGGAATAAAATGAAGACATGTTACATGTGTATTACAGCTATTAGAATGAATTTGAAACAGGTTTAAATTCTCACTAAAATGAGATTAAATTTAACAATAAAATATAACTTGACAAACTGATAAAATATCTTTTAATTCAGTAAAAAAAAGCTTCTGTTATAAATAATAAAATTCTAGTTCATTTTATGAATTGAAAAAAAAAAACATGATTAAAAATAAATGTCAAATTTTTGCAGTTTATTTTTTGCAGTGTCCTTAAAATTCACAGTTAATATAGATTTTGGTTTTCTTTATTTCTTTATTTAGTTTCTTTATATTGTGTCTATATTGCCAGTATCAGTTGGTGAAGGTCTTTAATACGTCATTTTGGTTAGCTCTATTGCAGGACGCCACATTAAAAACTTTATGAATGGTTTTTATTTACCATATTACTGTTATGTCAGGGTTTATGAATCTGGCCTGTTAGGCTTTGTTCCAATAGGGACTATACATCATTTTTTAAGATGCAGTAACAAGTTCCAGTCTGTTAAAAGGGCTCTGGAAAGGCTGTGAAAGAACTCATGTAAAAATGAATTATGTCTAGCTTTAGTATATAAAACTACAATATATAAAAGTCACAAGTGGACCTCAAGAAATAACATATATACAAGAAAGATATAGTATATGAGCCTTTTAGGAGAAATGGATGTGACCCCTGGCCAGTATCTTGATTTGGATGCGTGTTCCTGGTGTTGTATCAAACAGCAAGCAGGGGGTCACCTTTGAAATACTGGGCTCTTGCCTTGTGTGTGTGCATCATGAAGGCTGGTGAATCTCTGGCAGGATGCTGGTGCAGTGACCCGGTTCCAGAAAATCTATTACAGCTGTCCTCAATCTCTGTAAGCATATGATTTAATGTGCCCTTATGCCATGCTTCTGGCTCTCCCTCCCCTCTTCCCTTTGGGGAAAACCAATCTGAGTAAGCCAAATAACTTTTACTCCATTCATTCTCTTGGAGATATTTTTGCCCACAGATAAAAAAAATGCTTCCTTCAATAAAATACTGTTCCATGCAAACAACGAAAGCAATGGCTCAGTTGAAGATGCTAATGTCGCTAAAAACACCAGGCAAAATGGCTAATTAACATTATGCAAATGTCATCATGCTAATTGGTGACTACTAGATTCCACTCATTGTTAGCCACATTAGCATGATTGGGTGAGCACTTCCTATAAGTTCAGTTTTAGACTACTTTTTTTATGGTTCTGTTAGAAATTATGCACCATAGAGCCTATGTTTTCCAGACATTGTTAGTTAATAAGATTTATGAAATTATCTTAAACGGATCCTAGCATGGAATACTGAATTATCCTGTATTTGTATTAATATAATTTAATGTCATTTGTGGACAGTTTACACTCCACGGTCCATTTATTCATGATTTATTCATCTTGTGAGCCACATATTTTTCTGGTTTAGGGAGGGGGTTGGTGCTGGACACTATCCCAGTGCTTACAACTAGGGGACAATTCAGCATCTCTAATCCACCTGACGGCATGTCTTTGGATTGTTGGAGGAATCTGGAGCACCTGGAAGAAAACCCACACAGACACTGGGAAAACATGCAAACCTGGTCACCCAGCCAAAAATCAAACCCAGGCCCATTTTGGTGTGAAGCGACATTGCTTCCCACTGCACCACTGCTGGAAAATGATCATAATAATAAACTATGCTAATTTATGTAAAATAAATAAATAATAATAATAATAATAATAATAATAATAATAATAATAATATTTATATATACACATATATACACACACACATATATATATATATATTTATATATATATAATATATATATATATATATATATATATATATATATATATATATATATATATATATATATATATATATATATAAATGCAAGAAAAACTAAGACAAGCAAAACAAAACCTAAACTAAGTTTGTGATCATTTTATGACTTTCCACATAAATGTGCTTTGAGCATGACAGATCTTCTCTTAACACATAACAGATAAAGGAAACCTAATTAAACAACACACTTATTGAACAGTAATCTAACAGTAAATGTTTTTATTGGAAGACAAGTTGAGCTTCTGTTTTCAAGAACTGGTGTGAGCCTCTTTCACCCAAATGGTTCCTGATTGTGGATCAGCTCTACACATTGATCTGGGGGAATGTACATACAGAATGGTTTTCACTCTGTCAGTGGGCTTTCTGCATGAAAAAACAAAAAAAATCCACACCATAGCAGAATCTTTCCTTTCTGTTGGTTTAAGGTCTTGTAACATGAACAGATGATGGGACAGGATGCAGGAGCAAGTCTTTAGTAATGGACCAATAAGAACAAACAAAAACCAAAGACACTATGAACAATTTAAAACAAGACACTACAAAGACCAAAGAACAGGGATACACAATAACCAACATGGAAATAAAACACCAAGCAAGAACAAAGGGAACAACAGGGAGTATAAGTACATAAGGGCCAACCAGGAACACCTGGGAAGGGGCGGAGCTACAAATTAGGGACAGGTGAGGGGCATGACAAGAGGGAGGAGACAGGAGGAGCTTTGAACCGAAACAAACAGAAGTGCATGGCAGAGGACAACAAAAGGCACATGGAAGTGACAAGAGAAACAGAAACAGAGACCAGAGACAGACAGGGGCAAGACAAGACAGGATGTGACAGGTCTGGACTTCGACACAACCATTCCAAAATGCTACTCAAGCATTATTTGCAGACCAACTGGGTTCAGTTCATGAATAGAAGTCCTAACATGCTCCTGTAGAATCTCCTCATACAACCATGACCTATAGCTCCGTCAAATGATGCCAGCAAAGCAGCCCCAAACCATAATACTGCCACTACCATGTTGGGATGTGTTCAGTTTTACCAAATATAACATACTCCTTAATACCATAAAGGTCATTTTTTACCTTATTCGGTTCCACAAAACATTGTTTCAGTAGTCGCCAGTGAACAGACAAGTTAAATACCCTTACTCGCATCCGTACCACCAGTTTTTATAATTTTCACATTCCATAGTTCCAGTGTTATTTGTTGTTGGTTTCTGGTTAGGCAATGCATGCACCGAGGACCTCCGCTATGTTTCTCGAAAGCTTGGTAAAACAACCATTGTGGTAACTCTGGAGAGAGAGTGCAAAATGAAAGTCTCTCTATCATTTAACTATGGCAGATGCTGAATGATGCTTTTGGAAAATGCACTTTGATTTGCAAAGGGGATTTTATACTTAAGCATGCACTGAATCGGATACAATACCTGCAGTTGGTGCGAAGTGCCCTTATGCAATAGAAAGTCACAATATGCCAAACAGTCTAGTGAGGAAGTGCTGGTACTGTGTGAGTACTGGCTCAGTTTAAGTGCCACACTTTTGTAGAAATACACAAAAAGATAAAGGGTCCACACTATCAAGCAGCGCGGTAGTTCACATTTAGGATTTATAGAAAAAAATAATAAGGGAAATAATCACATCCAGATAAACAGAAGGCTGATGGCTTATTCCCGCCTGGATAGCAATCAGTGAGCAAATTAACATTTTAGTTTTGAGGCCTAAAATTGTCGAAATAAAACAAACGGATGAAGGAGAAATGAGAAACGGATCAGTTAAACAAAGACTCCCATACTGACTCCCCTACATGCATCCACATGATCTGTGGAACATGAACCCTGCCTGGCTTTGTAAACAGACAGCATGAACCTCTGCTTGACACCCAGAAGTGAATCAGAAAGGATCCTCACTTCTAATTTCCGCTCTTTTGTTGTAGGTTTATCAGAGATATATGTATAGCATACTGCCTCAGGCAGTTCTATAGCGAAAAACACAATTCTTGGAGAGGGAGTGCGAGTCAATAGCCTTTCGTTTCCCGCCTCAGTGAACCTTCACATTTGGAAATTAAAAATAACGACGTCACGCACCTTTGGTATTTCAGTGCACTCCTCTAATTGGAAATCACCATAATCTATCTTTGCGCATGCAGCTACATTTATATAAATTCTGTGTTGATGCGCCGCTGTGTGTCACGCTGCCTGGAGGAAATATGGTAAACTCTTCCACGGCCAACGTTTTACAGCTCTCTGGCACACTGATGGCAGAAGCGTGTTCAGTCCTCCTTTACTCCGTTTTGATTTTTAATAAGGGCTCCAGAGCCGCATGTATGACCTTGAAGAGGCCAATGTGCTTTTATGTAGCTCTCTCTTAGTTCAAATATGTAAGACATGCTTTGAACAGGGCCTGCAGTTCTTACGTACTGATCTTGCACATATATTGGTGTTCCATATTAAAACTCATTTTTATATCAATATAAAGAACGTAAAGGGCTACAGGAAAAATATATGTTCAATACGCAAAAAAAAAAAAGGTCTATATTGATGAAATTAATATACATGTGAAAATTCATGTGTATGGAGTATGTGGTAGGGATGGGGCTGGAGGAACACCAGACCTTCTGGACATATGATGCGTGACAGGCAAACTGTTCATCTTGGTGCTGACCATGGTGCCTCCACACGCATATTCATTCGTCATCTCCACCAAGACAAAAGCAGGACTCATCACGGGACTCGTCACTGAAGATGACCTGCTGCCATTCTAAGTCCAAGACACCATGACAATCTGGCACAACACCATTACAGTGTTTGGTGACGTTGTCATGATGGTAAAGCTGAATTGTGGCTGTTGGGTCATTCAGGTATAGCGATGAAGCCTGTCCTTGCATCACCTACCCAAGTTTCGTTCCTGTCCAGTTGATTCCTTTTGGGTGCAACTGATACGCCGATATGTATATATATATATATATATATATATATATATATACACATATATATTTACAAAATATGAATGATGCTTCACCAAATACGTATTTTCTCTCGCCCCCATTTTTTTAACCTGCGATATAAAAGCATAATGTTCTACGATCTTGAAAGAAAGATGTTCAACAAATATCGAATTCTCTTTGCTAAAGAATTCCTCCAGAGCCTCAGGTAAAACATTGATTAGCATTCATATCCACATGCTGACCAACAATTAATCAGGGAAACAATATTTAAATAACCACCGCTGTGAATCACTTTGCCTGTCTGTGCAGGAGACTGGTGAAAGCAAAAAAGTCAGAATAAGACATTAACATTTACAGGCAAAGCAGAATTTATGCCAGCACTGAGTAAATGTAGTTAAACGGCAATTTATATTCCGTATGTCAACCGAATGCCAGCAAGGCCGAAACACTTATCCTGGTACACTGACGTGGGGAGTGGCGTGTGAATGTGTGCTGAGCAGGTACATGTGGATCAGACACAGCAGTGCTGCTGGAGTGTTAAATCAATGGGTCCACTCTATTAGACACTGCTACCTTGCTGGTCCACCATGTAGATGTAATGTGAGAGATGGAAGTTTATCTGCTACTGCAAAGTCTGTGTTGGTCATCTTCCAGTCATCAGTGGTCACAGGATGCTTCCCACAGGACCCCGTTGGCTGGATGGCTTTTGGTTGGTGGACTATTCTCAGGGCAGCTGTGACAGTGTGGTGTTTAAACACTCCACCAGCACTGATCCACTCACACCAGCACAAGACACACTAACACACCGCCACTATGTCAGTGTCACTGCAGTGTGGCGAATGACCCACCATTGAAGAACAGGGTAACAAAGTATGCAGGGAAACAGATGGACAACAGTCTGTAAATGCAGAACAGCTGTGCACCTATATGGAAAACGGAACTGAGGGCTAACTGGTAAAAATTTTTTTTTTTTTTTTTTTTATGAGCAAGAAAATCTCTTCACAATTGGTGAAGTATGATCACAAGAGCACATGATTGTGTGGCACATCCAGAGCAACTAACCAGCTCCGATTATGAAAATAACAGACTTGGTGTGATAAAAACGTTCAATTTTAGCCTATTTTTGAATCGAGTCGCAGGAACTGCCTCAAGCTTAACTGCCATTTTGCGCAACACGTAATTGCAACGGAAAACACAGGTGTTAAAAATCAGCTCTTGAAAAAGCTCCGAAAACAGGCTCTCTGGGCCCTAAAGAACATTTTAATAGATGCTCCTTTAAAAGGGCACTCTGGCCTTCCCCACACCTGTGATGCCGCAGTAGTCTCTAGAGCAGTGGCCTTCAACCCCTCCTTCTGAAATCTTCTTTGCTGCAGAGATCCTGTAAGCTTCTACATCCCTCACTTAACTCTAATACATCTGCTTAAGCCAATCAGGGATCTGGGAAGAAGTTGATTAGCTAGAGCAGATGTGGCAAATTTGGGGTTGGAACTCGAAAGCAGCTGTCCAGGAGGAGGGTTGGAGACCTTGGCTGCATCCAGAAACCCTGAAAGTTGTTGCTGTTTCCTTTCCTGCTGTTTGCCTCCTCCTCTCCTCCGTGACCAGGAAACCAATATGATTACACCATCTTGCTGGGTATCCAAATAATGGAAGGAGCAAGGAAGGCTACTAACAACACCTTAGGAACGGCTTCGAATGAAGGATCCCCCAGTGTTTGCTACCCAGGAGGAGACTGCAGATTTGACCATAATACCACATGAGATGCACTCAGAGGGGACAGCCAAATGCAGTACAACCCCACCATACTTTAAATTCTGTGATTAATTTGGTTTTACATAATAATCTGTGCTTGGTATGCGAGTAGAAAACCAAAACCTGCCCTGCGAGGGATTGGTGATTGGGATAGACACTGTTACGGGGTATAGTATAGCTCATCCATTTATCGGTAGTCTATAGCTTTGTTGTTCTGAATATACCCCGGACCTCCGGCTGTGTTACTGTTGTTGAATACAGAGCTTCAAACCACAAAACAGACACCAGCAGCCCCTGGGAAGATTAAGCAGTCTAAAAGAAGTAAGGGAGAGAAACCCAGGCCACAAGAATGTACTAGGTCAAAAGGAGGGTGAGGAGGGTTAGCGGTGCCCATAGCTGAGGTGGCACCAGCCATAGCAGGTCCTCATTTTTGCCTGTGTTTATTTTTAAACTGCAAAGCAAAACCAGAAGCTTGATGATGTGTTTTCTGGCAAGATGCAATATGACAATGAGAGAAATGACTTAGTTGAGAGAAGACAATAAGCTTAAAGCTATAATAAGCCAACTAGACTCTTTACCTCAGTTTAGCTTCTTTCCTCTGATGAAAAGGGTAAAAGGCTTTTGCTGCTGGTGTTCTAGGCTGAATAGAGAATCACTCATTTCTTTGTGATTACTTCTGACAAGGTTATGCTAATGCTAGCTCAGTTGTATTTATAAGCTTTTAGCCTTTTTAAGGTAATGATGGAGCGTTGATTCCAAAGGAGTCAATTTCTCATATCCAGCACATCTAGGAGTCAGGGTTAAGTCTTGGCCAGTGACTCTGTGCGTCAAAATGCTGGGAATTCGGTGTTTGTTGACTCTGTGTTTTATCATTGTGTCAAGAACTTGGACTGATGTGAGCAGAGTTAAACAGCAGGTTGGTTTTATTAAACAATTGGCCAGTCGAACCAAGCAGCAAAACAACATGAAATAGAGAAGCGATAAACAAAGTCAGAGGCAGGCAGAGGTCAGTAACCTGAAACAGAAGTCAGCGAAGTAAACAAGTCAGAAGAGCCAGGCGAGAGACAGTGGAGATAACAAAAAAAGATGATCAGAGAAAGAAACACAGCAAACAAAGCCAGAAGCGGAGAAACCAAGAAGAGGTAGTCAAGGACGACATAGAGCTAAACCATAACAAGCAGCAGGACCGCTCAGAAATGCTAAACTTCACAAATAGGAAGTGGACTGTGGGGCTTATATGCTGATGTTAAATCAGTGACAGCTGGAGCTGAAACTCAGGTGACCTAGAGCGGTTCTGGTTGGACGACTGTAAAAACAGCAGACATGGGGGCATGTGTATGTGACATCATTGAGCAAAGCCCTTTGGGAAGTTGAGTCCCAGAGAGTGAAGGAGCCGGAAAGACCCAAAAGTGTGATGCATTGTAATCAGATCGAGGGACACGCGCACAGAGGACAGCATAAAGCAGGAGGTCTGAGTAATGAGCAATGAGAGTTTAATTACCAGCTTTAAATAACACCAGTGCTGATCTCCAGCCGATGAGGTGCAAACTTTACTTTACAGAAACGGTTTCTATGCATCCTGAACCGCAGATGTTCTTTGCTTTCATTATCTGGGTCGCAATACATTAGATCAGGAACTTTACAATGCACAAAAACCAAAAATTAACACCTTTTTTCACAGAAATTTCTGAACAAATCTGATTTTTCCAGCTCCTTAATTGAAATTTTACATTCTACATTAAATAGCACTGCAGTTACTTTCTAGCACAACCTGGTGCATCTTTTAAGGTGGACTGGAAAAGTCAAAAAAGTAGCTAGCACAATTTCAACCTCTTACAAGAAAAAAATATGAATTCCAAAAAAAATGTACATAGAAAAATTCAAACAATTCTGTCATCAGTATTATGTTATGTGCTGTATTCCATTATCACCTGCTCTTGCACTGTCTTGGTTCATATCAAGTGCAGTCGAGGAGCTGTTTCCATTAATTCCAGCAGCAGGAGTCGAGATTCTGAGTCAACTCCAGAGAACATGGTTATATGCATTACTAATATAGTTTTAGGCTAGCAGTCAGTCTTGGTTGACATCACAGGTATTCCCGATGGTGGTATGTATGTATTTGCATGGTGCATGCTGGGTATTGTAGTGAGAGATTTATCACTGATAAATATACACAAAAAAATTATGTATTAAACTCTTAGGCCTCTTACATAAACCGTTTGTTGTAAATGGCCTTTGTAAGCATGCAGAATCCCCACATAATACAAAGGTTCTAGGCATCTTAAAGATATTTCCTGGAACGTCAGAGGACTAGATACCAACACTTATTTTTAAAACTGTACCTTCTATAATCTGCTCATTATACAGTTTTATGCTGTTGAAACTCGCCATATTTAGAGCATAAGCTTGTTATTTAACCACGTTGTTGTAAACAGTGAAGATGAGAGTTGACACAGAATATGTAAAACATAATTATATGAATATCAGCAAATCTGTGCATATTTACAAGATCAGTAAGCCTGCATGAAAAACAAGGATGGTTATTTAGCAAGAAACTGGTTTTAAATAGTGAGACTATTTTGCAAATTATGCAGAATATTTATGTAATATATTCCTCCTACACATTTCCTTTCTGTGTATGCAGAACTATCTCCTCTCTCTACATGATGTGGAAAAGCGCCAAAACTCCAGATGATCTAAAAACATAAACACCGAGTGGAGGTATATAACGTCATGCTGTGCTCTACTCCTGGTTTCCTGGATTAAATACAGATTTCTTTCATGTTTATGGTATGTGCTGCATGCAAACATCTAAGGAAGTGGCTCGGTTACAAATGCTGTTGCTAAAAATGAAAGTGTAACTCATTACCATTATGCAAATGATACGATGCTAATTGTTGACTATTAGCTTCCACTCATTGTCACCCATATTAGCATGTTTGGGTGAGTTCTTCCTTTAAGCTAAAGCACAAGATTTAAATTACATTAGGAATTTTCGATTGAGCATCCTTCTAAGATTAGACCACGCCAAGCTAGTAGTGAAGGAAATCATTTTATTGTATTTATTTTTTTATTTATTCTGAAATGACAGTGATCACAACCTATGTTTAATATCAAGAGCAGTGTAGTACAGATACAACGAAAGTTATGTCCAGTTAATTTCAGATTCCTCTCTATCCACAGCCAGGTGCTTGATTTGAAAGTTTGTCTTCTTATTCAATTATTCAATATATAATAAAGACATGTTGTATCACTGTACTGCCTAGAGTCCATCTAGCTTACTAATATTACTAATATACGAAGATGACATAGTTAGCAGCCTCTTGTTTGCATTATGCTGTTCCACCTTAATTGGTGATGCAGTTTCATTCTGGTGGCCAAGGCCGTTGCACCATTTAAGGTGGACCCAGGAAAGTTCGAACAAGAATCTGGACAGGTACCAGCATGGACCTGCTGCACCATTTAAGGTGAAATGAGAAAACTCAAACAAGAAGCTGGCAAAGAGATGAAAAGAAGCTGACTTGACCTTCAAGGAGAGTTATATAAAGGGATAAGGAGGCTGCTCTGTTGTGCTGGACAAGCAGGTAGCAATGACATTTCTGCTGTTTTACAGAACCTATACGTCAATATTGTTTTGCTAATGCTTTCAATAGCAACTTGTTTACATCAGAGCAGCAACTTTAGTCACAGTGTGCTAACTCCTAATGTTTACATTAGCATTCTACTTTATTATTAGCCCGTATTATTAGTTAAACTACTTGCTGTTTTATAGCCATTAAGATCTAAAACAAAACAAGTTTGCATTGTTTTGCCAGTGCAAATCCATGACCATGGGGACCAGGGGAGCTTCTCAAGGAGGACTAAAGAAAGGGATTAGTTCAAATACCAATCATCATTTTCCAAAATCGCTAACAGCTAAGTGGCCAGCTTACATTGACTACACTGGAGAGTTCAGCTCCAGCACCCAAGCCTCTTTAGATGTCTCAAAGCCCTCATTACCTGGATTTGGCGTGTTAGGTTGGGTTAGTGATAAAGTATACAGGTTTTCAGGATCTGGGCACCTCTGTTGTAGGGCTACGGGGGAATACTGGTTTTGCTGGACATGTACAAGATGTTAGGTATGTGAAAACATGGCAGCTCAATATGTGTAAATGACAGGTTCAGACCACCAAGGAGAGGTGGAGTTCATGAGGCAGTTGACAGTACATGAAGCTGGTTAGGGACCCTGAGGCATGAAAGGTCTTGAGGGACTTTGCGCTGCCTATTGATTAGGCTATTGGCTGTCTGAGATGGATTGTCGAGTGACGTTAGTTGGAGGCTTGTAATGACTAACAGGAAGGTGAGCAGCACATGCAAATGGATAACGAACAATGGAAAAGTAATAGAAACGCATTCTTTATTTTACTAAAGTAAGTTCATTAATAAGAACAGGCTATTTGTCAGCTGTGCAGAAAGCAATAACAGAAGGAGAAGGAAAATGGAGTCTACTGTTTTCATCTCATAATACTTATTAGAAGTCTTACGGTACTTCTATTTGAAGGAGGTATTAATGGAGAAATAATTTTTTCTGCTACCAGCTCTGCGGTTAACAGGCTAGCATCCTTCTCCAATACTATTCAGAAAGGCTTTAGGTATTACAAAGGAATTACAAACTGTAGGGGATCTGTCTTACTCCTATATTTCAGTGGTCAGTGCCCCACGGGACCACCACAGAGCAGGTATTATGTTTTATACTGATGTGGTAGTGGTGTGTTACTGTGTGTGGTGTCCACTCACTCACTGTCCACTCTATTAGACACTCCTACCTTGCTTGTCCACCTTGTAGATGTACAGTCAGAGACGATAGCTCATCTGCTGCTGCACAGTTTGCATTAGTCATCCTCCAGTCCTTCATCAGTGATCACAGGACACTGCCCACAGGACGTCAATGGCTAAAAAGTTTTGGTAGATGGACTGTTCTCAGTCCAGCAGCACTGCTGTGTCTGATCCACTCACACCAGCACAGCACATCACATCACTGCAATGCTAGAATTATCCACAGGATCAGATGGATGTAACTGTAGAACTACAGAGTGATCTTATATGGTGAGTGGAGCTGATAAAATAGACAATGAGTGTAGACACAAGGAAGCATTACTAGTAAAGTGCTTGGTGAGTGCAGGTTCCATCCATGCATGTCTGAAAAGCTGTCGCTCGACAGCTGCCGTTTTCTAGGGGATAGTAAATTAAACACATTGTTAGCTTGGCGCTAACTGAAATGAGCATTGTAGTATTGGTGCTCAGTCTGAAATTGTACTGATGGTCCATGCTCAAAATTACAATGTTCAAAAAAGAAAAGTTAATAATAATAATAATAATAATAATAATAATAATAACAACAACATATGGCATGTGACATGTTATGGTTATAACTGGGGATCTGCTGGGTGGGGGCACATTTTGGCCTCATCTTTGGCAATGAGTAGAGTGCACAACCACAGCTTGCTCACTCTTTGAGATATTCCTAATGGCTGATTTATTATGCGATGTTCCCAAAATGTTTCTGGGACTAATTCAGCCCAACATGCATGTGCCTGAAACAGAAGAACCCAAAATAAAAGAGATGAAGGACTTGCCATCTGGTAAAGACTAACTGTAGCGTGACCCTGTCAGAGGCATTAGTGTGGAAACAAAATCACCAGTGTGACCTGGCTTGTCAGTGCGGGTTAGTGGTGCCTGTCCTCTATTTATCCGGCATATGTGGATGGCCTACTGTTATCCGTGACTGCCTCCAAGTAGTGCCAAGACTCATTAAGGTTCTTGGTTTGCTTTGCCAAACAGAACGAGATAATAAAGTGCGTGTCTTTCCAATGAAAAGGCCGTAGCTTGGCACGCCCTGAAAGCTACAAACAGAATATCATTTCCTCTCAATAACAGCTCTGTGGTTATGAGCGGTGGAAAAGGCAAGCCTTTATGCTCAAAGGGCAAGAGTCTTATTTCCATCGAAATGTCTGAGAAGTTAACCTTTTAATATATGTTTTTGTCGATCCCTTTGATTTGCTTTCCAAAGGGTTCAAAGAACGGCTCTGTTTCCATAACTGCTCACAGGCTACAGCTACAGTTTCCATACATTATGTAGGTGTTTGGGCGACACATCTGGTTAGGACTGTGGGGTTTTAATTAGGCTCTCGTAATAACTCATTTGCTTTAGCGAAGCTGAACACACACAGACAAGCAATTGTGTTCTTGTCAAACGACTGTGTTCAGGTACTTATCAACAGTCAATTATCAATTGCTATTCTGCAACATTGGGAAGCAATTATTATTGTAATTAAATCCTATCAGAATTAACGAGCTTAGCATAACATGAGCTTGATTAAACCGACACAAAACACTTAAGCATGGGGTCATTGTGCGGAACGAGACCTGTACCTGCAGAATTCCCATCAGATTCATCAAAGATGCTGTAAAAGTGCTTCTTGCAATTAAGAGATACTGTTAGTCAACCAACAAGGAAGGAGAAACGTTGTCATGTATCCAGTTAATAAGACTGTATGAGTGTGGAGTGTACTCGAATGCATACAGTTGCCGTACACTGACACTCTATTTCCTCTCGTGCAAACAATTAAAGAGTCTGTGCATTTCAGCACATGGCTGTGTAGGTTGCATATGCATTTATGTAAAGAAGTCTTCAGATTGGAACACACTATGATTCTACACAGCTTAGTCACACCATGGAGTGCTCAGCTGGTGTAAGAGCTGAAAAGATTGGACTGTGAGGCTCCTTATCACTATCTATGAAAGA
Source organism: Prochilodus magdalenae (assembly GCA_024036415.1). Taxonomy (NCBI): domain Eukaryota; kingdom Metazoa; phylum Chordata; class Actinopteri; order Characiformes; family Prochilodontidae; genus Prochilodus; species Prochilodus magdalenae. The sequence goes on from JAMWET010007503.1 coordinate 144,923, forward strand.
GATTAAAAGGCCAACCACAGTGAATAGGAGATTGAAAAGTCTGGATCAGGCTAGAGCTCAGGATGAAGGATATTGGATTCGATAGATATGTGAAAGCGATAGAGCAGTGACAGAACAGTCCTAGAGCTGAAACAGTATGCTAGCATAGGGTTGTTTGTACCTGGACTTTTTGGATGTTTAGCAAGCTCCCATTCATCATCAATCAGGTTCCATTAATGTTAAAAAACAAAATGATTACTTAGGCATAAAAAAATAAAAATCTAATTTGCAATTTGCCCATCAGCTAAGATGTCCAAACCAAATTTGGCTTCTTTAGTTCAAAACTGGAGCTGCTAAGCTGTTAGACACCCTTATGTACCTTTATTGTCATTATGCTGGCACAGTACAATGAAATTCCCAGCATTTAAAGCTGGGGCCACAGCACAGGGTCAGCCATGATATGGCGCTCAGGTAACGAGAGGGTTAAGTGCCTTGCTCCAGAGTGCAACTTAGCAGACCCGGGCTTGTTGCCACTGTTGGGTCCTTGAGCAAACCACTTAAACCTCTCTGCTCCACGGGCGCCCTGCCTGTGACTGCAGCTTCCTGGAAGTCAATAGTCACCTAAACAAAGCCCACAAATGCCAAAATCGTCTAATGTTTCCTTTTAATTACAGAGATAAAACGATTTATTGGCATTAAAATACTTTATCTGTGCTTGACTGGCGGCCGTCCTGCTTTCCGGCTTCAATGAGCGCTGAAGATAGGCTCCAGCAACCCCAGGGAATAAAGAATAAGAAAGAATAAGAAGTCCAGAAAATGAATGAATGAATGACTGTATGTGCCTTCATTGCACCTTATTAGCTAAAAAATGGAACCACATCATCATTTTTGTAGATTTATCGGTATGTGATATGCAAGTTTCAACTCTTTTACAGTAAGCACCATGTAGGTATTACTGTACTAACACACCCAGCACCCAGGTAGTGATGTTTTACCACATGAGCCTCCAATCCAGCCTCCTCGAGTTTGATAGGTGAACATGTGGACAATAATGAAGTTCTGCTTTTAGTTGAAACAGATAAATAGGGTCTTTCCCTATAGACTATATCTATACACATGCAAAAATATATACATTTCTACAGAGTTAATGTAGCACTGATCAACATTTATGAATTTATGCAAATATATGATGATTTTGGTGTGTTTTGAGTGACTATTGGTGTTCAGTGATTGCTAGCATCATTAGCCTAGCAGCTCCAGTTCTAACATGTCTTTGCTGAGAGAGTGTATTTTGGGTAAATAAAAAATCCTGCTCTATTCTGCACTATTCCCTTAAATTATAATTATTAACAATGTGGAGAAGGGTAGTCATTGCTATGAAGTGGTTTGGGTTCTTTGGGGTAGGCGTAATATGATATAAATTTCTTACATGCCGCATGCATCATAAAACAAAGGTCAGGCATTAGTGGTATATATAAATACCACTACTATATAAATACTCCTGCTGTCACTTATTTATATATTGTATACATTGTTTACTTATTCCCTTACCAACCAGACCAGGCCTGAACAGCTCAGCAGGCTGACCTGCTGAATCTGTACCTTATTTTTTAGCCTTACCATAGTGCTATATGGTAATGTGTACATCTGGATGCATCATAGTTTTTATTCATAACTTTTATTCATAACTGTAAATTAGTGTAAACAGAGATTTTAGTGCTTAGTACTGTATATATTTATTGTCTATTTATATGTTTGTATTGAAGTACTGTAAGGGACTACGCACCTAAGTTTTTCACTCACCTTCACACCTGTAAAAATGTGATGTGACAATAAAGTGATTTGATTAGATTTTGATTTGATTTAGTATAGGCTAATTGAAGTGTTTGTTGTAAAGTTTACTGAAAACTGCAACATAAAGAAAGACCTGTTAAGCCATGTGAATTGAATGACTCGTGTTTGAGCTTGAGCTGCATAGAGTAGTTTAATCCAGTGTGGGGAAATGAATGTAAATCACTGCTCGCTTGCTAACATTGCTAGCATAACATTGCAAACTCCTTATTATCAATCACCAGAAATGACCTTTATTGTACCAGAGGAAACTAATTACTTATACTTAAGTTATATAAACGTGTTTAGCACATGAACTGTGTATGGTTCAAAAATAAATAATGCATAGGAATGAGGCATCATGATCAACCATCGTCTACAACTACAATAGTTACAACAGTTTTAATTATATTTAGAATCAGAACCTCAGAAAAATTTGCATATCTACATGTGTCACATACCGCCCTCTCTGGTGTGTTCCTGTTACAGCACAGCTTTTCCTGCTCCATCCTGGCTCCACCCACTCTCTAACCTGAAGCTGATCTAGAATTTATTAGGATTGCCATTTATACTATATGGTTTGCTCTGCCTGGTTGTGAAATCTCTGTGTTCCCACTAGACTTCTGAGCAGTGTTTCCTGCTGGTCTTGATTTGTGTATCTTGTAGTGTTTGTGTGGGTTTCCATGGTTTTGACCCCTGCTTTGGTTTCTGGATTTTGTCTTTATGAATATGTCTCTGATGATGCCTGCCTGTGTTTTGACCCCTGCCTCTTCTGATTGTGATTCCTGGACAAACCCTAATAAAACCACTTTGCATTTGCAACCTGCGTCAACCTCCATCTTACAACATGAAACATGACAGAATGAATATTATCATGCATGGGATATAATCACCTATATGCCCGCTCTTTGAATGGTGTAAATGTTCTCACAGGAGTCCTTTAGACTCTAAATGAACATAACTGATTTATTTCTCAGACACAGAGTGGAACTAATTCTAGGCAAAAATGGATTTTAATGAAGTGTATCTCATGACAGCATAGTTATTTCAAGAACAGGTTCAAATCCTGGTGATAAATTCGGCATTACACTTCCTATTCCAGCCCTACACTTGTGATAGCACAATTCCCGAGTGCATGGTTTGAATCAAGGCCAAGACAGCTATTCACAGCAAACTATCTACACCTAGCCCAGCGTCCAAATGACCTTTCCAGGAAAAGAACATGCCTTATTATCAGGAAAGCAGTATATCTCATTGTGAGCTATACACATCCCTTCACAGGCTGTATTTCTTTGAGGGAACAATAATCAGGGGAACACAAATCAGCTGATGTTTAATTCTGTTTGATTGAATTAGCGGTTTGTAAATTCTGTTTGATTTTCAGAATAAAATATTCTTTTTTTGTTTCAGACACGGATCTTGAAGTTTTAAACTCGCTTCCCGTCATTCGTTAAAACGAGCACCAAAGATTTGTTTCGCTGGAACCTGAAAGGAACTCTGGCTGAAAAAAAAAGACTTAATTATTCATAATTGTTTTCATCTGGAGGGTGAACAAGGCCCCGTGACATGGCCCTTGCTGGGTTCAGCCATTTAAATTTGTGAATGAGGCTGAGCACTTAAGTGGGTCTTGCTAATAAACCCGGGGCAGAATCAGTAATAGAGCAGAAAGCAGAGTGGGCATGTAGGGTTTGCGGTGAATGATGAATTCTGCAGAGCCCTCTGAAGGGTCGACTGGCTGCTAGGGCATCGTGGCATCGCCTGCGGCTGCTGACCCCAAACCAAGTCAATGCTCAGGCTTTCCCTCATTAACTCATAAAGGGCAGACAGGAGCAGCGCCAATTAAACCCGCTGTGCTGTGGGAGGCACAGACCCCACACGCTGCCAAATGCCCCCCCAGCCCCTCTCCTCTGAAGACACTCGACATGTCATGCGTCATTACAGTGAAATGTCAGAAGATTGAGATAATAATTCTAACTGGCATGACCAGCTTCACTGGATATACCAAACACTTCCTTATGTGTCCTTATCTGAAACTGAACCGCCTGTAATATCTAGGAAAAGCACAACAAATACTGTGTAGCAGTAAAGATTATAAAGTGCCGTTTGTCTAAACTTTTTGGATTTAATTTGGATTTCAGGGGTCTGCCTATCTGTTTCTGTCTCAATCAGTTCAAATCATTTACTGCGTACTTGTATCTGAACTGCCTGAGTATCAATAGTTAGACAATCAATAGACTACAGTGCCTGTGAGCAAGCATTGTAATGGTGGCTTGATTTTAAGTATTTCACTGAGTTGTTGTGTAAAAGCTGTTTGTAATACTTAAAATTAAAGCAAATTGAAAGATACAGCCAACAACAACAACAACAACAACAACAACATTAAAATAACTATTCTTATTATTGCTGATGTTGTTAATAATAATAATAAAAATAATAACAATAATAAACAAAACATTATTATTATTATTATTGTTGTTGTTGTTGTTGTTGTTGTTGTTTATTTATTTATTTATTTATTTATTTATTGGCTTCTGTTTTCTTTTTTTTTATTATTGAAATCCAAGGTGTTAAATGGACCTAAGCCCACTATTACCAAACTCCTTTCCTACTAGAAAGCAAACACATACACTGCACACATGATCAACTCAGAATCAGAATCAATTAAAGGATTTTCTATAGGAGAGTTTCTGGTACAAAATACACATGGTACATGATCAAGAACATAAACAAATATAATGACAGGATATGGACAGTGGGTTGTCAGTTGGTTGTTTAGCATTTGCATTGTGTCATGATGATTGGACAGACAGAAAGTAGACCAATGAAAATAGTTTGGAATGAAATCGAATGGGATTAACCTACACGGAAAGTAAAGCATGTACTTGCCTTCTCCTGTAAAGTTATTGTTTAAGATTTTTATTATTAGCACAGATTGTCAAACGGCCAGGTGCTAAAAATATTTTAACAATAGTGAAAAAAAAAAAAAAACTTTTCCTGCCATTGGGTTATTTTGTAAAATGCACAGTGTAATTAATTACTGTACTTAACTAGTTTAATCTTTACTGAAGGATTTCAATTTTGGGGTACATACATTACCTTCTACATTTCGTAGTCTAATATCTTACAATTTACTCCACTAAAAGAAATGAAACCTGCCTTATTGTAAAGAATAAAGAACTTGCTCCGACATGTGCAGCGCTAAAAGTCAGATGAGCTTTATTTAACAATTGGGTAGTTTAACACAGCACCGAAACACAACCAAACATGACAGAGGGAGAATGCAAGATCAGAGTCGGGAGACAGGCTAAGGTCAAATATTTAATATAGAAGGAACAGACAAGGAGAGAAGTGAGGAGAACAGAAGGAGGAAGGAAGCCAGAGAGTAGAGCAAATGAGAAAGCAGAACATGGGTGGGGGCAATAGAGGTAGTCAAAAAACAGAGGGAGTTAAAGTCAGAGTGAAGATTACAGGAAGGATCCGCTAAAAGAGTCATGCTAAAAGATTGTGTGTGTGTGTGTATGTGTGTGTGTGTGTATGTATGCATGTATGTATGTATGTGTGTGTGTGTGTGTGTGTATGTATGTGTGTGTGTGTGTATGTATGTATGTATGTATGTGTGTGTGTGTGTGTGTGTGTGAGAGAGACAGGTGAAAGAAATCAAAACTCAGATGAGATAGACGATGAGCGATTGGTTGACAGGGGACATGTAAGTGTAACGTCATCAGGTGAAACACTCTGGGAAGTGGAGTTCTGGAGATCTGTGGAGTCAGGGAAACCCGGAAGCGTGACACTTATGTGTGCATAAATACATGTCCAATTAAAAGTAGAGTGAAGTCAGCCCACCAACCAGGACATAGTGGCCATCTTGTTTTGAGCCAAACAAAGCTGGACAAAGCTTGGTTCTAGCTAATGGAACTGTTCTCCTTCAGTGTTTTGTGCTAGGACTTCAGAACCTTAATAAATCATGCTACTGTTACTCTTCATACTTAAGTACATTTGAAGTTAAATACTTTGGTACTTTTACTCAAGTGGAGGAACTTTATTCCTTTACTGGAGGAATACTTTATCTTGGGTTTCTCTACTTTCACTCAACATCATGGTTCATGTAGTTAGTCCACATTAAACTGAATAAAAACAAGAATCTGTGATTTGTTCATTCTCTTAAACCTTTATTTAACTCACAAACGCACTACTAAACTATTTCTGATGTTTTTAATGGCGGATGTAAAAGTACAACATTGGAATTTGGTCTCTGCAACACATTCAGAAACAGCTGAATACTCTGTTACGTCCATTTTTCTTCCATTACACTTTTTTATGACCCCAAACTGAATTTTTGCCCATTATTGGTTGGTCAAAACACTTCAGCTGCTCAAAAGTCCACGGCCATCATTATCTGATTCCTCTTTATGTGCCATAGGAGGCATATCAAAAATGCCACTCTCTGATGTAGCATGTCCAGACTTTCTATAGACTTCTATAGAAAAGACATTGTTCTGGTGGCAGCATGTGTATCTTTAAAATCCTTATATTTGCCTCCATGTCAATGCTACCTTCAGAGATATACAAGTCACCCATGCTGTGGGTACTGCTACCCCTCCTACCATGACAGATGGTGCATCTTTCGCTGAAAGAGGCCTGGATGGACGCTTTCCTCTTTGGCGCAGAAAACATGGACTCATCTGACCACATCACACACTGCACGGCGTGCCCACTGTTTTTCTCAGACAGTCTTGCATTGAGAAATATTCTCTTTGAACTCTTTAACAATTCTCTCACAGCATTTGACACAAAGTGCTGAGCCTTGATCCAGCTTTGCTTGCAAAGACTGAGCCATTGTTGGAGCTCAACGCAGATTCTTGAACGAACAAATTACAGATTGCATTTTTTGTCCCCAGAAATGGGCTTTGTGTTGTTGTTGTCTGTAAATTCGTCATATAAAGTCACAAAAAATTGCCTTGCATGTTTGAGAGTAGTAATTCAGGCTCCTGCAGATGGTGGTGCATGAGAATGATGGGGCTATAAATACCTGCAGGGCGTGAGTGATGGGATTCACAAGAAGAGGTGGTCCAGTTCAGTGAATGTCTCGTTCCATGTGTGGAAAAAGGGTCGCAGTTCAGACGTCAACAGTTGGTTGAAAGGAGTGATTGCATCTGACGGAAACAGCTGAGTTTGCAGGTGTATGGAAGTGAACCATCATATAGGTCTGCCAGCAGTGGCTAAAATCCCAGTCTACATATTCTCCTCAGAACCGTGCCAGGGAAGGTGTCCACCAAATCTGGCCCAATAGGCCAATTCTTTGATACAGGAGTGTCTGAACACTGATGGGGCCTACATCCAGAAACCTGTACAGTCCATGTTAAATTGAACCACAGTTGATATCCGTGCTTATGGAGATATTACATGCTATTAGATTCAGTCACAAGTGACTGTTTTTTGGTCCTGAGGGAAACATATCGTCGCTGTCTCCAAAATGGCAACTTTACAGGAGAGGCCAAAAACCTTGTTTAATTTGAATGGAAGTCAATGGAACCAGACATCTTTCCAAACGTTTTTGGGCCATTTCTGTTGGTTCATTCTTCATGAAATTTCTACCAAGTGTGAAGGGCAGCTCATGTGATCAAAGGAGGCATAAAAGTAAATATCAACAAAAATGGAGATACATGTTTTTCTTTGGACAGCGACGATATATATATATATATATATATATATATATGTTTGCCCCTTAAATAAAATACGGAAGCAAATGAGAGGAAATGAGGTAATGGGTCACCAAAGAAGACAGTGGCGCTCTCAATATCACAACATGGAGTCTTATCTTCCATAGAAGAATCACTACTGCATCTATGTCCTTGAGATTATCAATCATGAAAAGGTCTAATGTGCACACATTTTTAAACCCACCTTTTCAGCAGACCATTTTAATGGGCTTTGTCTTCCTGTCTCGCTGCCAGGTGAAGCTTTATTCACTCTCTCTATGTGGTTGTCTCCTTTAGTCTGGCTGGTGTGCGGGTAGGTGTTCCGGTGTCTATGCAGCTCTGGATGTTCCAGTGAGTTGACCTTTCCCTTTGAGGCAGACTGACATTGGCCACACTCCCTCGGAGAAGGCCCATCTGCAATGAAAGGCTCCTGGAAATCGCGTTTGAAAAGGTTAGGGCACACCCAGACTGCACAGGTCTTACTGGTCTGACAACAACATGCTATTCCTTACACCTCTACCTCCAGTTTCAAACGGTGAAAAAGCCAGAGATTCCTCTGAGACGGTGATAAGTAAAAACATAAAGCGATGAAAACACCAGAGACGGCTATAATAACGGACAGAACTGCAGGCTTTGTTGCAATGCTGTTATGCTATCTGCTTGTTGAACAACAGGTAGTGGAAAATTCTTCAAGGACTATTGCTACAGTGAAAACCAGGCCTTTTGGAAAAAAAAGAAAAATGTTATGAGTGAACAACAGTAATTTAAATTCATCTCTCTTTGTTTCATACACTAGTGTTGGAGGTTTCAGAGAACAGCTCTGTAATTAAATGGATTCTGAATCTGGAATATCAACAAGATAAGGGCAGCCTTGTTTGGTGAGAAGGAAACTGTGATCTAGCTATATGACCTAAAATGATTAGTGGGGGTTCTGTATGTCTGTTCTTACAGTTTTTGGCTTCTGTATACTTTCATCTAATACATGTGTTCAGTCTTCAGTTAAGCCAACCAGTCAAAAATAGTCACCTATGACTGAAACATACCTAGTACTGTGTAATACCTCCTCAAGCATGAATAGCAGCTGTGATTCTATTTAGCATGGCCTGGACAACATCAAGGTTGCATCAAAGAATTGATGATCTGCAGTTGGGGCAGATTTGGTGGATGCCTTCTCTGGCACGATTCCGAGAAAAATTCCCTGTAGACTGGGATTTTAGCCACTGCTGGTAGACCCGTATGACCGTACACTTCCATACATCTCCATGCAAATTTAACTACTGCCTCCACACTGTGGTCCTTGGCACACACAAATGCAATCGCTAATTTTAGCCAATCATTAACATCGGCTTTGGAGTCATTTTCCACACATGGAACGAGACATTCCCTGCACTGTAGCACCTCTTCCCAAACAATGAATCCTATTGAACACCCCACAGGTATTTATAGCCCAATCTTCCTTGTACAGCGCCATCTGCAGGAGTTACTATCACATTAAACACTCAAGGTGACAGATTTTTTGTCCGAGAGCTTATTAGTGTGGAAGATGATTTATTATTCCAGGAGAATTTAATTATGCTTTGTATACATTCTTGCACTCATGATTAATGTTCAGAAAGGTGGGCTATTTCCAATATACTAACTATGTTTAATATGTGAAATATTATGATTAACAATATACCTGAATATATTTAAATAGTACATATTAAAAAACACAAAAATATACATTATTATCTTAAGTACACTAAGGTACTATGGAGGTAAAATGCAGTACATATGTATAGTACATATACATATACATATATATACATATACAGGGGTTGGACAATGAAACTGAAACACCTGTCATTTTAGTGTGGGAGGTCTCATGGCTAAATTGGACCAGCCTGGTGGCCAATCTTCATTAATTGCACATTGCACCAGTAAGAGCAGAGTGTGAAGGTTCAGTTAGCAGGTAAGAGCACAGTTCTGCTCAAAATATTGCAATGCACACAACATTATGGGTGACATACCAGAGTTCAAAAGAGGACAGATTGTTGGTGTCTTGCTGGCACATCTGTGACCAAGACAGCAAGTCTTTGTGATGTATCAAGAGCCACGGTACCCAGGGTAATGTCAGCATACCACCAAGAAGGACGAACCACATCCAACAGGATTAACTGTGGACGCAAGAGGAAGCTGTCTGAAAGGGATGTTCGGGTGCTAACCCGGATTGTATCCAAAAAACATAAAACCACAGCTGCCCAAATTACGCTGTATTGGCCACAAAAGGAGGCCCTACACCATACTAATAAATGATTGTGATCTAAAACCATGTGTTTCAGTTTCATTGTCCAACCCCTGTATATATATAGTACATATATTTTCTTTCAGTACTTATATATTTTAATTCAGTACATATTTTATGTACTAGAAATGTAGTACATTTCAAGCCCATTATTGGTTCATGTCCTAAATACAAGTGCAATATATGACATATATAATTACAAATATGATAACTACAAGTACCTTTCACCTCAGTATATCTAAGTGAATCATGTTTTCAGTAGTAGTAATGATTATATTTAGATGGCCTATTTGGTAGCTACCAAGTGCTGCATATCAGGCCGAAGAGAGTCAAATTGGAAATAAAACCATGTTCTCCTTTTACTGGTATAAACTGTTCTTCTTGAAAAGCTCACTGAGGAAACATCACTGAGCAGAAATACTTGTTTTGAGTTCTTACATGAAGCCAAGCATTATGTGTTCACATCTGTAGTTCTCATATCAGTCCCACTCAGTTCAGGTGTTTGTTTTGACTCAACTAATAAAAGTCTTGATCTTGACACAGACTCTCTGCATCCTGGTCTTGGTGTTGATTCATACTTGGATCTGGCACCCTTTACCACAACACTGCTAACCAGACCATGCCCCATCCCAGAGCCGGCCCTGAGCTGTGCAGTGCCCTAGGCAAGATTTTGGCTGGGGGCCCTTGGATATTGAAACCCAGCTAATAAGCCACATTATAGCTACTAACACTCTAAACACAAACAAGAGTATATTACACCTAGCATGCATACACAGAACATGTATTCAGTGAGCACCTCTCTCTCATGATGCTGCTGTTTGCTGCACATTTCAAATACAATGAATTGAAAATGAAAGTCTAACGGCTTGCATCAATTAATGACTAAAGGAAACTCGTTAAGCAGGGCTAGCACTGGCTAGCTAACTACACTAAAATGTCAATAAATGTGTCACACAGACAGTGGATGGTTTGTGCAGCACAGTTACAAGACAAAGTGTGTTCCTCAAAATTATGAAGGTTATGTATCAAACACCTTAATAGACTTTCCAACTTCTTCTAACAGATTTAGAGTGGGAGTACCTTGTGCTAACATTTGCTAGCTATTTATTTAACTAGCCCCACACGTGACACACATTAATGCGTATGAGTGGGTGCACCACTGCCCCCCTACATTGAGCTCTGCCTTCACATGGACTTGGATAGGTTGGATTTCCCTCTCAGGTTCCTATCCTAATATATGTAGCCATATGTAGTCGAAAATGTCTCATGGTTCTGCCTAAACGATCTTGTTATAAGATCACATCTGTCCCCACGGTACCACCAAAATACAAGCCGAGGTTCAGTCAGTCAGTCAGTCAGGGACATTTGGCCATTCTTAGTTGACCTACTAAGGGGTGCAGAAATATGAGTTTTATGAAGCCAATCACATACGGGTCATGGTTGAGTCAAGGTCAGCTAAATTGAGTGTCACCATGAATCAGACATCATAACGTACTGTATTTTCATTTTGTACTGTGGGCTATTTCTGAGTGAAACACTGCATTAGAGAAGGTCTCCGAGCAAACTGAACATTTTTATCTCAGCGGGGTGTTGGCTGGAGAAAGGGACCTATGATTTTATTGGTTAGTGTTATTTTTAAAACTCAGACGGTGTTTTAGAGAGAAGTCAACAGTCCTTACACTCTGATGGAACTGCAGAAAACTGAACTGTCTGTATTAAGTAAGAGTATATGGTTGCAGGACGGAATGCAATGCTATTGGGAAGAAAGATAAAGATTACCAGAATAATGATCAGTTTAGGTTGATATGGGTAATATTTATTGGGCTACACATACAGAAGTAGTCTCTCAGTATGCCTTTGGGTTGCCATGTTTGCTAGCACAACATGCCAGATGCCTCGGCATGGAGCTATAGAGATTCTTAATGGTGTCCTGTGATAATCCATCCCATGCAGGTTGAATAATCTCACACAGTTCCTGCAGATTGTGAGATAGGGGTGGAGGTGAAGTGACACCAGGCCTTCTGGACGTGTGACGCGTGACAACAAACTGGTCATCTTGGTGCTGACCACAATGCCTCCACACACGGATTCATTGGTTGATCAATGATCAAAGCCGGGCTCATCAACAAAGATTACCACCTGTCACTCCATGACAGTCTATCACGACACTTTTGCAGTGACATTGTTGTGATGTTAAGGCCAGAAATCTGCCATTGTTGCCGCCCCTAACAGAATGACTCATGGAGGGCACCACTGCTCGCTGAATATCCACAACTGTGCCTGTTGGGTCAGTCAGGTACAGTGATAAAGCCCGTCCTTGCTTACAGCACATGAGCATGAAACTGTAATCATGTCAAACGATGTCAAATCTACCAACCAAGTTTCGTTCCTGTCGGTTGATTCCTTCTGGATGCAGATTTTTTTTAATGATGAATGTATTTTATTTAGTGGGGTTTCTGTTACAGTCACTGATTTACCTGCAGACCGTATCTCCAATTCTCCACCCTTTTTCACATTAGAAATCTTGTTATAACTTGCTAATTCCCAAAACTTACGGTTTGTATTTCTTAAGTCTTCTGTTTAAAAACATTATTATACAGCTGCTTGGAGAGCCTGGCTCATGCCGAGCAAGGTTAGCAAGCGAGCACAATCATGTACTCCTCAACATTATCCGTGGAATAGAAAATTGTGCCCAGATTTCCAGCATGGAAAGAGATGTCACAGGCAATTTGGAAGAATTTGTAAAAGGTTCCAGATTGCCAAGGGTTGATTAATTACGCACATGTTTTGATTAGTTCTGCTGGATAGTTTCATTAGAGAAAGGGGCTGATTAAAGAACAAGAGATCTTTCTGCCGTAAAGGGCATGAGGTAGGGAAGACTGTGTGAGGGGGGAAAAAATATCACCTACTCAGTCTCTCACCACATAAACGAGGGGAAAACAAATAAACGTCTTAATCAGAGAAGAGGAAAAGCAAGGGCAAAGTTTCCGCATTCATTACTGTAGCCAATTTGACAGTTCCAAAAAGCCAAAGTAATAACCCGGCCGTTTATCATGTCTTGTGGAGATAATTTAGCCAGACTAAATGAGGACACCTCTGTTAAATATGTATTCTCAAAATACGCCGCTAATGTGTTTCCTTGTTCACATGTCAAACCATGAATTCCTGTCAAATTTTCCCTTCGGAATAGACATCTTATAACACTGTACTACTGAGACCAGCATTAACACTCTACCTGAAGAAGCCAGGGAAGCATATTAGCAGTAGATGCTGTGGAGTAGAGAAGGTACAACTAAGAAACACCAAAACCAGACTACAATAAATGTACAGGTGTGTGCAAACGTGTGGGCACCTCTGGTAAACTAACTCATCATCACTCATCTTCCAAATCTGGTAATCCTTCTTGGTCGGGTGTAGGGGGTGTTGGGGGCAGCGCAGGAACTTACACCTAGCATCTGTTTTGGTTGGGTGTAGGGGATGTTGGTGGGGCGCAGGAGCCTATCCCTAGTGCTCATTTGTGCATAAGTCAGTGAACACTCTGGACAGGCCACCAATCACAGGGAAGACACTTAGACACACATACACACACACACACACACACACACCCCTAGATGTAAGTTAGCATCTGTATGACGCTAACACAACTACTGCTACACAACCACTTCTCTGACCTTCTCCTTTTAGCCTCAATCTATGTCATCTCTCCTTCCTACCATGTATGAAGTTCAGCGTGTAGCCCTTCCCTTCACCTGTCCAGGGTACCAACACAAACGCCTTTGTTACAGATGAGCTATAAGAGTGTCGTGTGGCTCAGCCTGATTTACAGATCCAGGGTTGTCTGATGGACAGCTGGAGGACTGTGAGTAAATCTTCTCCGAATTAGACAAAATGCATATGGTATTGATTACAGCACCTTTAATAGACATTTAGACCAGAGAGGAACTAAACAAAGGATGGTCTCTGATTCATGCACAGTACCGCACATTATGCATGACTATTACATTTCTCCATCCAGCTAATCTCAAATAACAGGAAGACACTTTTAATGACTGCTTTACAAACTTCCCACATGGCCCGCATTTCTAGTCTCTTTTAAATGAGTCTCATGAAGAGCCAGCCAAGGCTATTTGTTTGAAATTCAGTGCAAAGAATGAGAAGTGCTTAATGCCAGTGGCAGTGACCTCAACTTCTCTTATGACCTTGTTGGTGGCTTTCAGATGAATTTGACACCACAAAATAGTGGGGTTTATAGAAGCTGATGGTTCTTTATAGTGTGCCATTACTTTAGACTCTGTAATTGAATTAGAGACGGAAAGATTAATCAAAGCCGTGAAATAAAGCCGTATTTTTTTTTCCCAGTCCTTAGGCAACTTTGGCCCTTCGGAAGAATAGCAAGCCTGAAATACTAAAATGGGAATCCTAGTTCATTTGTTTCATTTCCAATGCAGGAAATTATCATTTATGTGTAATAATATGATCCACAGATGACAAAGATACATGTTAGGAAGGATAATTAAGCCGAAGGGAAAAAAGACAATACTGCCTAATTCACAGCGAGGTTAATGATAGGTAGTAGTTAATGAAGGTCATAATTGTCTTCAGGTGAAATCATTCATTTCATTTTGTGTATTGTAATTAGCTAATTATCACCGGCCTCAGTTATGCAATGACTTAGTAAGAATGTCTTTATGCGAGGTGCTATGAATGCTTACGAGAACTCTCTCCATACAAAGTGTTATCAGTGAGGGGACTGAACCACCGGACAGTGAGTGGCATCTCATTACACAGATAATGGCAACTTAATAAGGGGCCATTTCTCATGGCAGTTTACATTAACGCCCTTGCAGTGTGCCTATAGGTAAAGAGTGGACAACATGTTTAGGACAACTGACCCATTGCTGTTGGTTTAATATGACCCAGCCATCATTTAATCAAAATATGCTGGATTAACATATTGGCACCATGGACAGACGGTTGCACAATGCAGGACTATGTACACGCAGAATGCTATGATGACTGCCCCTAACATCACCATGTGTGGAGACACCATGGTCAGCACCACAATGAACGATTTCTCATCACACGTCATATGTCCAGAAGGTCTGGTGTCACTCCACCTCCACCCCTATCGCATCATCTGCATAAACTGCATAAACTGCGTGAGGATATTCAAGCTACATGGGATGGATTATCACAGGACACCATTGGGAACCTCTACAACTCCATGTTGAGAGGTCTGGCATGTTGTGTTATGAAACATGGTGGCCTGATGCCATACTGAGAGACACTACTTCTGTATGTGTAGCTCAATAAATATTGATCATATCAGTCTACATTTATCATAATGTATTGTTCCTGGTATCCTTTATCTTCCCAATAGGGTTTTTTAACTTTCTTCTGAGTGCAGCTAGTTTATTTCCTTTCGATGTGTGTCTGTTATTGGGGGGTTTGGAGCACATATGTGTGCATGCTTGAAATTGTAGTGCAGAGCTAATATCAACAGAATATTAAATTAATAATAATGAGGGCTGGATGGGATTTTTCCATAGGCCTTTTGTGTCACAGGCCTTTTGGTATTGTGTGTAGATTAACAGGACTATATTTTTCTTTTCTTCCTCACTTATAATTAGTGTTTGTGCTGTTTGTATGCACCAAAACATTTTTCATGGTCATTTTCCAATCCACCTTTGTTCTTTATAAAGTTTGAGATCATTTAAATGATACTGTGCCAAAAGGCTGATATGTGTAGCTCAGTGGGTAACACCACTAATCAGGGTGCCACCTCTACGTGTGGGAGACTGGGGTTTGAATCCCAGTCTAGGTGACTATGCTGAGCTACACCAATAAGAGTCCTTGGGCAAGACTCCTAACACTACACTGGCCTACCTGTAATATAAATGCTACAAAATTCAAAGTCCCAAAAAAGGTCCACAAACTTAATTAACCTAAATATATATTTTATTAAGAATACTATTTGAGACCACAGAGTTCTGACTGGCAATTATGCCACATTCAAACATTACATGGTGAACACACGTCTTATAACCTTACCATGAGAGGGGCAGAGCTAAATTGTGGGCTGAATAGACAGGTCACAAAAACTAACATTAAAAAATTTTCATTTTCCTCTATGGAGAACACAATTCTGCATATTTTATTCTAAGATTGATGTTTATTTGGTGAATTTGTGGCTCATGCAAAAGACACAACACATTTCAATATGTTTAGCTCAGCAAATAAGTTCCCGGTAGAGGACTTGTTCAACATGTAATTTGACTAGGAGTGAACACACTTTAGCATATGACTGCATGGACTGGCATTTTGAATTATATACTCTGAGACATTGTTAACATCCTACATGAAGCTTGTGTATATGAATAAGCCAGGGACATTATGCTAGCTATGTAATGGGCCCTTTAACAAAGTAGTCTTCCATGAATTTCTGAATATACCAGGTGCTAAAGATAAACTTGCCTCTATATAGTTCACATAATGATAAGGGCATGTCGCTGTCTAGCTCCTGCAGAAAATACAGAGATGAGCTAAGTTCCTGCAGCTGCTGTGGGGAAGACACACTTAGAATTTCTGCTGACTTAAGCAAGATGAACTGTGGACGCATCAGCCTGGCCCAATGGAGTTTTTAAATAGACACTCGCCACAGTGAAGTATGAAGTTTGTGCCTCAGCCGTTCCAGTCACCTGCGGTAAAAAATAGAGAAACACTTGTCTTTATATGAATGGTACCCTCTAACATTTGTCTATGTCAGCATTTATGCCATAGGTAGTCCCAGCCAAACTGTCCTGTGGGCTACAGACGGTTTTCATCTGAGCTGAAGAGCTGCAGGGAAAAGAGCACTGTTAAGAAAAGCAGAGACAACGTGCAGGTGCCTGCTCTATAGGCCACATAACGCATAACGCGTTCAGCTGAACAGGCATCTCCTGTGCTGGTTTACTGTACGCTCTAATCTTATCACAAATAGCAGCTGATGCAAAAAGGTACTGATGGCTGATTCATGTGATGTTAGCTCCATGTACTTTACTGAATTCATAGATGTACAGACACACACACACACACACACACACACACACACACACACAGTTTTACTGCATTACAAGAAAGAATGAATTAAGAATCAATCAATCCTTTAGAGGTTGCTGACTGTGTTCTACTATATTACAGGAGGAAAAGAAAGAAAGAAAGAATGAATGAATAAACAAATTAATGAATCAATGAAAAAGTATGAATAAATAAAAAAAGAGAGGGAAAAGAAAAAGAAATTAATAGATGAATGCAAATGAATGTGAATTACTGAGAAAGAAATAAATAAAGAAAGAAAGAAAGAGAGAAAGAAAAAAAGAAAGAATGAAAGAGAAAAAGAAAGAAAGAAAGAGAGAAAGAAAGAAAAAATGAAAGCATATAAAAATAACTAAATAACACAATATAATTGATATGATGGCTGTAATATGAAATGACTAGTTTAAACAGAGAAAGTCATAACTGCCCAAAAATGCTGTCCTTGTTATTAATGCATACATTTATTTATACATCTATTAAACATACAGGCGATGTGGGATAAAGCTGGACCTCCTAATCAACCCCTTATTAATGTTTTAGGATCTAAAAAATGTTTTTGACATTACGTTGTTCATTAGGGTGAAATAGGGTAAAATCCACAAATCAACGAGCCTCTGTATTTTTAAGGAGCTAGAGATATAGCCCTGGTTAGAAGAGGAGATGAGAAAGATCTGGAACATTTTGCTGCTACTCAGGCTAGCATCACTGCTGCTATAGTGAGTTTGCAGCCAACATGGGACCCCTCTCAAATACCAGGAGGGTATTTCACACCCTGCATACAGAACTGGGCAAAAATCAGAGATTGTCCATCATTTATTTAGTTTCCAGTCAAAGCAACCAGCATGTACACTATCATTGGCTTCCATTTTTTTCTGAGGACATATGAGACAATCCACCGGCAAGAAAACGACAGAAAACACAAGTGTTCGTTACTAGAAGATACGATAATGAGGAAGAATGTAGAGAAATTGGGATTCCATGTAAGTAGAGCAACCATGCAAGACCTGGTAAACCACTGTTGTTTCTTTCCTTGCTTGCACCGGAAGGGTAGAATCAGGAGACAGGCTGAAGATGTTGGAGTAGTTTATTACAAGGCGATCACAGCTGACTCACAGCTCTTGTCTGAAGACAGTATCTGGTCATGGGGTTATAGACCATTTCACCACCCCCTTAATGTAAAAGAGGATGTATCCTTGTATGGTTTTACTAGATGGTCAACTCGTCTCCAAAAGGTGTTTGACCCATAACCCGTAGAATCCTGATGCCAACATTTTCCCAGGGAATTCAACTTCTGCTCTGGGAATGCAGCTGTTCCCCAACTTACACACTTTTTTACACATACACACTTCTGCACAAGTACTGATATCCAACACCACCAAAACAGTCACCAGATGAACCATATTTAAAGCTTTCATTTTTGAGAGAGAGGAGAACATCAAGCTACACTTTTTTAAATTATGCAAATTGCATTTACATTTGCGGCATTTAGCTGACGCTCTTATCCAGAGAGACGTACATGGTTAATCATATTACAGGTAGGCCAGTGCAGTGTTAGGAGTCTTACCCAAGGTCTCTTATTGGTGTAGCACAGCATAGCCACCCAGACCATGATTCGAACCCCAGTCTCCCACAAGTGGTGGTGGCTCCCTGGCAGGTAATGTTATCTGCTGAGCTACACCAATCAAATTAAACAAAGAAGCTCCTCGACATTACAGAATGTGTTTGAGATTATTTGGATCATGGGCATCAGACAATGCAACCAACTTCTAAGACTGAACTTTGGAGGCATGGAAAAACATCCCTGCAGACTCCAAACAAATGATGGTGTAATAATGACAAAACCTGAACACGTTCATCTGAGAATGGTGATATTGTATCTATTTCCACTTCTGTGTAATTCTCTTTTGTTTAAGAATTTTCGACTGGAAATAAAAAAAAGAATGCTCCCTGATTTCAGCACGATACGGTAAATAAGCAACTTAAATTTGTCCTACAGGATTCTGGGTAATTTAGCAGTTTAATGTTGAGCAGCCATTAATGAAAGAATTCCTGCGGTGAGGGGGAAAAACTCTGGGCTGTTTGAGCAAATGGGACATTTCCCTGCGAAAGAAATGAATTTACCAATCGACATGCATCATCAAGCGTGACTGACTTTCCTGAAGGGCATTTCCCCCAAAGTTAACCAGGCTGCGGCAGTGAAAAGAGGACATCCTAAAGCAGTGCCCTTCTGCAGGCCTGCAGCTTATTACAGCCTTGTAGCTTTAAGATAGTTTTAAGCCTATTTCAGTTTTCCCTATCAAAGTGTCTCCCACAGGGAGTATGTGGTAAAAGCACTGCTCAGCTGCACAGAGTCATGCTCCACTGCTGGGATCCAGCTGTGCTATGTGCCATCCAGATGCTCAGGAGAGCAATGGACTGTATCGCCTTTTCCCTAGTCTGCGTGTTAAGCACCAGCCAAACACACATCTGTGTTATTTCATAGGAGATTCAAGCACAGTGATGTACTCGCCTGCTTTATGTGGCTGGTAGATTCATAAACAAGGGGTGACCTTTGTTTGGCCTTTGTGAAAATTACATCACATGATATTAGCAAAAAAAACTGTACAGACTGCGAACATGACTATTACAGGTAGGCCCTTGTTGTTTGTCGTTAACATTTACATTTAATTAAAGAAAATTAGAAGACTAAAGTACTTTTTAGCATGTCAATGCTAAGCTATGGTCTACATTAACAGCTTTACATAGTTTGAAAAATGGACCAACAGAAATGGTCCAAAATCGCTTGGAAAAAAACAATGGGACACTTTTACCTGCCATGTGAATGTTTTCACACTGAACACTTTCAAACACACACACTGAGAACACTGTGCTCAGTACAAGGGAATTGAACACCTCTTTCAACACTGAAACTGGCCCTAAATCCAGAATCAGAATCAGAATCAGAATCTCTTTATTTCACCAAGTATGTTATACATAAAAGGAATTTGTCTTGGTGAGAGCAACACGTATGACTAGTAACAAAAACAAGTAACAAAAACACAGATAATTTACAGTATTAAACTAAAGGAAAATTACACTAAACAATAAATAGGGTAGGGGATAAGTTAAAAAAGTAAAAAGTACTAAAGGTAATAAAAAGCTGAAGAAGCTGAGAGATGTGAAACAGATTTTGTTGAAAAATCTTATATATAGAAAGTTACAGATGACCTGAATATTTACAGAAAGAGAACATCTGTACAGGTGTGCCAATAGTCATAGTGCAAATAGGCAGAGTGCAAATAGCTGTTCAGTCCAGTTTTGTACAGTTCAGTTGTATGTTCCAATAAAGCACTGTATACTGTTCCAGGGTTCCATCCCACCTCTGTTCTATCTATCACTCAATGCACTATTTGTTCTCGCGTGTGCAATATATACTGTATTCTTCTGTGCATAAAAAAACTCTTGATATGCAATAATTATATAACTCTATAAGATATCCAAGGAATGTGCAATAACTAACAGCTACCTCACCTGTCTATTGATTTTTTTCTGTTTAGAATAAACAGTTTTTACAGTCATTTATTATATTTCATTTTTTTGTTGTTAGGCAATGTGTATATATGTATTTTATTGTATTAATTTTTCTCTCTTTTCTCTTCTCTCTCTCTCTCTCTCAACTCTGCAATTGATATATTTTAGCCCCATGTTTAATTATTTTGTGTTTAAAGTGCTGTTGGATTGCTGCTTAAATTTATTGTACACTGTGCAATGATAATAAACTTACCTTATCTTATCGTATTTAATCATATCTTATTCAGTGATGTATCTAGAATTGACAGAATGACATTTGGCCTAAAATGACATTTTTCTCACAAAGTTGATGACACCCACTGGAAATCAAAGCATATTTTAGTTCCACTTTCACTACTCTGTTAAAGTAGTAGTATTTAATGTAACAAGTGAGGTCTTCGATTTAGCTCTCCTCAGTAGGAGAGCTCATCTGGCTGTATCTACTCATGGTCGGTTCACACTGCAGAATTTAAAACATCCTAACCGATGTTGAAAATGTGAGGGACCTCACACATCATAACATTTTATATTTTGTCCTTGGTTGTTGTTGGTCCAGACTCTACTGCCCTTAATGAAACTCCACAAACTTTCAGGTTATGCAGGTTATGCACCAGTGGTTTCATTTCTCCAAACCTTGTAGGAGTTTCTCACTAAATGTTGCACTGCAGGATTCCTCGCAAACTAACTGAGTTTAGATCTAAGCAGAAGAAAAATAAAATGTAGAAGAAGCCATAGCAGAAAACAGTGGGTCGACAAGGCTTCCACATACTACTATGCATGTATGTATGTATGTATGTATGTACTCCATATATACAGTACCAGTCAAAAGTTGACTCATGGCTGCTTATAGAAGCTTTTCCTGATTTTCAGTTTAATGATTTACTGTAGAATAAAAGTAAACACATTAACCTACACAACAGCATTCATGGAATTATGCAGTCCACCTTAAAAGCCTCCAAAATGGAACTTTACAGGAGGATAAAACAGCTTCCTTAATCTGCAATGGAAGTTGAAATAACAATAGAACTATTAGAACTTTTTATGCAAAATAAAAAAATGAAAGTTTATTTGTGCAACAACAAATGTTAGATGTGGTGATATGGGAAAAATATAATATTGTGATACATCACATACTGTTGTGATACAGTATGTGTGGTATATCAGGATATGTATTGTTTCAGACATCTCATCAGTTGGAACTGTTAAGTGTTAGCCTGTAAGCCTGTAAGTCTTTAAGATCACCAACAACATCTATTTAGTTGAGTGTGTCTAAACTTTTGACTGGTACTAGAGATATTGCTATAGTACTTCTCTATCAGCCATCATGCTTACAACTTCTTCCGCTCACACAACAAGTTCTGTTCAGCTTGGCTGTCGTTAGCTGATGGTCTTTCAGGCCTGAAACAACAGTGTGTATTTCCAGAGAGTCAGCATCCAGCCTACATCCCAGGGTACTGAGTCATATTGAGCATGTTTAGTATTTCACAATCTGGACTGGAAGTAGGCTGGCAAGGATTGTTTTATAGACACCCCACAACACAGGATCATATGGAATGATCATTGTTCAAGACCACCCATATATTAAGAGAACCTTTGTGATTGTTGAGAGGAGCATATCGGCATCAGAACTGTCCAGACTGTTCTGCAGCTCTGCATGCCAAAAAAAAATCCAACTGGAAAATTTTCCATTTGATATTTTAAATTTGAACCATTTTCAAACCAAAGCTTAACACTGAAGCACTACAGGAGCACCACAGTGATACAGGAGTTTTAATGAAACCAGCATGAGGACTATAAAATAAGAAATTAATATTTTTTCAATTCCTAATAAATAATTAGGCTTCCTGTGTAGGCCTAGGCCCCCACACCACCTCTGGATTTTAAATTTATTTGCCACTGAAAGCTTTATTCTAAAGCTAAATGTCACACCCTGCCCTGTTCATGTTGGTCTGTCTTATCTGGCTTTCTGTTTCTGTCTTGTCACGTCCATGTGCTGTTTGTTACTCTGTTCCATGTGCTTCTGTTTGTTTTGGTGTTTTGCTCCTCCTGCCTCCGCCCTCTTGTCAGGCCCCTCACCTGTTTCTGGCGCTCCACCTTTCCCAGGTGTCTCTCTCTAGCCTTTGTTGTTTTATACTCCATGTTGTTTGTTCTTGCTTGTTGTTTGTTCCCCTGCTGGTGTCTTGTTTCCATGCCCGTCGTTTTGTCTCCTTGTCCATAGGCTTTGTATTCCTTCTGGTCTGTTGTCTCCCTCCAGGTTGCTTGTCCCCATGTTAGTTATTTTTTGTGTGCTGGTTTAGTGTTTCTCAGATTTGCTTCTTTTGGAGTTGTTTGGTTTAGTTTCTTCTTGTTGGTTTTGTCACTATAACCTGCATTTGCATCCCGTCTCCACATCCTGTCCCCATGTAACACTAAAAGTGCCATGATTTTAACATAAAGAGCCCCATATTCAACAACAATCTATATTTTCCCCTAACACAAAAAACATAACATGCTATTTTAACATGACTTTTTAAATGGATACCAGGCCTAAATCAGGAGGACTTTATTATGAGACAGGTCAAACCTTAAGGTCACATGTGAAGTCTCTTATTCGCAGTTTGAGTTTAAAATAACAAGCTTCACAGCAGCCATAATGCAGAGGCTCAGCATGCATGTACCCTGTCTGGTCTACAAAGACCATTCGGAATGACGCCTATTAGGATTCTGTTAAATGAATACCCAGGAGTTTTAACTGGAGGGGTCCTTCCTGAGAATCGAAACCATTTCGTCCAGAAACACTTCAGACCTGAGTTTGGACTGAACAAGATGGTCCCTGGACATTCACCTTTTCCTGGTTTATCTCGAAGGCTACTTTTTAAAAGGGTTGTAAATGTCAGTTTTATGCATGAAATGACAAATACATTATAAATAAAGGATCAATTAAACACATTATACATGTTAAATATGCTCCTGCATGTGGATGATGTGCTAGGAAGTATGAAACAGATGAGCAACTGAAGACAGTGGTACAAATGATCACAGGTTGCTCAAAATATTACACCCTACGGAATGTCCTTCGTTTACTTATGAATGCCATAAGCTCACCGGACAAATAAATGCATCACCTGTGACTGAAACATTCCCAAAAGCATGGTGACAAGGGTTAAAAGAAATCACTTATAAAATAAATGCACCCCTCGTCAAAAAGCACCCAGAAGACAGGAATGAAACATGGCGGGTAGGTTTGACACTGTGAGACATGCAAATGATTAAAGTTTCACACTCGTCCACGCATGTGACGTAAGCAGGGATGGGCCTTATCACTGTACCTGACTGACCCAACAGCCACGACTGCGGGCATTCAGCTAGCAGTGCTTCCTCCATGAGTCAGACTGTTAGTGCCAGCACCATTGGAAGATGACTGCACCACGCAAGACTACGTGTGCATATCGTGATGGTCATGTTTTGACCTCTGTTCTGTTTTTTGACTGTTGATTATCAGGACTATTTGCTTCCCTGGGTTCTTCCTAGTCTGTCTTCCCTCGCCTTCCGTCTCTTCCATGTTTCTGGTGTTAGTTTCTGGCCTGTTTTTTCCAATGCTTATCTGGATGATCCTGAACATTAAACCCTGTTAGTTATCCGAGAGTGTCTGATTTGTTTGGCCAGCCTTACACAAAAGGTTTGGCGTAGAGAAGTACATGCAGTAAGCAGTAAACATATTCATTAGTCTCATTATTAATCATTATTGAGACTACACCTGGTCATTTTGAATAGTCAGCAAAACGGCCGTATTTGTGTTGTGGATATTGAGAGCCCTGGTTTATCACCGCTGTAGAGCCAATCTGGGTTGGTAAGTTTCTCTACAAGTAACAATTTTGCATCAGACCATTCTGAATGACTTACATCAACAACTGAATTATGCAGAAATGTTTGCAGCGAGACAAAAGCGACGCTGTTCTCCAACAATGCGAGCTAGAGAGATGAGTTTTCCCGAGAAACAGCATTAATATACAAGCCCATGTTTGTTGTCACAGGGCGATTACATTCTACGTAAACATGCAGAGTACATTTATAGAAAACATGCATACCCTTGTCATGCACTTGGCACGGTGCTTGCTCAATCCTTTAGCTAAGAGCTTTTATCCAGAGGAGGCACTGGGACTGCTGTTCCAGTACGGAACGGCGCACAGTGTGACAACCCTTCAGATCCCGACTCATGTTAGTCAGAAGACGGGAGCGATTTTTTTGGGATCATAATGCAGAATGCACTCGCTTACCTTCCTAATCCTACTGGGTCGCAGCGGGTGCTGGAGCCTAGTCCAGCTCTCAAATGGCATAAGGCAGGAAGGACAGGAAGACGTGAGTAATTTCTTGGGATCATATTGCAGAGGATACATACACTCACTCACCTTCCCAATCCTCCTGAGTCTCAAAGGGTGCTGGAGCCTATCCCTGCATTCAAAGGGCGGGAGACAGAAGGTACCTTAGGCAGGTCACCATTCCTCCTCGTTCAAACACAGACACACCTAGGGGGCAATTCAGCACCGCCTGTTCACCTGACTGGGTGTCTTTGGACTGTGGAAGAAAAATCAGAGCACCTGGAGGAAACCCACACTGTCACGGAGAGGACATGCAAACTCCATATAGAATGCGCCCTTTACTCAAAGCCTTGCTATGAGGCGACAGCACTACCCAATGCACCACTGTGCCGCCTGCAGAAGACACAGACTGTGAAAAGTGTTTGCGAAGTGCTTTGTTGTAACTGTAGACAGACACTGCCAAGAGTACTTTCATAGAGAAGCAGTGTTCCATGAAAACACAAAGGACACTGCTCAGAAAAGAGGGCATACCTTGAAAACAAAATGAAGCAAAAACTTTTATTGTAGGTCATGTAAAAAATAATGCACCCAGAAGGAGCTGTTGGAATGGAATGAACCTTTCTGTGTGTAACTGTAATGATGATAGCTGAACGTGAAAGGCGAAGTTTAGTGGGGAACCCTCTACAATTGAAAGAATGCTCTAGTACCCTGTTGGGCCGCCCTCAGCCTAGATACAAGATAAGATATGGTTGGGCATCGAGACTTATATGTTCTGTATGGCATCCTGCGGCACATTTGCCCACAGACGGTGCAGCTGGGCCTGTAGCTCCTGCACACACACGTAGGTTACCAAAGGTGGCATCCTAGCTAGTTCCGTAAATGCTCATGGCATTGTGTCTGGCAACACATGTGGCCAGAGTATGTCTTGCACATATCGCTGAGCTGTTAGTGCCCCCTATAACACTACTTGGGGTGACCGACTGTCACATGCCCAGATCATCACGCAAGCAGTTGAGGCAGTGCGTCACTAAACAGCAATGGCAGAATTGAAACGCTCGCCATGCGCAAACCTGGTCCTTGTTGGATTCCAAACAGAACCCGGGTTTGACGCTAAAGACGATACAGTTCCAGTTCTAGTAGTCCAGGTTTCTCGTTCACAACACTGCAAATGAGGCCAACGGTGGCTGACAGACAAGAGCAGGATATTGTCTTCTGATAAGCAAAGCAGCGGACTGAGACTGAGGACTGGGTGGCCACTTTCACAACTCAAAAAATGGAGGAAGTTATACGATGTCAGTACGATGCTAGAACAGAATTAAAATCAAAACCTACCTTATATAACACACGTATGACTGCTTTATTCACCTAATTGGGTGGAATGAATGAGTTTGTGAGTCAGGCAGTAGCTTACTAACTGACAAGCATGTAGACGGCTGATCTGTGGTTAGCTGGTATGCCAGTCACAGTGCCACATGACCTTGGTAAACCAATGAAATGCAAGGAATGGATCTTTTGACATGGATGTTACCCAATGGCATACATACAGTATATACAAGTGAACATTTTAAATAGTTTATCCCAATGAAAGGACTAATAGTCGTACCTCTATCACTTTATGGTTAACATCAAAATTAATTAATTTATTAAAATAGCTGAATGAATGCAAATGCAAAAGGTTAGGGAGAGGTTAGACATTTTACATGCACATGTGAGAACGGATTTTGTTCTTGGTACATAAACCCACAAATTATCATATGCGGAGACAAAATGAAATGAATGGAGATGGACCCTTTGAACAAATGAGCCCCCAGTGGCAATTAGTTCAACAATTAAAATGTAGAATAACAGGTCCACAGTGTTTACATTTTGTGTTCACATGCCAGATGTTGTTATTCAGATCATGTCACAGATGTTAATTACAGCAGCAGTCACCCTACAGCGGCATAGGTTAAGTGCCGTGCTCAAGGACAATGTAGCACTAGTAGCACCAGCTGAGGCTGAACCTGTGCCGCCTTGGTGTGTACGATGGTGTCAGTGCCACAGCACTGTGGTGTCTAGCAGTGGAGCTCATTTAACGCATCTAATCTATCTTGTTGGGTAATTAGCATAAACTACATATGTTGAGATGTGTGTGTTAGAGGAGGTAAAGCTCCTTTCTGCAGGGTAGTGCCTCAGTTTGACACCCCTGAGGTAAGTTGTCTCATCGTTTTTGCAATGGAGATGCTTTTCCCACAGATGTATAGAAGTATAGAAATATAGAAGAGTCTGACACACTGGGCTCACTGTGTGTTCATAGATATCAGAGAGAAGACGCAGCTCTATTAATGCTAATGCTTTTTTTTTTAGACTCATGTTTATAAACCCAGAAAAATTATTCTTTAGAAGTGAAATGTGGTTTCTACACCACTGTTCTCCTCACCCTCTTCTTCTCATTAGTCAGACCAGCATATTTTCATCATGGTAAGAAAATGGCCTCAACACATTTTCCTTTCTAATGATATCTTCTCATATAGTTTTAACCATAAACGGCCAGAGTGGCTATGCAGTGGCCACCCCACCCTGTTTATATGAAAATGCCCCTTTCTCCAACCTTAAGGTGACACAATCACCCCCTCCATAATCTCCTCCTTCTCATCCTCCACCTTGATCTTCCGTTTCTTCATTTCCCCACTAACCCCTTCATTTGACCCCCCTGACCCTCACCTCTTCAAACCATATCAAAGTGAATAAGAACGGGTCAGCCTGGACAAGACTGGACGGGACCGACAACCTAAGTCTGGTACCTGTGCATGATTGTGCATGCATGTGAATAAGACCGAGCTGTACCCATCCACATCTCCATCCACATACATCTTCAGTTCAGTTGGTTCTTCTTTAGCTCTTGAGTTGGATCAGGTGTGAGTTAGTATGGGAAAACACCAAGTAGGCTGGAGAGCTCCAGGAGCCAGAGAAACCCTGGGAGAGCATTAACAGTCACTTTGCTATATCATTGGACAGCCAGAGAAGCACCAAATTGGTCCTTCTCTCTCAGTCAGAACACAGCCAGTAATACTCTCTCGCAACCACAGCGACAGATGGCAAATCAAAAAGTGAAGTCCCAGTGATGAAGCCCAAAACACCAGAAATAACATTTCAGTTGGCTGACTTCACATTTTACTTAAACTTTGCTATCACAGCTGTTCAAACGGCCGAGTACAGCTTTATTCTAGCTCTTGAGAATGACAAAGAGAAACGAAAAAGGTTTTGTTAGCGGAGTGGCTACCCTTTAGGCTTTAGAAAAGAACGGCTTATTCATTCTTTTGGCACAATTTCAGATCAGTCGATTTTGAATCATGTCGGCTTCTTATTGGGTGCCATGTGGTTTTATTATATCCCCAGCATTTTCATGTCATTTTCATGCAGGTATCTGAAAGTGTATGATCATACAGGTCAGTGGCAAAGATCCCAATTGGTATTCTGCTCAGAACTGTGCCAGGGAAAGCGTCCACCAAATCTGGCCCAACTGCGCAATTCCTTGATGCAAGAGTGGCAGAACCTTGATTTTGCGAATATCCATAAACCAGGCCAGTACATGCCAAATAGAGGTTTTAGAAGATTAGAATTATTTTTGCCTGTTGTCCTTACACACAGAAGAGTTAAACCTCCGTATTTAACCTATCCTTACAGTAGGCACATGTGCTCAGAACGGGCAGCCCTATCAGAGGTACCACAGGAGCAGTTAGGGGTTAGGCCCCTTGCACAAGGCGACTTCATTCATGTTCTTTCGGTTCAGGGAACTGAACCAGCGACATTCCTACCACAAGGCTGGTTCCCTAACAAATGCCTACCATTGGGTATGTTTCAGTCACTGATGACAATGTTTTGCTGAAATTAAATTCTTTACATTTAAAGAAGTTACTGTAAAATTGGACATTAAGCAACCTATCATGAGTATCATTAACAGGAATATGTGAGACTGTTAGCCAACATAACCACACAACACAGGATGGCACAGATTAGCATAATTTGATCAGCAAAAGTCACTTATAAAGTGAAGGTTTCTGTGGTAAAAACTATTTTGATATATTCATATATATGACACAACAATATAAAAGGGTAATGAAACTACTGCCCATACTCTGAGTGAACTTCAGCTATGGAGGAAGAAATTGATTTGCGCTTGTTATTAATAATACATTTAAATCTATTGATTGCATTATGTCATCTGCAATAAGCCACTCGGCTGTAACTTATCTTGAACAGCCCCTCGTGACTTACTGCTGTATTTAAAAATCAAACTGGAAGCTTTTTTAATGAATGTAATCTGATACAATGATAAAAACAATATTAAATAAACATATATTTATAAAATTTTTAATATCCATTAATCCAATTTACCCAATAATAGCTGAAATTAAATCTTAAGACATCGTTTGTCAAAATTAGAAGGTAGCACTGAAAGTCAGTGTGTAATAATGCCAGCTATCTTGTTGTAATGCATTATTCATTATCAAGGGTTTCATCACTCGAGCATCAATGCAGTATTCATGTGACTAGCCATGTTAGCATTGTGATTGAACTGTTCTTAATTAAATGTGGCACATTTACCACTGTCGCTTGTTAATGACTAATCAGGCTGACAGTGTTTCCGGTTTTAGGCACGGGTCATTTAAAGAGTCTCTCTCTCTACAGATTAAGATGTGCATGCACTAAAGGAATAACATTACAAGAGAACAAATATATCAGTCAACATATTCATCCTTCTGGGCTGCATTGGTCCTAATTTCAATCTAGCAATGTTTGCCATTACTGCAAACAGCGAATAGCCAATCAGTCTAGCAAGGACGAGGATCGGTAAGACCTTACGCACTATCCTGGGACCTCAGAGAAGAATATTAATGCACTTCCAGACTGATAATTGCATTATTCAGTCACGATTACGGGCAGAGTAATGAAATTCTGTCTAATACAATTCCAGATAAAATAATTCCTTGGAGACGTCTTCCTCCGTAATGAATTAATAACTGTAACACTTGCTGAACTTAAGTTTCTTAATTATTCTGAAATATGCAGGAAGTATAACCCCATTTAATAGTTCTCTCTGTCATTTTCCCCATGTATATTTTATTACAGTTTTCATTTTACTGTCTCAGCTTGTAGAGGCCTTAGCATCAGACTGTCAGTTAAACTAAGTTTCATTAAATGTCATCAGATGAAGCTGCTGAGGAAGAGTTAGCGTGAGCATCAAACACACTAATTGAAACGAATATGGGCCTGTAAGTGGGATTCGCTGTGGGCCTGTGACTGGGGCATTCTGTTTCTTTTTGAAGAGATGAGGTTTCACAAACATTGCATCACCTGCCAATCCACGTCTCCATCACACGTCCTCAACAATACCGCCGCGTTAGAGCATATACAGAGGAAAACACGCATCTGCACATCTCTTGCTCACTTCCTCCGAGCTCGTCTTTGAGGTTTCACACCGATTTGAACAGTTAGTTGACTGTTTAATGTTCTACTGCATTCAATCTGGCATCCAGGGATCACAACGCATGAGGCAATGGGATGATGTTGGTTTACCTCTTAGGGGTATTTTGTATAAGGGGCCATCTGAACCTTCCCATTGACAACTAAATCATTTTGTCGACTAAAGTGGAAATTAATTTGTTGGGAATGGTTCACTTAGACATACCTGCTGTTGTCTTTTTGCCACTTGTACTAGTTTTTCATGTGAGAAGCAGTTCATGAACATGTGCCATCAATGTTTAGTGCAGAAACTTTACAATTCACTTCATAAGTAGCCTTTTTTATTGTAAACCCAATTATAATCACTAGCATAAAGCTCATATCTGCTATGGGATTCCCTCTATTAGCCCCATGGTGTTATTGTGTACTGTATATTCCTATTCATTGGCATTTCCTTTAGCTCTAGCGTAAAGATAACCACTTGAAGCCTCTTCATTAAAGCCTGTCGCTGAATATTACTGGAGGAGCCTGTTAGCTGTCTAACAAAGAGGTTCTCCAGCCAGTCCTCAAGGAACCCTCAGGCAGTCCACATTTTTTCTCCAACCCAACTTGCGATGTGTAGGTATGGAACAAAAATTTGGAGCGTCTGGGGTTCCCATCGTCACTTGCATGAACAATTACTGTCCCATCGCTCTTACACCCATAGTCATGAAGTGCTTGGAGAGACTAATCCTGTCTCATATAAAGAGGTGCCCTTCCAGTACCTTGGACCCACATCAGTTTGCATACCGTGCGAACAGATCTACTGATGATGCGGTTTCCCTGGCAATCCACACTGCACTCAACCACCTGGACCGCACTAACTCATATATGAGGATGCTGTTTATCAACTTTAGCTAAACACACTGGGAATAAGCTACACGCTGTGTAGCTAGATCATAGACTTCCTCACATGCAGACCACAGTGTGTTAGGATGGGTGAACACACCTCACACTCCCTCACACTTAGCACAGGTTGTCCCCAAGGCATTGTTTGCTCCCCATTGTTGTACACTGTACACCCATGACTGCATCGCAGCCCACGGTTCCAACACCATCATCAAGTTTGCAGATGACACAACAATAATCTGCAACATCACCAAAGATAACGAGGGCCCATACAGAGAGGAGGCACAGAGTGGTGTGCTGTCATCAACCTCTCCTTCAATGTTAGCAAAACCAAAGAGCTGATCATTGACTTCAGGAAGGGGGAAAGAACGCACACACCACTGAACATTGGAGGCACGTTGGTGAAAAAAAAGAGCAGCTTCAAGTTGCTTGGTGCCCACTTAGCCAAGGATCTTACTTTGACGATCAACACCTCACACCTTGTCAGAAAGACCCAACAACGCCTCCAATTTCTACGAAGGCTGAGGAGAGTCAACCTGCCACAGCAGCTCCTCTGCAACTTCTATAGATCCACCGGGGAGAGCATCCTGACATGCTGCATCACTGTGTGGTATGGTAGTGCCACCGCTGCTGAGCGCAAGGCCCTGCAGAGGGTGGTAAAGACTGCACAGCACATAACCGCATCTACCCTCCCACCCATTAAGGACATGACCCACAAGAGATGTCTGAGGAAAGCAGTCAACATATCAGTAAATCCCACACATCCCAGCCAGCCCCTGTTCCAACCTCTGCCCTCCGGAAAGAGGTACCAGAACATCCGAGTCAGAACCACCAGGTTCAGGAACAGTTTTTACCCTAGAGCTGTCAAACTGGTCACACCAGCAGCGCCTACCAGAACATGACTACACCACTAAAGACTGCTCCTGATTCCAAGCCCGGATCACCCCAGCACACACTGTGCTCCACTACCTCACTAGACTGTTTGTAATGCACTTTAACCTAACCTGTATACTTGAACATCTCAGCTGTGTATTTATTTATCTATATACCAAACATCTGTACTAGGCAATTTACCTGTTACCTGAACATTAAGCTGCTCTACTACCTGCACTGTACATTTTATATATCTATACTGTTTACACCTATACTTACTGATACTGCTCTTACACTTTGCACATGTCCTACTGCACTGTTTATGCACATTGTTTTTGTTTATTTGTCTTTGCACTACACTATTTCTATATACACATATATTCTTATACTGCACTGGAGAAGGAGCCTGACTGTGTTTCGTCATACTGTACAATCCTGTATTTGGTATAATGACAATAAAGTTGAATTGAATTGAACATTCTCATGAAGTTCCTGCAGATTGTGCGGTAGTGGTGGAGTTGCACCAGACCTTTTGGACGTGCGGCAAGTGACAACAAACCATTCATCTTGGAACTGACCACAGTGCCTCCACACACAGATTCGTAGGCAGTCTCCATCAGTACAGAAACAAGTGAGCCAATGAGCATGACCTGGTGCCATTCTGAGTCTCTCCATGACAGTCTGGGAGGGAACCATTGTGCTCTTAGGTGATGCTGACATGGTGTTAGGGGCAGTTGTCGTAATGGTTTGTGTGCTTGTAGTCCTGCACTGTGCAGCCGTGTGCTAATGGTGCTGGCACTAACAGGATGACTCATGGACTCATTGGTCAGTCAGATACAGCGATAAGGCTCATCCTTGCTTATGTCACATGTGCACCCAAGCGTGAAACTTTATTAATGTTAATTATTCATGTCTTACTATGTGAAACCAACCTACCAAGTTTCATTCCTGTTGGTTGATTCCCACCAGGGGAAACTACAGTATTTGTGCAACTATTCTTTTGATGATGAGCGTGAACAAATGTGCAGAACTTGAAGACGCTAAAATGCAAAAACTCCAAAAGACACTCAAGCTCTGTTATCATGACTTCAGAGTCTTCTTCAGGGAGGGGACGGGAATTGCTCATTTGGAGGTAATAGATCAGCTTGATATCTGCCATCATGTTCAATATTAGTTTTGCCTCTCCATTCATCTTCCTAATATGAATCGCATTAGTTTCTTCTTGCTTCAGAAATGCAACTATTTATATGTAAACATTTGTAGATTTAAGCGTTCACTATTTCTGATTAAGTCCAGTAGTGTATTTCTGTAATCAGTGCCTGGTCAGTAAGTTAGGCTTATATACTTGTTAGGTCATAAGGTTAGTATTAATAATCTACAGGGGTTGGACAATGAAACTGAAACACCTGTTATTTTAGTGTGGGAGGTCTCATGGCTAAATTGGACCAGCCTGGTGGCCAATCTTCATTAATTGCACATTGCACCAGTAAGAGCAGAGTGTGAAGGTTCAGTTAGCAGGTAAGAGCACAGTGCTGCTCAAAATACTGCAATGCACACAACATTATGGGTGACATACCAAAGTTCAAAAGTATGTAGTGATGTATCAAGAGCCACGGTATCCAGGGTAATACCACCAAGAAGGACGAACCACATCCAACAGGATTAACTGTGGACACAAGAGGAAGCTTCTGAAAGGGATGTTCGGGTGCTAACCCGGATTGTATCCAAAAAACATAAAACCACGGCTGCCCAAATGACGCTGTATTGGCCGCAAAAGGAGGCCCTACACCATACTAATAAATGATTTTGGTCTAAAACTAGGTGTTTCAGTTTCATTGTATTAGGT
This sequence comes from Prochilodus magdalenae, assembly GCA_024036415.1. Lineage (NCBI taxonomy): Eukaryota > Metazoa > Chordata > Actinopteri > Characiformes > Prochilodontidae > Prochilodus > Prochilodus magdalenae. Next base: position 178,688 of record JAMWET010007503.1, read on the forward strand.
TTATAGTCAAGCTGGTGACACTGCATAATGCTAAACAAATAATACATATGTTTTTATATTCTATAAACAAATACCGTAGCCTTTGAAGTTTGATTTCACTATAAGTGCATGCTAAATAGTGATCTAGATATTCATCAGTGACTTATTTAACAATCTTACCAAGTGTGATGTATTTATCAGTGCATTAGCGTGTTAATAATGTAATTCTGTTATTCTAATCTCAAATCTAACAGTGGATTACTAAAACTAACCTTTCCATGTCTGGCTGTACCCATAGCTGGCTGTGGACTCTGGCAGGAGTGGTTGGCATAGAATGGCAGTGCCTTGGCAGTCTCGGTCAGTTCCAGTAAAGGTTGTAAGGAGAGAATCCTAATCCTAGCTAAATAGCTCTGGACTCTGTGCTTGTGTGAAGTGAATGACCTATTCTGGCCAAGCAAAACGTGATTAGCTGGGCTCAGTGTGGCCTGTGAGAACAGCCTCTCTTACATCTCCTTAGTTCAATTAGTGGATCACAGAGGGAGACGCTTCTTGCAGAATGCTCTGGCTGAGACATACTGGCAGGATCCTGGAGAATTCTGGCATGGCATCAGCCTCTGCAGCTGGACTCCACTGGGACAGCATACAGACCTCCATCAAGGCCCTTATTACTACACTCTTCAGGCACTGCACTCCATGCAGGGCCAAAGAGGGTTCTATGAACTGTAACCGTGGCAAAATACATTTAATATCAAATCTTGTAGCCCCACACGTTTTAGTCTCTAATAATTAATACTCTTAATGCATAATATTTTAGTATGAAAATCTCATGTTCAAAACCTACACAACAACAACAGTGGTATCAGTTTAGATGTTAGCTTTGATCTTCCTGAACTGGAGCTATGGATCTTAGCTATGATATCACTGAACTCTAGCTATGGACATTAACTATGAACTGGAGCTATGTGAGTGTTATGGACGCTAGCTATCTTCGATGAGTTACAGTCTCATTGAACTGGAGCTATGGATGCTAGCTATCTCACTGAACTGGACCTATATGAGTTACAGTCTCATTGAACTGGAGCTATAGATGCTAGCTATATCTTACTGAACTGGAGCTATATGAGTTACAGTCTCATTGAACTGGAGCTATGGATGCTAGCTATATCTCAAAGAGTTACAGTCTCATTGAAGTGGAGCTATGGATGCTAGCTATCTCACTGAACTGGACCTATATGAGTTACAGTCTCATTGAACTGGAGCTATGGACGCTAGCTATATCTTACTGAACTGGAGCTATATGAGTTACAGTCTCATTGAACTGGAGCTATGGACGCTAGCTATATCTCAAAGAGTTACAGTCTCATTGAAGTGGAGCTATGGATGCTAGCTATATCTCACTGAACTGGAGCTATATGAGTTACAGTATCATTGAACTGGAGCTATAGATGCTAGCTATATCTCACTGAATTGGAGCTATATGAGTTACAGTCTCATTGAACTGAAGCTATGGATGTTAGCTATATCGCAAAGAGTTACAGTCTCATTCAACTAGAGCTATGGATGCTAGCTATGATCTCACCAAACTGGAGTTATGGACATTAACTATATTCTCACTGAACTAGAGCTATAGGAGCTATTTTAGCTATGGTCTCATTTTAAGCTAACATCCATAGCTGTAATGGCTGTGCAGGTTCTGTCACTGTAAACATAATTAATTTATTCGTTACTTTAACATACATGACTCTAGAGAAGAGCCTCTTTTATTTGAAAGTATAAACATTTGAGTTTGAGGTGCAGCATAATCAGTAATGAAGACCAAAAAACAATAACAGAAAAGGATCTGGAGGCAAAAATGACATCTGCAAAAAGGACACAGTGCTGTTAACCTACTCTTCATCCCCTGCCCCATCCACCTAAGCTTGTCCTTGTGCTGGTGCTCATGTTCTCCAGGTGGAGCAGGAGAGTTTATGAGACCCATGGTTGCGTAAAATCACATTTTCCACACTCAGCACAAGTCAAGCCCCTCAAGCCCCCAAAGCATCTTTTTTCATATGGAGCTCCTGACCTCTGAAGTAGCGAGACAAGAGCACAGAAGGCACAATATGGGAAAATCATAAAGCCTGGAATCTGTTCACAAACAACTTCAGGTGAACTACAGTATCATGTTTAGCACCAGGATAAGCTAATACATTTGGTCATGTGATATCGGACGTGGTGCACAAATCTGATCTGGCAGTTTGAAAATGTCAAAGGAAGTGAGGCGACAAGATGCAAGTGTGTTTTTATTGTAATCCGTGATAAAACAAATAAACGAGTGAGGAGACGAAAAAAAGACAGCCAAGATAAACTGACAGATAGATAGAAACTAGATAACCCAGAGGAAAACAACATACAACCCAAACAAGGCCTGAAAACAACACCACTAAACAACACAAGACAAACAACCAAATTACTTAATGAAGCTTCAAGGTATTTAAATTAATTTGATACGGCGAGAACCTAGCAATGCAGGTCTACAGTACAGGTGATGTTTGTGATGCGGAAATATGAGGAGGCAGGATGCAAGTCTTTTATAATGAACCAATATGTGCAAACAGAAATTACAGACACTAGGAACAGCAAGACAAAACACCAAGCAAGCATAAAGAGAACAAGGAATATAAATACACAAGGGCCAACCAGGAACATCTGGGAAGGGGCAGAGCTACAAACTAGGGACAGGTGAGGGGCATGACAAGAGGGCAGACACAGGAGCAGCTATAAACCAAAACAAACAAAACACATGGCACAGGAAAAAAAGGCACATGGAAGTGACAAGAGAAGAAGAGAAAGAGAAAACCAGAGAAAACAGGAACAAACAAGACCAGATGTGACACTTAACAAGTTTTTGTCACTTGTCTTAATTATTGGATTTGTTAATCTTAATTATTACTTATTTAAGTTAAGTATTGACAGATTGCTTCCCATTGGCTCCTGGCAACATCTATTTGCATATTGTAATTAACTGAAAATTTGAAGATATGTAATAAACTCGACACTGCGAGTACTTAGCAATGTTAACGCTGGTTTTTCTCACTTTTTAATTACTGACTTCAACTCATTTAATTAAGTTAAAGGAAGCATTGACAGACTGTTAGCTCCCATTGGCTCCTGGCTACATGTATTTGCATATTATTTTACTCACCCACTTCATGTTGTCTTCCTCCCTAGCGTACATTCCATGTCGGTACTGGCTGTACCTTACTGATGTACTGTAAGTAGGATAAGCACAATCTGAGTATATAGTGTTTGTTATTTCAGCTTAGCATTGCACATTTGAAGTACAGACTACTTATTAACACCAGTCACTCGTCTCAATTATTGACTTCATCTTACTTATCTAAGCTAAAGGAAGTACTGACCTGTTGTTATAAGTACAACTCATCTTTTTCTTTAGCTACAGGCAACATCAATACACATATTGTGATACTCACCTTCTTGGTTTGTGTACAATAGTACATAACAGCCAACAGTACTGTAAGGGAGATACACAGAGTGAGAGGTCAGCCAGGGAGCAAGACAACATGAAACAGTATGCAAGCAGATGTTGCCAGGAGCCAATGAGAAAGGTGAGCTGTGCTTGTAATAATTTGTCAACACGTCTTTTAACTAAAAGAAATAAGTTGAAGCCAGTAATTGAGGCAAGTGACTCGTCTTAGTAAGTCGTCTATACTTCAAACTTGCATTGCTAAGCTGTAACAACAAGCACTATATAGACAAATCAGCCTGCAGAAAGGAATTTAAAGCCAAACATAAAGTCAATAGGAAGTAAATAGGAATTCCAATTCAATTTAACTCACAAATTCAAGGCAGTTTTTGAGTTTAAGTTTTTGAGTTAAAACTGTTGGGTTTTTTTTACAGTGTAGCTGTCAGGTAGCTTTCTGCAGCATTAAGTTGTGGTTGCTGTAGCTCAGTGGATAACAGCACTACCTGCCAAGGAGCCATCATCATCTTATATGGGAGACTGGGGTTCGAATCCTGGTCTGGGTGACTATGCTAGAGGCCCTGGGCAAGAGGTCTAACACTACATTGGCCTACCTGTAACTTAATTAACCCTGTACGTCGCTCTGGATAAGGTAAATGAAGTTGTTTTAATATTTATTAAATGAACACTAAACCATCAATAACGTAATCAAACTCTGATGTTACCGGTACGACGTCAGGATAAAACAGAGCCATGTGTTATTTCAAATAGCCTGTAGCATCAGATGCTGTCTACTTCGACAGAGCTATCGACTAGTAACCTACTAGTTAGCATGCTGGCAGGAAAGAGTGCCTTGTCTAATGCTGTCTGGTATAACGTTCCCAGAAGAAGCAGAGGAGCCTCCCTGGGTCTGCAAAGCACTACTGCCTAAAGGGTTGATTGAAATGAGTTTTGCAAATGAGGGAAGAATTATGATTTCTGCATACTTATGTAAACTAAATGAGTTAAATAGAACTTTAAAGGATTCCATATGTGCTTAAGGACAGAAACAGGATATATAGGACATAATTTAGCTTTTTAGGATATTCTATAGTGCGGGTGCAGCACTGCATATCTCAGCCTCATTGATTTGACAGATTTGACAATTTTGTATTGTCAGTTGGTACGCTAGGAGGGACAGATCATAATTTAATTAGCCCCCTCAAAGTGCTTTTGTACCAGGGACCTTCAGAATACAGCATCGGAAGGGTTTTCGTTCCAGCCCTTGTTTAACTTTGACATTTTGTCTTTTTAAAGACTCTAGCAACCAAAATTGGTGTGTTGGTCTAGCTATGTTCAGCTTGTTCCTCTGAAGCACAGTATACACACTCAAAGTATGTCTCAAAAGTACCTGCCCATGGTCATATACAGGGTTTCTCAAACTCTGTGAGCCATGGACCCCCGGTGAGCCATGAAGTACCTTCCAGTGTTCTGTGGGTCTGTCCTCAAGTGGTCAAGCAGTAGTTTTAAGTGAGCGAGAAACATCATACAGTATATAGGTATTTATGTCATATTAAGCATATTATTATAAATATATGCATATTAATGTACACATGTACAAATAGAAATGTTGCAGCAGCAGCAGGCTAATTAAAATCTTCAGTTCGAGACAGCATAGCGGCTGGCTTGCCACTGATGGAGAGGTTTCTTGGGGGGCTTTTACATCAAGAGTTATTGAAACAGAATATTCTTATTCCATCACATTTCTAAGAGCTACTTTCTACTATTTACATGCTCATTTTAGGGCTTCAAAACTTCTTACTGAGCCCAATCAGCCATGAGATGGATTAGCAGCCTGTCCAGGATGTTTCCTGCATTCTGCACATTGAACGTTTGGATAGGCTCCAACACCCCCGGTAACCCAGAAGGGTAAAACAGCTTAGATGATAAGTGGGTGATTCCAAATCAGTAGAGTTCAAGAAGATTTTAAATTATATCATAAAATAACTCCAATTTATATAGCTTTTTTTGGTTCTTTATCTGAATCCTGCTTCATAACACTGATATAACCTTCCCTTAAACACATCATGGCAGATGTCATAGACTGTCATGCATTTTTGTAATATTACATTCAGTGATTTGATACTATTACCTTTATGAAATATGTTATGATATCACCAGTTAGAGAGTATGCTTGTGATATTTACATTAATGGCATTTAGCTGACGCTCTTATCCAGAGCGACTTACAAGGTTAATGATTACAGGTAGGCCAATGTAGCGTTAAGAGTCTTGCCCAAGGACTCCCACACGTAGAGGTGGCACCCTGAGTAGTGGTGTTACCCACTGAGCTACACCAACCACAACATAAGCTGTTATGACATCAAACATTATGACATCTGTTGTGATGGTTATCAGTAATGCTTGGGTACCATTGTAATGTTCCACCAATTATGGGATTGTTTAGTCAGTGCGTAGCAGAGTTCAATAAAGTGAAACCTTCATATTAATGTCCAACCGAACATGAAACCCCTCACCATTATGCTCCACCATTATTCATCTCTGTGGACCACCCGTCCCACCAGTTCCTACCACACACATCCATAAGAGAAAGGATGTCCTGACTGTCATTCGTTTCTGTTACAGGTGTATTTAATACGGTTACATTCTTGAGTGTGTTTGTAGAAATGTAGAACACTCAAGTAAGCTTTCTGACCATTCTACCACAAAATGCCTGATTAGCATATATATCCCACTAGTTCTTAATTTCATAAAGCTGAAGTTAATCAAACGCTATATTTAATCCAGGAAAATGAAGTAGCACATAATGCAGCTTCTGTGTAGTCTATGGAATCCACTGGTGATACTGCTTGGCATGCTGGCTCTAATCTCAGATGATCTTATCACTGTGGAATCAGTTTAGAGCAGGCTCTCGCTTGTGGGCTTGCTAGGCTTAATGTAATTTGGATTCTTTTCAAGTAATATAAATATGCATTTTCTGTGTATCCAAGTGTACCTCCTGTATTCTAAACCTGAGTGCACATAAATCAGCAGCTGCCAGAGTGCACCGCTTATTCTGATGAATAGAGAACTTTCAGAATAAACACAACCACAATCCAGTCAAATGTTAACATTCTGGAAATATTTAATGTTGCTGTGTTTCGGGTGCCGTGACGGGGTGGGAGATAAGAATAACGGGGGGCTATGTGATGATTTTTAGGTTTGATTCTTATCTGAAATGCTTTGTTCATTGAAGAATAATTAAAGGCTAGCTGTGTTGGAGTTTGCCACCAAAAAATGACGATGCCACCAAAAAAGAAGCAAATAGAAGCAGACTGTTTTATTCAGGTTTACAGAAGTAAATGTAGATTATGGAGATAGTGGAGCTAAAAGCGTGTACGCCTATGCTATAGCAACGGTGTCTGACAAAGAGATGCCAAGAGCTTTGTGGACAAATATGTCCTACTGCAAATAAATCAATATGACAACACCATTTGCTGTTCTAAGATGTCCTGTTCACTCATCCATTGACTTGTAAAAGTTGTGAGCACGAATGTGAAGTAGAAAGTGGCCTAGCCTCTGCTAAGTAGCTTCCTCTTCCATTTTTTGCAGAAAAATGCAAATTAAAAGCAGAATATTTTCATTATTCTCCATCATTCGTTGGCTGTATTTCCTGATTTATGGATGATCCTACAAAACTGGTTCAAAGCCTGAGGTTTTAACTGACTTTGACACCATTGCAGTCTTTGGCGACGTTGACTTGGGGTTAAAGGCAGTCATCATAACACTCTGTGTGCATGTAGTCCTGCGTCATGCAGCCATCTGCCAATGGTGCTGGCACTAATTGGATGACACCACATGACCGGCAGTATCTGGATGATGATTATTTTGCTTTGAGTGACTGATCAAACTTTTCGTTTTTTCTCTAACCAAATAACCATTACTAAAGTTTACCAAACATTTCTGCAGAAACTCTATACATGGAACACTAGCCAGTACATGATGAACAAATATAGCTTTGCACAGTTGCATAAACACAAAAAGATTATATGTTTCATTTCATAATATTCCACACAAGGTTTGCTCAATTGCAGAAAATGTGTTTCTATGGTGACAAACGTTCCATGCTTAATTTTTTGACACTTTTACTTCAAAACAATAGAATCTAGCTGCTCACCAGATGTCCACTTCCTGTTGTAAAATCCAGGGATGTGGTCAAAACAAGGCTCATTTGCCCCATTTTATTCATGTGTTGTAACTGCTAATGGTTGGTTAGTGTGGCACAATGGATAACACCTCTACTTGCCATTGAGCAGTCACCTCATGTGGGATAGTGGGTTTTAATTCCTGGTCTGGGTGACTATGCTGTTGCTACACCAATAAGAGTCCTTGGGCAAGACTCCTAACACTACTTTGGCCTACCTGTAATATGATTAGCCTTGTTTGTCACTCTGGATAAGAGTGTCAGCTAAAAGTCATAAATGTAAAATTAAAGCTTTTTAAAGTGTTTAACTCAATAAAAAAAATAAACCACTGTAATACACTCCAATAAACTGTGTATATGGGTAAATCATATAATAATATTCATAATTTAGCTTATTATATTGAGTCATGCCTTAGAAGTATATAGATCATACACTATAGTATCTTCTTTTCTTTTTTTTGTTTTGTTTTTTTTTCTACTTGGCTATGGGACTGCAGTTAAGTGACATTGTCATGTTACTAAACAACCTATGACATGACCACTTAAACTGTTGATAAGGGTAAATCAAATAATAATATTAATAATTTAGCTTATTGTTAGGTTAATTAATGCACTACAAGTATATAATCATGCAGTCTGGAATCCCTTTTGTTTCTGTTATTTTTTTATATAACAATAGGACTGCAGTTTCAACTAATTCAGTACAATGGTCCATTCCATAAAACTACATAAAGGCTAAATTAATAAATGGTCCAGCTTAATAAATAACTGTCCATTCCATGTGACCACAAAAAATTATACATATGGATGTATTTTAAACAATACATTATATACATTTGCTCCAATGTTCAACCTGCTTGGGCCCATGCCTATAGTTTCCAGGGAGCCCAAACTTCCTGCCAGGACCCCTAGGCCATGTAACAAAACACTGATGGAAATTATGCTGCAGCAAGAAAGTAATGAGTCCTGTGAAATTAACTATGTATTGCAAGGTGAACTTAAATTAATGATATGCTCAGTAAGCCACTATACTTTCCTGCCTTTCCAAGTCACATCATTCAAACTCTCTCGGTTATGGATTATTTTTCTAAACCATTTGTGTTAATGAATATATAATAACCCATGCCCATAATCCTTTCATAAAGGACAAACCAATTAAGCCGAAAGGTCCTACTTGCTTTGATGCCCTTAGAGTCAATGATTCTAAGCCTTCAGAAAACTGACGGCTCACAATACGATTATCATCCTTTAAGAATGACTGTTAGGACTGTTAGGCTGGAGGATCGTGGTGGGAGGCGACTTATTTTACTGTGTCAGTTTCCATGTCCTGTTTTGACATTCATGTCCTTTATGATGCCAAATCTGTCTCAGCACAGGACTACACTGTTACATCGGTGTGCTGCTTTCTCAGTGAGTCCGCATAATCATAAAGACATGATAGATCCTATATGCCTGTTGGGAACTGCCTAAATGAGCAATTATGCTATGACAATTCAGATATATATTACACAAAGCTAAACTGTGATGTAAAATATGATGTCATGCATTTCATGTCATGCAGAAATGGAATCTTTGCAGGGACATTTGACAGGTTGTGCAGAATAATTAAAAGATCAAGCAAAGTTATTCAGAGTGTTCTGATTGTTCATAGTTATGGTAATGAGAAACAGACATCTGAATTATTTAATGCTTCTAAATGCTTCCTCAATGAAAGTTATTAAATGACATGGTTATGAATACTGATATGAAGGACTGAGAAAAATGTATAGCTTCCCAAATTAATTCATAACTAAGAAATACTTGCAAAAAGTCCCCAAAAGTTTTCTTACCTTTAGATTGACCACTGTTTGACCACTATCAACAATACATACACTCATCCTCAAATTAGATAGATAGATAGATAGATAGATAGATAGATAGATAGATAGATAGATAGATAGATAGATAGATAGATAGATAGATAGATACTTTATTGATCCCGAAGGAAATTTAAAATTAATAGTTGCACTTAAATAGAAATGTGGGATTTCAGTGCTGTTGGGAAGGAAGCTAAAGGTTACCAGGAACAAAAAATGATGATACATTTAGACTGATATGGACAATATTTATTGAGCTACACATACAGAAGTAGTGTCTCTCAGCATGGCATTGGGTCACCACCATGGTAACACAACATGCCAGATGTCTGAACATGGAGTTGTAGAGGTTCCTAATGGTGTCCTGTGATAATCCGTCCCATGCAGCTTGAATATCCACACAGTTCCTGCTTGTTGTGCGGTAGAGGTGGAGGTCGAATGACACCTGGGCTTCTGGATGTGATGCGTGACAACAAACTGTTCATCTTGGTGCTGGCCACGGTGCCTCCATACACAGATTTGTTGGTCATCTCCACCAAGATGTTCATCCTGAGTCACTTCATGAAAGTTTGGCTGAACATCAAAGCAGTCGTTGGTGAAGTTGACGTGGTGTTAAGGGCAGTCATCATAACAGCCTGCGTGCATATAGTCTTGCATCATCAGCTGATTGCTTCAGGGTACAACCATTTATGAACTCTTCTTTTGATGATGAGTGTACCATTTTGGTCTTTTAGTCAATATAGTGGCTATAATTAAGATGTAGACACTGTTACTGGTCTCTGTAGTTCCTCTATAAAGACTTCTGATTCTGTAAGCTTCTCTACAATCTCACATCAACCCTCTCTGACTCTGCTAACACCTCAAAGATTAAATTATGCGGACACTTTGAAACTCTGCTCATGCACTGGCAAAAACAATGCATTGAATTGACTTAATTTAGATCTGTAAACCATTTCCACATACATAAACTCAACAGCATTATTTAACAAAATACCGGTACTGGTGACCCCACCCTCACATCATACTTACAATCCACGTCCCCTGACACACACTAATACAATGAACACATACAGATAATTAAACTTACAAATTGCAACAACAATCAAGATGAATAGTGCCTTTCCTGGAGGGTGCACACCTCCTGTGATCCTCATGGCTTGGCTGCCTTACGTGTCTAGAGGCCTGTGTCAGCTAGGAGCTGGTCTCTACATAGCTACCCCATCTCAGTTACCAACCAGCTTGAGCCAAGTCCCTAAGCGAACAGCCATCACAAACAATGCTCCCAGCGAGCCAGTAGCTGCAGTTTTTGCCAGGGGCTACAGTTCTTCCTCCAGCCCTGCAGCCCCTCCTGCGTGTAACGAAACTTAACGAAGGGCAACAACAGCAACAAGAACAAACTACTTCCACCAGGCTTTCTTCCAGTTACTCCTCCAGCCATCTATGTCACTGATGCTGGCATGAATGTCAATTGTGCATGCTGGGGCTTCTGCTGGTGTTATCTGACCTAGTGTAAGTGAGCACAGTTGGTCACAATAGAGATATTGACGAGATGTCAGCAAGTGCAATGAGCCATGTGCCGTCCAAGCTGCACTTGACCCACAGCTCGCAGTGGCCACTGAATCCGTCCACCAGCATCTACTGTATTTCCCCAGAGGCCCAGGCTTGCAACATCACTTGGCATGGTGGCTTTCCTTGTGTTGGCACCATTGCTATGCTACACACTCTGGCCTCAAGCCTTGCCATACCAACCTAATCATTGGGTCTTTACCAGTTCGTCTCTGCCATTCATAGCCCCATGCCATTTTCCTTTTGGAGCCTCACAGCTCTGGCCTGCCACCATCTCTTTTGCTGGGCTTTGCCTCTCTTACCGTTCCCTCCTGAGTTCTTTGAAGCAGCTCTCCACTCCAGAGAGCTCTATCCCACTCCCAACCCACTGTAGTGTGTAGTGCTGGCAAAGAATAAGACGCAGGGGAGGCACGATTCTGCTGTGTGAAGTGATTTTTTATTAAACACCATCTGAAAGGCATATTCAAAGCCTTAAACTTGAGGGGAAGGTCACCTAAACCACAGGCATCTCGCTACTGGTGACCTCCAACACACAAATCAACTGACATCCCCACAATTAACACATACACGTACTCTAAACTAATCAACACCTGCAGTTAGCAGTATAAAAATGACCTTTTCTGGTGGATTTCCCATGATCCTCCTGGTATGTCCATCTACATGGCCAAGCTTCTAGAAGTTAGCATCACCCAGTAGTGAGTTGCTACAATACAGTATGGTTATGTGGAATTATGTTCACATCAAAACAATAAAAAAATTCAATACATTACAGAATCAGAATCAGTTTTATTGGCCAGTATTCGGTAGTGTCTCTCTAGTGCTGTACCAATACATACATAACTAACTGACCGTCCACAGAATACACCACGACTCCACATATACACAATACATGCAGACACTCTGCAATATACACTCTACACAGTATACACAATAACCCTACGTCTCCACATATACACAACATACACTATACACAGTATGCCCAATCACTCAACATATACACATTACATACAGACACTCTACAATATACCATATACACAATGACTCCACATATGCACAATACATACACACACCCTACAATATACACTCTACACAGTATACACCATATACACAACGACTCCACATATACACAATACATACACACACTGTACAATATACACTCTACACAGTATACACCATATACACAACCACTCCACATATACACAATACATACACACACTGTACAATATACACTCTACACAGTATACACCATATACACAACCACTCCACATATACACAATACATACACACACTGTACAATATACACTCTACACAGTATACACCATATACACAATGACTCCACATATACACAATACATACAGACACTGTACAATATACACTCTACACAGTATACACCACATACACAACAACTTCACACATACACAATACACACAGACACCATACAGTATACGCTCTACACAGTATACATAATATAGACCACGACTCCACATATACACAATACATACACACACTGTACAATATACACTCTACACAGTATACACCATATACACAACCACTCCACATATACACAATACATACAGACACTGTACAATATACACTCTACACAGTATACACCATATACACAACCACTCCACATATACACAATACATACACACACTGTACAATATACACTCTACACAGTATACACCATATACACAATGACTCCACATATACACAATGCATACAGACACTGTACAATATACACTCTACACAGTATACACCACATACACAACGACTTCACATATACACAATACACACAGACACCATACAGTATACGCTCTACACAGTATACATAATATAGACCACGACTCCACATATACACAATATACACTATACACAATATGCCCAGTGACTCAGCATGTACACATTACCTACGGACACTGTACAATATACACTCTACACAGTATACACAATATACACAACAACTCCACATATACACAATACATACACACACCGTATAATATACACTCTATACAGTATACATCCTATACACAACGACTTTACATATACACTATACATACCATACAATATACACTCCACACAGTATACACAATATACACAACAACTCATTTCTGTGGCTGGTTGTCTTGGTGTACAGGGTCCTGTAGCACCTGCCGGAGGGAGGGAGGGAGTTGGAATATGTTGTGTCCAGGGTGAAAGAGATCCGAGATCTAAGATTTTCCCTGCCCTATTCCTGTGCATACTACACTCCCCGCTGAAACAATCCTGAAAGAAGGCTGTTAGTTTTGCAAAGAAACACATTCATTAATCATGCAGTATCAGTCCTTTCATCCAGTACAGATAAAGCAGAAGGTCTAAGACCCTACCAGGAACAAGATGACATAGAGCTCTATCAGACTGAAAATGAACGCCTTTAGTTCTGGAACAAAACATGTCAGCATGTCAAATTGATCGTCGGGCAAGGCTTATTTCCCAACTTTATGAACAGTCTGAACACTCTAGGGTCATTTAGAGCCCTCACCTCTTAACAACCTTGCAGTTTTCATAGCAAACAGCATCAGCACTTTTCCTCCTTACTCAAGTTAAACAGAATTAATAAAATGGACTTTTTAATACATAATCTAAATTATTAATGCAACTCCGTGTCTATTTACCCCTGATAGACAACATAGACCTGATGGGAATTTAAATCAAAACACTGCCTGGAATAACCCTGCTAAAAAATAGCAAATTCACTGCAAATGAAAATATATAAAACCCATAAAAATATATATACCATTATATGGCAACAGTATTTTGCTATATTTTATTTTGATATCTTTGGCTGGTCTTTACATTGTGTGAAGACTTCATGATAAAGGAATGAACAGGAAAGGTCCAAGGTTACTTTGGACAAAATTGAAGTACATCAAATAAAAAAAAATCCTTTTCAGTCATCTAAAGGCACAGGAGCTTTTTGCTATATGACACTGTGATACAACTATTGCAATACAAAGCATAACTGGTAGTCAATTCTGTATCATAGTGTTGTTAAAACCCCCTCTAATATTCATATATTATTTTATATATTACTCAGTGTTATTTCCATGAGAAAGGAGACTCAAAAATTAAAATACAACATCATTTTCTTTAGTATTTAATGTGTCTACATTTGGTCTTTATGGATTCCACTCTTTTCAGGAGACTCACTGTTTAGTTTTTCAAAGAAACCCATGTCCTCACCTCCAAAGTTCAGTCCTCACCAACCAACAAGAATGAAACTTGGTGGGTAGGTTTCACATCATGAGAAATGCCAATGATTCTACCTTCACACTTTGCATGCCAGTGATGTAAGCTAGGACGAGCCTTATCGCTGTACCTGACTGACCATATAAGGTGGTCCTGTTCAAGAGTTTGAGTTATTGAGAGGGATTACATCGCAGGGCTCCTGGAAGTGGTATGGTCTAATCTATGGATTCTTGTCATGGGGATATTACCATAGCATGCTGTTGGCAGCAGTGGACAGAGGGCACACACCAGCATCACAAAGGATATAGGAGACCTTCACATACCACGGAGAGTGAGAAGATTGTACCACAGATTGTCTGACATGCAGAGTGACCCAACCGTCACAATTGCAGACATGCAGCAAGTGTTGCTGTTTCTGAATGACAAGAAAGCACACTGTGACCAGTTCCAGAATTAACAGCTTGTTTTACACGTCCAGAAGGCCTGGTGTCACTCCACCTCCACCATTACTGCAAAATCTGCAGGAACTGTGTGAGAATATTCAAGCTGCATGGAATGCATTATCACAGGACACTATTGGGACCCTCTATAACTCCTTGCTGAGACATCTGGCATGTTACATTAGTAAACATGGTGGCCCAATGCCATACTGAGAGACCCTATTTCTGTATGTGTAGCTCAATAAATATTGTCCATATCAGTCTAAATTTGTCATCATTTATTGTTCCTGGTAACCTTTACCTCCTTCTTAAAAAAAATGACTCTCATGATTATAGAGGCAAAACAATATTTAAAAAAATATATGTTTAACCTAAAATACAAAGTTATGCCAAGTATGTACATCTACAGCAATTCTAGAGTCTCATGTGTGAACACCCTCTGAATCAAAAGCCCAATTGGGTGACACAGTTTAACCAAAGCCACTTATTTACACACTCATTCTCTGCTGCTGGCTATGGCCACGCCAAGCTCGGCGTTCAGATCATGTACTCTGATTACCACTGGCTCCATAGCCACAGCCAATCAAATACAGAATGTGTACTATACATGTGATGATAATGGTGAATAATGGTGGTGAATAGAAACTGATCTGAATAGGAATCATGCAAAGTACATGGAAAGAGTACATGCGCTGTCTCTAAATGAACACTGTAGGTTTACTTGAGCACTAAACAGCCCACAACGAGAAACTCCGGCTTGTATTTAGGCACTGTTTCTCTAGCTTCAATAGGAAAAACACATCTTTCTAGTTCACACTGTGGAGCAGTGATGCTTCAAACACTGCTGATTCTAAAAGCCTAACACTCCACTCTGTTAGTCTCTCTACTTTCTTTCTCCTTCCCAACAAAACAAGACAATGATTATAATGTCATTTAATGTCCAAAACATCCATCAGCCGTAGAAAAGTAGTGATGAAGATGTTTATTTCCACGCGGCAAACTGTGTCTTACGAAGCATTCTTTGTTCTGCAAAGCAATTAACACATTTACCTTATAGAACATTTTCCCCAAAACAAATTACACTTCTGCTGTGATAACGGTGCTTGTTTATAGTTCAAGCAAAAAGGCTGAGATGACTATTGGATGACGGAAATTACTTCGCAGAAAAGATGAGTGAAAAGACAGATATTCCAAGGTGACAGCTTTCTCTCATATTTTTCCCCCTATAAATGCTGTTTCTGAATGACATGAAAGAAAGCTGCTTTTATAAAAGTGCTTTGACAATTCCCAGCACGCCCCAGAATGAATCACAGCCGCGTGATTGGGGAACGAAGGAGGAAGCATATTGAGATAATCTGCCATGAATTGACAGCAGAGCTGAAAAGCAAAAACCTTCGATATTCTCTGCTGATAAATGTTGCTTTGTCATCTTCATAGATTGAGAGATTTTGGACTTTTGAGAGATGCTTTAAAATTGGACACTGTGAAAGGAATAGTTCTGAACTCCATCCTGGAGCATAAATGGATTTCAACAGCCCTCGGCAACTTGTTGGCCGTCAGTTGCTGGCTGTTTTGGAAACTCACAATACAGCCACTGTAAGTCAAATCACACTACTATTAATAGTATCTATATTGATCTATAACATACTGCCCTGTGCAGTTGAGTTCCAATTTCACCAGAAACGTGCATACAAATATCTGCATGCAGATCCTGAACCTTTTTATTTAGATCCCTGATATCATGAGATATCATGAGAATAACTGTGCTTATTATGAAATAGCCTATGTGAAGAATAACTGGTATATTAAATTCGGCCCACCCATCTCAGTGTCAGGTCAAAGGTCGACGCTTGCAGAGTTAAAAGTCAAGGCAGAATGTTTATTGAACAGGGAAGTGAACAAACTAAGCAGCAATGCAGATTCAGCAACAGGGGTAGGGCTAGAAACGAAGTCGAGGCAGGCGAAGTCGAAACCAAAAGAGACGATCAGCGGAGACAGTCAAGTTAGGAAGGAAAGGCAAAAGGATAGTCGACAACAGAAAAAAGATCAAGAACCAGAAAAGAGATAACACACAGAAAGAACGCTCAGGATTGCTAACTAAGATAGCAAAGCTTCGCAAAAGCTGAAGCGGCATGGAGAGGTATAAATGGAGGACGTAAATTAAGTTTAGCTGTCTGCTAAAACTCCGGTGATGGAGCGCGAAGTGGATTGGACGCGGACGTGGCGTCATCGAGCGTTGGAGGAATGCAAAGTGCTGTTCACATATCATAGTTTAAACCTTGTAGTTAAACCTCTAAGCTTTAAGTACAAGCCTCAACCTGAGCTGCCATCCCTTAAGAATGCATGGAAGACAAGCGTCCAAACCCTTCTCTGCCCAGGCACCCAAATGGTGGAATGAATTTCCACTGGCTGTGCGAAGAGCAGATTGTCTTGTAGTCTACAAACTTTACATTATTGAATAATCATTAATAGATGTATATATTGAAATGCTTTACTTTTATGGACTTATACTGAGCTTAACATTTCTTCTCTCTAGGTATAAGCGATGGCTTGGGATTTTGAGTTAGTGCTCTTATGCTGCATTTAACTCTGTATTCTTCTTTCCAGGTATAGGCACTGGCCCTTAGCACTGGTTTGTGTTCAGGTATCACCTGAGCTCAAGGGGGGTATACGACTTTAACCTTCTTGTACTAGCTTGGAAACATTCTCTGACAGAGCACTGAGCACAGTTGTAAGTCGCTCTGGATAAGAGCATCTGCTAAACACCATAAATGTAAATCTGAAAATGATCAGATATGAACCTCTAGAATTATTGATTTATTACAGATAATAATTGAGGTTTCAGTCAATTGGGAGGATAATAAATTGATAGTGTGGCCGACCCTGACATATTTAAAACATCAACCAAACTCTTCACTCCCAATGTCTGGTCTTCCCCATCCATGTCCCAGAAAAGCATTTCTTGGTACTAATCAGGCTGGAAGAGGTTCTGAAACGATTTGTGAAGAGATTGGGCTTCACCCATCAGCTGTCAAGGGAGAGTACCAATGGAGGATTAAACCTATTCCTGCTCTTCTTAGGAGTGGTCATCCCCCCCTTGGCATGACAAATACTCACAAAGGAACCTAAGTTAATGTCAATAGATTTGCAGGCCACCATTATGCAAACATTGAACCAGCATGTACGAAATGAATCTATTGACAAAGCCACTACCACCTGCGAAACATGGTGGTGGCAGCAGTATCAGTTTTACTGAAAGTCAACCATGACAGTGGTTGCTACTATACCTTATACAGGCCAATGTCAGAGTTTCTGTCCATTCATGAACTGAAGCTCAAAAGAGGGCAAGTCTTGCAGCAAGACAGTAACCACCAGTTCACAAAGGTTCACATACTTTGCCAAAAAATAATTTCATGTTGGATCACTATGCACAACTGTAGATGTCATATCTGTCACATTGGGATCTCTTTAAATCTAAGTTGTCACATTAGAATTAGATAGAAATTCAGAGAATTCTAATGGGTTCTTAACATTCTAGAACTGTTAGTACATTTACAGTGTTGATATGTTGATATATCGTCGCTGTCCAAAGAAAAACAAATATCTCCAAAATGGCAATTTTACAGGAGAGGCAAAAAACCTCATTTAACTTTAATGTAAGTCAATGGAACCAGACGTCTTTCCAAACAGTTTTGGGCCATTTCTGTGGGTCCATTCATCATGAGATTCTGACACAGTATAAACAGCAGCTGGTGTGTTAAAATGATGCATAGAAGTAAATATAGACAAAAGTGGAGATACATGTTCATTGGACAGCGACGATATACTGTTGAATTACTCTAGCTAGTATACTCTACTCTTACACTCTCTACAAAGAACAATGCTTTGAAAATATATTTGCTATATCTATGGCTGGGATTGCTGTTCATTACAAAACTGTGTTTTGGCAGTTTTACTGTTGACTGTCTTCATAAGCAGAGTATTTACTCATATTCCCGATCACACATAAGCCACTCTAGTTTTTGACCTGCATGTGATATCTCTCACGAGTGCTCTTTCAGCTGGAATTTGGCAATAGTTTAATGCCCACGATGGAAGTCGTGATTCCCTATCACTTCCTGTTACAATATCAGCTATCAACAGTTTGGCTTCGCAGCAAAACAGATCAAATCAAATTTTATTCATCTTTTCACAGCGAGACACAGCGAGACACCATATCTCACTTAAAGCGCTGACAGGCTGACACGCAGTGTAACAGAGATAAAACAAACAGAAAAAGCAATGGCCCAGAAATGAACATTTTTAACCACAACAGGGATGTGGTTGCTTCTAGCGTACCACATGAATCCACAATCAGTGCACAGCAAATGGGGCACAATTTATTTTGGTTTGTCTCTCAAGGCTAAACTGCTTAGCGTCGCAGGCTTCTGTCTTTAACATTTCAGATTGGTATCGAAATAGTTTGTGTTTTATGAAAATGCATTGCTAACAGTTGACTGATTTCACAAGCAACCCTGCAGTGCTCTATAAAGCCACTTATAAGCAATTATTGCCTAATAGAAAATGCATGCTTGGTTTGAGACTGAAGGTGAAAGGAATATAAACAGTGAGAGCATGCATTGTTTCTGTAAAACAAGCAGCGAAAACATCTCAGTGTACCACCCAGCACTAGCAACTCCACTCATGTACTTCCTGATTGAGCTCCACCTGCCTTATAGCTCACTATATAGGTGTACAAATACAGCCTCGATACCACTGACCAAAATGTCTGTTGTTCACATTAAGCACCCAGCCAAAAGGAGCTTGGTGGAAAGATATGAATGGAAAGTTGTGCTTGGAGAAAGATGAACAGAATCTCAATATGGACCTATAAGGCAGGTGTATAGGGCCAATAAGCATGTGTATAAGATAACTGCAGTTATTGTGTTATGTATTTCCTGATATAAGCTTACAGGACACCTGTGACTAAAATGTACCTAATATTGTGTAACACCAACCTGAGCATGAAAATCAGTCGTGATTCATTTTGGCATGAGCTGGGCAAGTTTCTGGATGCAGGCCATATCAGTCACTCTTGCCTTCCCTGGCACAGTTCTGAGGAGAATGTCCTGGTGACTGGGATTTTAGCCACTGCTGGTAGATCCATATGACCGTACGCTTCCATACACCTGCAAATTCAGCTACTTCCTTCACACTATGGTCTTTGGCACACCCAAATGCAATCACCCCCTTTTAGCCAATCATTAACATCTGCTCTGGAGACGTTTTCCACACATGGAACGAGACATTCAGTGCACTGTAGCACCTCTTCTCAATCTATGGATCCCGTCATTCACACCCCGCAGGTATTTATAGCCCCATCCTCCTCATGCAGGGCCATCTGCAGGAGCCTGAAGCTACTACCACCTTAAACATGCCAGTTGACTAATTTTTGGTCCAGTGACGTCATATTATGTTGATTGATTATGTTCTGTGGCCTTCAGCCGTGCCCACCTTATTAGCACTGTTATGTATAATTCTGTTATGCAGATGTCCATATATCAAACTGTGAAGGGCTCTGCAAAAGCCAAGTAACCAGAATGACAAAGATGCTGTTTCTCACATTTATATCTTATCCGAGAACTCTGTGGTACATTTAGGACAACAGGTTCCGTGGGTCTAATATAAAAAGGCTGGAAAATTGAAGGAGACATCTCAGCAAAAGACATTCTCACATCAGAACTTTCATTAAAAAGCTGGGCCGAGGGCTGGCAAATATCCTCACCATGATGAATGCTACCACATCGCCTGCGATACAATTTAAAAATCATTCAGCGCGCGACAATACTCCTGTCTCTAGAGCAAAGGAATAAGAAAGCACAAGCAGGTGATTGCCGAATTAGAGAAAATTCAGATAGGCTATTCAGAGCATTGGGAAGGAGATGCAGCAGTATTCTCCACTCTGCTCTGTCTGCAAACTTCTGCAGTATTTATAATATGAGTAACAGCCGCAGAAAAGGTCAAGCCCTCAGAGTGAAAAAAAAGTCTATGCCAAAATGTTAAAAATGAATTTAACTCCAATTCAGATTACACTACATGTAGCTCTGTGCAGTTCATTATTGTGTAAATAGGACACGGTGCAGCAGAAATATCAAGGGATCATTTTTATGCACCTAAAAATCTATATTTTGGCCTGTTTGTGTGACCTTCCGAGTTTTTCCAAGTGCAGCACGGCAACAAACATTGAGCTGAAGTGTTCCTTAACTCTGTAATACCTCCGCATGACTAGTTTTGAGAACTTATGACCTTTTGAAGTGCGGAGACGTGGATCTCTAATTTTCTTGCACTGCCAGTGCTATTTTTCACTTATTAATCAGGCACAGTAGTCACAGACATGTGAGCTGTTCAGCCAAGCCTGGCTCTAGTCTGTATCGAACATATTGTTCACTAATGTGTCATCATTAGCTCTCACTGGCAGCTCATTTAAGTCAACGCATGATTTTACCACCCAGTGGTTGTAATCCAAGCTGTGCTGCAAAGCTCCAATAATATTGCCCTGATGAAGTTGTCCTAGTGTTAATCACACTGACAGGGCGGTATCATTTAGCTTAGGTTATTTGTTCATGTGGTCTTACGCGAGTGGGCTGAAGTGAAAGCAGTAGTATTGTATGTGCTGGAGATTGGGTTAAGCTAGCTTGAATTGAGTACCTGTCTTCACAGAATCATTTAGTACACAGCAGAGATCTGTGCTTTTCTACTGGACAAAGTACCTAAACCTTTGACACCATGAAAATGTTTTTTGGTACATGTTCAAGAATTAAACCAACAGGATCTAATAGCACCCAGGATGTTATCCTTTGGCTAGTCCCCACATATCGAGTGTGCATACTGATTCTACACATTATTCTGCACAATGATCGTCTTTTATATACACTCATCATCAAAAGACTAGTTGCACCCAGAAGGAAATGTCAGATTGCAAAGCTATTGGGAAGGAAGATGAAGGTTACCAGGTACAAATAAATGATGATACATTTATATGATACTGATATGTATAATATTTATTAAGCTACACATACAGAAGTCTGTCTCTCAGTATGGAGTCAGGCCACCATGTTTGCTAACGCAACATACCAGACATCTCGGCATAGAGTTGTAGAGGTTCCTAAAGGTGTCCTGTGATAATCCATCCCATGCATCTTAAATATTCTCACACAGTTCCTGCAGATTGTGTGGTATGGATGGAAGTAGAGTGACACCAAGCCTTCTGGATATGTAACAGTAAACCGTTCATCTTGGTGCTGACCAAGACAAAAGTGGGACTTATCACTGAAAATGACACCACTGCCATTCTGAGTCACCTGACAGTCTGGTTTGACATCATTGCAGTCTTTGGCAACATAGATGTGGTGTTAAGGACAGTCATCGTAATGGTCTGCATGCATGAATGGTGCTGGCACTAACAGGATGACTCATGGACCGCATCACGAATCGCTAAATGTCCACAATCGTGGTACAGTGGTAATGCCCGTCCTTGCTTATGTCACATTCAATGCCAGGCATCATTTGCATGTCTTACAGTGTCTAACCTACCCAAGTTCATTCCTGTCGGCTCATTCTGTCTGGGTGCAACTATTTGCATAAATCTTTTGATGGGTGTTTGTGCTGTAATTTAATGTCAGCACAAACAACCATGTTTGTTCAGAGTCTCAAAAGGAAAAAAATAAAACTTCGCTTATTTCTACATGGCTAGGCATGAATGGTGATGTATCCAAGCAACAATGACATTTGTACAAGAGGGTGGGAAGCCTGTACCTGAACTCTGTGTGTTGACCTGAAACGGATAACGCAGAACAACAGCCATGAGTAGTGACATAAGGATGGTACCTGATGGTACCTGTGCAGGCTGTGAGAGACAGCAGAAGGTGGACAAGGACCACCGCCACCACCACCACAAGAGCTGTGAGAACAAAGCCCTGAATAATGAGACCCCTGCCTCCTTTTCTGCAGCAAGGCCACTGTACTACACTTTGACGGTATTCCTTCCTGTGGTCAATTGCAACCACCTTCATAGCTCCCAGTAAGTGGTATTGAGACTTTGAGTGAAAAAGTTCAGAAAGGGAACTTTACACTACACAGGGAGTAGTGAACAATGTTTTTTCACTTCACAGAAAGCTGCAGGAAAGTTTACCCATCAGCCATTGCATGTCTCTTGATTAGGAGGGTGTGGGACATTTCAAAAGTATTTCTCAACTGCAGTTCCCTCAACCATTATCCCATATGCAAGTGTGTAGGGAATGTAACAGCACAGCCTAGGGAACCCTGTGGAACCGAATGCCACTTTGGTCTGCAACCAGCTACTGCAAGCACGTAAATAGTTGGCATCAAACGACATACAGCTGAAAAACATAGCCTTATTACCTGCTGGCTCCCCGGGACCTAGGAGACCACCACAGTTTGTTTTCTTGATGTATTAGCGATGTTTTGACTGGTAGCAGAAATTTCTGAAAAGTCTACTATGAAACAGCTGGTGGTTATAACTGGAGTAATGGTTCTAGTTAAAATGCTAGCAGCAGCATTCTGAATGTGCTGTAGCTGTTTAATGGTCTCTTGGGAAAGTCCAGTTAAGAGACCATTCCAGTGGTCCACACTGCTAGAGATAAAAGCATGGAGGGGATTTTTGTGTGTGTTGCTGGGTCACCAAATCTTTGATTCTGGCCATGTTTAGATATTTGATATGGCTAGTAAAGATGAGAACTGTTAGAACGCTTTTAGAAGAATTTGGAATCCCTGGAAACATTTAATCCAGACTTAATTCCCTTATTGTCTTATTGCGCTGTCATTTTTATCCTATATTTTTGTGTATACAGTTACACTGTGAGACAATGCATAACAGTTTGATGTTGATCTACAGAGAATACAACCAAATGTTTCTCTGGGTGCCTCCATACCCCAGTCTATTCTATTAAAAGCCTCTTCACGTATGACTAATATCTCTTTTCCACCAACAAAGTGCTAGCGCTCATGCCCATGCTTATAATAAAGTCAAGGCTCCAGCACAAAGCCACTAAGATACAATCGGTGAAAGGGGTTGCTTGGGATCCTGGATGCCTTAATTATCCACTTTGGAGTAATACAGATTTGGATGGCTGGAATCCCCAGCTGGTTCCCAGGCTCTACTGAACCAATTAAGAACTAGCCCCCTTTTCCACTGGTTTTAGACCCAGTTTTAGAGGTGGGCGGTCCTTAGTCTGTAAACAAAGGTCGGTGGACAACTAATAAAAACAACATGGTGGAACATGTTCAAGTCAAATCAAATCAAATCACTATTGTCACATCACATTTTCACAGGTGTGAAGGTGAGTGAAAAACTTAGGTGCGTAGTCCCTTACAGTACTTCAATACAAACATATAAATAGACAATAAATATATACAGTACTAAACACTAAAATCTCTGTTTATACTAATTTACAGTTCTGAATAAAAACTATGATATATGCAGATGTACACATTACCATATAGCACTATGGTTAGGCTGAGGTAGATGAGAGAAGTGCAAAACTTACCATCCATAATCAGTTCTTTTCCAGGTAGATGATCATAGATGGCGTTTATGCACAAGACGACTCATAGTTTCGTTTCCTCTTTCCATTATGAATGTTCTAAGCTAGCACATTAAGGTTCTTAGCTATCTGTTGTGTTTCTCACATTACAGATCTCCTGCATGTATTAAACGACTAATGTTTTGAATTTTTCACATTGTAGTTCATTAGAAGACGGACACCTCCTGTTCAAGGCGCTCATCCAGGAGCACATCACTGGCGGGATACAACTGTTCCCAATTTCAGCTCAGTGCTGTTTATCGAGCAGCGCCACACCCCTTTGTCTCTTGCCCACGGGTTCCATGGTTCCAGATCGGAGAGAGATAATGGTGAAAACACATGGGAGGTTTTGAGATTTTGGTACCGGCACCATGATGGTAGAAAATGTTTCATTTTTCAAACATACAGTTTAAATATGTGGCCGGCGTGGCCAGTGTCTCCTGATACCGGTAAACCCCAGATACCGCCCCATAACTTCTGCCATATCATCTCACTGGTTTCCATCTTGCTGTGGGGAAGGTATTTGCAATCTGTTAAACAGATCTAGTCAATCATTGTGAGCCTGTCTGTTTTTTCCCATTTTGTCTTAAAGTAGAGAGTTGTTTTTGGCTATCAGTGGAACAACTCTCCCACCTTTCTTCCCAATGCCACATCCATCCCCTAAGATGCACGTCAACATTGCCACCCTGCCAAAACTCCCTGCCACCCATTTGCCACTCCTGTTAAAATGTTCTGCTAGCAAACTGTTTTAAGTATAAGGTTACACAACACCCAAATTATCACATGATGGTTAGGAAGCATGTGCTACCCCTTATCTTCATAGCGCTGATAGGATCATGTGACTGGGGAAGTCCTACTGCCTGGTGCCAGCCTCGGTAGGCTTGTAAGGTGAGGCCACTCTCATAGCCACACCAGGAGGATCATGGAAGGTGCCTGCCCTCCAGGAAAGGGATTATTTAAGTTGTGTATTGTTGTTGTACATCAGTTTAAGTTGTGGGTAAGTTGTCACAGTTTGTCTGCAGGTTTAATGGATGAGCTTTGTGTATGAGGGTTACGTATAGTGTTAACTGCGATTTGTTTTGAACACCCCACCCCTCTTTCACCCCGGGTTTATGTGCCAATCAGCTTGGTGTCCAATAAGGAGCACCCAAGTAAACAGATTACAAAAACAAGCTGAGCCATATGGAACAGAAGGCTTTAGCCATCAACAAGCGAACTGGCAGTGAAATGGTTGATAGTTTAAGGCTAACACTTTGTTTTCCCTACAGGGAGGCATTTTGTCCATGAGGATGTAAGCAATAAACACTGGCTGCGTAGATGTTTTGCTCCTGAAAGAAAAGTATGTCAGTGCATAATCATTGTTTGGGAAACTGGTGTGTCAGCAATTCATAATTGGTATATAAGCTCCCAAAAGATATAACACCATGTCGTGCGAACAAACTGTATTTGTGTTCGTAGTTCTACAGTGCTGACACACTTTAATAAAATAGCATCTAAGTTATGTAGCGTTATTAAAACTGTGGTATGATGTACAGATTCAGGGGAGCGTTTTTTATATTTCCTTCCCTGTGTGGACTTAATAATATGAAACGTTGTCGTCGGCTCAGCGTCCTCCTGCTTCACCTAGATTCTGACCTTCGACGTGAAAAACCATTTCTAAAGACAGAGCTGAGAAAGAAACGAGTGACCTTTCTGACTGCTCATGCTGTCCAGTTCACCATTAGGCTGGTGAAAGATATTGCCCGCCATATAAATAATCTCGCATCTCAGCTACCAGCGCTTCAAGGATAAGCAGGCAGCGTTTATGATGAAAAATTCTCAACTGCTGCCAAAGCACGGCAGCATAGCTAATACTCGAACCAGCGAGTGTGTGACTGAGGGCTAATCCTGTTGAGTACTCATCAGTGCATTAGCCAGTGGGA
Organism: Prochilodus magdalenae; assembly: GCA_024036415.1. Lineage (NCBI taxonomy): Eukaryota > Metazoa > Chordata > Actinopteri > Characiformes > Prochilodontidae > Prochilodus > Prochilodus magdalenae. Next base: position 204,902 of record JAMWET010007503.1, read on the forward strand.
AAATATGGGGGAAGGCTCATTCTGCTGACTTCTGTCATATTTCAAGCAGAACAACAACACTATATATGTGTGGAAGCAAAAGGGAAGACGCTGATATGATTTAAAATACATAGGGCTGCATTTATCAAGGACATTACATCTCAGTTTACTGAGTGCAACTGGTTGTTGTTTTGCAACCCACTCACTCTGACCTGCCATTAAGATCATATCAGTGCAGTTACATGCACAGATAGCCCCGAGGGGGGCTTGAGCCACTGCCATTTTGCTGTCAGACTGCACCAGTACCCTCATGGCTGGCATGAATAACCGTATTATATATTGCTTCTGTATTTGCTCAAGGTCGAGGTGAGGCCTATTTGTCTCACTCTGGGAATAGAGCTAATGTGCCGGCTTGGGTTGCACAAGCGTTCGCGCTCTTGGGCACCCCCTGTGGCTATACTGAACGTTACATTTTCTGTTGGAAAATCATGTAATGATTGACTGACTTAACCTGATGTTCACAGATCTAAAAGATAGACCAGTTTTATTAAAAAGGCAAGATAAACTGGGCAGCAATAACAAAGTGAACATACCAGAGTTGGGAGAGACAAAGCCAGGGTCAAAAACCTAAACAAACAACCAATAAAGAGATAAACTAAAGGCACAAAACCAAGATACAATGCTTAGATTGTAGCCAGAAAACAGCCAGAACACTCAGTATGCTAACAGTGTCCATCACCAAGTTACAGGACAAACAAAAGGGGCTTTTATACAATGTAGTAAATGACTAACAGGTGGTGATAATTACTATTCCAGGAATAAGGACCGGGAAGGTCGTTTGTGATTGGTGGAAGAGTGACATGTGCATTATTAGAAGTGTGGTTTGCATAGATCTATGGTCAAACAAGCAGCCATCAACATGCTTACTTTTTCATTTTGTTCAAATGTATATGTGGCCATGTGTACCATTTCCATAAAACGGAAAACTGTATTTACATTGGTATAGTTAAATAAGGAGTTCAGTACATAGGACTGACCTGCTGTGAACCTCAAACACGGTTGTTCCTCCTTCAAACACGAACCCTGCCTTATAAAAAAGGAAAGTAAAACAGGCCAGCTCCAAAATCCTTAACTGTTATGTAACAGTCTTGACTTAATATTTCAGCCCCCAAAATTTACATGCAACAATGGGGGAACATGAAAACGGCCAACTGTGCAGAAACACCGTTCCAAGCTGTAAAGTGGATGTTGGCACTGTTCATAGCCTTTCCAAAGAACCAGATTCTCAGCAGGCATGGTTGCTGATTGTTTTTAAATGAGTCTGAGATTGGCTTCCTATTCTTTTGCCAGTTTCCTGATTGAAGATTCTGTTCCACTCTACAACTAAAGTACAGGCAGCACAATGAAACTGTGGCACCATTTAAGGTGAAATGAAAAACTCTGGGGAACAGTTTAATTCTATGTTGTTAGTTTGCTCTACACAGTTCACTCTGGACAGTTTCTAAAACCTTGGACAATATTAAAACAAACTTTACTTAGCGTTAGACACTGAACTGACTGAAGAGAGGTCCCAGCTCCACCTTAAGAAACTTAGTAGCAGCCATGCTCTGTAATGTCATCAATGTTTTGCTAGTTGAAGCAGTTTCATAGCGAGTCACAACTTTCATTTACTGTGTTGATGCTCTGATGGAAAGCAAGTAGCTAATATAGGTAACGTTAGCTGCTAGCAAGCTCCCCAGAACTAGCACAGCTAACTAGCAAAACAGAGTGATGAGCTTATTGACACACTGGTTCATTATATTTCCCTGTCTATTTTGACATGTTGCTTCTGTGTGGTCATCATGGTGCCTTGCTGTAAACCAGCCAATCAGAGCAGAGCTCATTGGATTATTCATAAGAGCACCAAAAAGGGGGAAAGCAACTTGTCTCATTCTAGAGCCTAATCATAGGATTGTGAATGGGTGTGTAAAACCACATATGGGCATTTTCAATCTGACCATATACCATATGCAGAAAATTAGACTATAGTTTAATATGCAGAGTAAATTAATTCTGTGGCACCTTTAAGGAAAAGTTACAAGTCCCTTATTTGTATAGGTTGTATAGGGTAGATCATAACAGCCTCCCTGTACGGTGGGATCTGGGGCTCAAGTTCCCGCTGTAGGACAAGCATAAATTTATGCCTCATTTGCGTCAAAGACTAGTTTTACTTTCCGCTGTGGATAATGTGTCTGGCATGTGCTGTAAATTAAATTAAATTTCATTTATATTCAGATTGCCCTTTTTGTTCTCCTTGAGCTCCTGCCCCCTCGAATGTCCCTGCGCAGGCCTTGCCACACGCATACCGGCTAATTAGAATTGCGGAGGCACTAATATACAGATCGAGCAGAGCACATTTCCACCAGTTATATACATGAAGAAAAGCAGAAAGAAAAATTGCATATTAATGAAAACAGGCAGACTAAAACCTCAGCTCCGTGGCGACCTTGTGTTCGCGTGCAGGCTGACTTGATAGATCAGATGGGGTTGCTTTTATGCATGCATCCTTAAACTCTACATTTGTATTCCTCTGTAACAAGTTACGACTTACAATTCTACATGCATCTAACGTAAAATATGCATGTTGCTGTAAAATATGCATGAGTTCCTGGTAAATATATAAAGGCCACACGATCTTGTTTAGAGCCGCTTATCCTCACTAGCCCTCTTTCTGCAGACACTTGATTAAGACTGCCAAAATGCCCACTGAGGGTTTAAGTAGGGTCTTTATGCTGCTTTATGTCATATCACCTACCAAATTGCACCGCTCTGAACTGCCCCTAAGGCAGTGTCTGAGGCAGAGCAGTGCTAAACTGCCAAACATGCAAAACATGCTGACAGTGAAAGTTAAACACCCCACTGTGCCGCATAACAGGTTCCTGAATTATACAATACGAACTTTTGCATCCTACTTTCTGTTGTCTGCTTTCAGCTATTCTTACTATGTGCTTGCATTAAAAGGACACACTGTCTTTAAATGAGCCCATAAATATATGCAGGATAAATGATGAGCCAGCAGCAGCAAGACGACATCCGAGCAAATATAGAATGTGCATATACAGCTTTGTCTTAGAGGTATTTTATATTTATTATTTGTGCACTTCCAGGACAATAAAGTTTTTGGACAATTCAATAGTCAAATTCTTAAGAGCTTCGGATTGGATGACTACTGGCAACCAGGTGGCAAGCATTCAAGCCATTTTGGTAAACCCTTCCATTTTTTTTAGTCTTCTTCTTTTCTTTCCTCATTTTTCTCACAGGACATTTTCCCAGACCTTTCTTTTTTTTTCCTTTTCTTTTCTTTTCCCTTCACCCCATGGAAAGGTGCAACAGTGGACCCAGGTATTTATGCCATACCACACAGGTGTGTGTGGTCAGCGTTGATTGCCACTTGGGATTCTGGAACTTGGAGTCTTTTGATCGAGATCCACCAGCTCCTCTACCTCGCTGCCCAGGCCCCCGCTGGTGGCTAGAGCCATGGACCAGCCCCTTACAGATCGGACACCACTTAAACACTTGGTAAACTAAGAGCAAATCTTGGTCAACAGTGAATGGAACTCTAAAAAGAAAATAAAAGCCACAATGCAAGAGCGAATGTATACCAGCTGTGTGGTCATACCAGTTAATGAGGCTAATCAGAAACTTGTGATCTGTTTGCTAGGGATCACAAGAAATAGACTCTGGAACAATGGGAAAAGGTCATGTGACCTAATAAGTCAAGATTTACCCTGTTCCTGAGTGACGGGTGTATCAGTGCAAGAAGGGAAGCACATGAAGTGATGCACCCATCATGCATAGCATCCACTGTATAAGTCTTTGGAGGAAGTTTTATAATCTGGGTTTGCTTCAGTTGGTCAGGTCAGGTCAGCTGACCGCCTGGAGGTACTGAATGATCAATTTATTTAAACTGGCCTTCACAGTCCTGATCTTAACCCTGCCCAATCCCTACTCTTTGGGATCTGGAGAGCGGTTTTCTATCCTTAATGCAAGATCTCCGTCAACAATGAGTGCTGCTCTGGATGGGGATAAATGACACAATGACACAGCAGTGTATACCATAATTCAAGCTAAATGTGATCAAGCTAAAATTACAGCGTGCAACTATTTTTTTGGCAAGCCAGTGCCGTGTGAGTGTGCAGTGTGAACCTGCTGGGCCAGATGCTGTCTTGCCTTCATTTCGCTGTGCTCGCTGTGCCAAGACCAAGTTTTATGTAAATCCAAACATTTGCTGGCGCAGACGTCTGTCAGTGTTAGGAATCTCGCACACGCAATGCACAAAGGGTAGCCTTTAAAAATGTCACTTCGCTCACTCCATTCTCTTTCCTCAGCATGTTCCTCAACGAAGGCCTGCACTGCTTATCTATCCACTGCTTAAAGAAGTAGCGGGTCAGAGCACAGCTCTTCAGTCAAGCCTGATCTAAAGGAACAAGTAAAGACACTTAAAATGCCTCCATTTATCATCAGGCCAGCGGATTCCATTCCCTCAAAGGAGAACCCAGTGGTCCATCTGTGCCAGGGCTTGCCTTAAAGTTAAGAGAGACTGAGGCCATCTCAGGAGCTTGAAGGCACAGATTCACTAATAATTACTGCTGCAGGTTGCCTCGTACATTTTTGTGCCGGCTTTGGGGCATTACCTGAAATTATTTAATGGCTGATTCACAAAGAGAATTATGCAAATCAAGTAATCTTGCAATTAGCCCAAATATGGTGGTAATTAGTGTTGATTCTAACATGCAAATTATTCCTCCCCACATGTCGAGGTGCGCAGGAATATGCAGCGGTTCTGGGTGACAAGATAATGGGTTTTTAGACTAAGAGCTGGAGGTTTAGCTAGTATTTTCATTTTCAGATGTCTTCCTTCGAAATCCTCTAGAGAAATGAATACACACATGAACACGTGTGTGTGTGTGTAGGTGTGTGTTTCTGCAGGCATTTTTGGAACAAAGAAAGTCTCTTGAGAAATGGTTGCTCTTATAAAGGCAAAGTGTGGACACATTTAATATTTAATATTATTAGCTCACCGGACAAAAATGAGTCACCTGTGACTGAAACGTACCCAGTAGTGTGTAATACCTCCACAAGCATGAATAACAGCTGTGATTGGATTGGGCATCCACTGGACAAGTTTCTGGATGTAGGACGCATCGATATTCAGACACTCTTACATCAAAGAATTGGTCGGTTGGGTCAGATTAGGTAGATGGCTTCCCTGGCACAATTCTGAGAAGAGTTTCCCTGTAGACTGGGATTTTAGCCACTGCTGGTAGACCCGTATGACCTTATGCTTCCATACACCTGCAGATTCTATGGTCTGCCCGAATACAGTCACTCCTTTTAGCCAATCATTAATATCTGCTTTGGAGCCATTTTCCACACATGGAACGAGACATTCCCTGCACTTCACCACCTCTTCTCAGTCTATGAATCCTGTCACTCACACCCACAGGTAGTTATAGCCCCTTGTGCAATGCCATCTGCAGAAGCTTTTACCACCTTAAACACGCAAGGTGAATTTTTTTTGGTCTGGTGAGCTTATGTAGTTAATATATCTTTAAACATTATATTATATTTTGTTTCAGGTTAAGTATATTATTTTCTGCTTTTTTCCTGAGGCTGAAAAATGATTGGTTTGTCATTAATGGCCTTTTTGTCTGAATGAAATATGTTTTTTCCACTACCATTCAAAAGTTTGCAATCACTTGACATATTCCCAATTTTTATTATCTTCTGTCTATCTTAATCCATGAATAATGTCAGGAACAAAGAACCAGGGCCGACGCGCAGAGAGCTAAAAGTCAAATGGGCTTTATTAAGCACACGAGTACACAAGCACAGCAGCAATACACTGAAAGACATAAAGGGAGAGACAAGGTTAAAGTCAGAGAACATGTAGAGGTCAAAACCAGAGCAAGCAAGCAGCAAGGCAACCAAGGTGGAAGGGCTAGGCAAGACAATGGTCAAGGTAACAAACAAAGGACGATAGCCAGAGAGAAGAACAAGAGAGAAAACCAACAAGGGATAAGCAAAAGAAGAGGTCAGAGTCAAAGAGAGTCAAAAAGCCAGGGTCAGGATAAACACAGGAGAACCATTTAGAAATGCAAACTAGGTTTGGCAAAACTTTGCAATGAGGAAGTGTTTGAGAGGAGTATATGTACTGAGGCTAAGTGGATGCAGCTGGCTAAAACTCAGGTGACCTAGAGCAGTGCTGATTGGATGGCTGGGGACATGTGGGTGTGATGTCATCGGATGAAGCATGACAAACAGCGTATATAGAAAACTAGACACATTTTTTTTCAACATTTCAAGTATTTAAACACTTTTAGGTAATAAAATACTATATAATTATTAGTTAATATATAATCCTAATCCTAATTCCATAAAAATCCTAAACCCAATTCATAAACTTCTATTCTTTATTGCTTAGAAATTGTTATCTTTCAAATTGTTACCAAGGTTTAAAATATTGTGTTCTGTCACTTTTGGCTTTTGAGTCTTTCACATGTCTGGTTCCCCTGTCCCAATTCCCTCTCTGGTAGAGCTATCATTTTGGAAATACAAGGTTTCGTTCTGACAGCAGTGATGTGTTCCTCCAAAATGCATATGGATCCCTCAACATTAATGGTGCCTTCAAAGACATGCAGATTACCCACTAACACCCCCTCACCATGACAGACACTGGCTTTTAAACCTGATGCTGATAACTATCGGGAGGGTCCTTTTTTCTTTTTGAACAAGACATGACTTATTTCCAAAACAAATTGAGAGGTGGACTCATCAGACCACATCACACATTTCTACTTAGTGTCATTCCATCTCAGATATCCCTTATTTGTGCTGCTTTCAGATGAAATATCTAAAATATGGTTTGTATTTCCTTTTGACATTTATTCACGACATTTCTGGAAATGGATTATAGCACGTAGATCTAAAAGCAGTACAAACTGATTGAAGCCCATAAAGCTGTAGAGCAGTGGCTTTGTCTGAATAATTTTATGCATGCCCCTGTAATAAAAATGGTATTGTATTAACATGGTCAAATATGTGCACATTTCTATAATTTCATAAAGCAGTTCTTAGCTCTCTTAGCTCCTTGCAGTCACTCGGTAATAAGCCTTTGGGTGTATTAAGTTACGAAGCTACTTGAAACAGCCACTTCAAAATTTTGAATGTAACCTTGTTACTCCACATCATCTATTTCCATTTATATGGGTCTATTCATCATGATAAGAGATGCAAGGTTTATTACGCTGCTAGTGGGCAGCCATACATCCATACTTTTGGTGGAATTTAAAATTGATAATAAGCTAACTGGACAAACATTCGTCTCCTTATGTGTTTAAGGCGGTAGTAACTTCAGGCTCCTACAGATGGCGCAGCATAAGAATGATATGGCTATAAATACTTGCGGGGTGTGAGTGACGGGATCCATAGATTGAGAAACGGTGGTACAGTGCAGGGAATGTCTCGTTCCATGTGTGAAAAATGGCTCTAGAGCAGATGTTAATGATTGGCTAAAAGGAGTGACTGCATTTGGGCGTGGCCAAAGACCATAGTGTGAAGGAAGTAGCTGAATCTGCAGGTGTATGGAAGCGTACGGTCATACAGGTCTACCAGCAGTGGCTAAAATCCCAGTCTACAGGGAATTCTCCTCGGAACTGTGCCAGGGAAGCCATCCACCAAATCTGTCCCAACTGGGCAATTCCTTAATGCAAGAGTGGCTGAACACTGATGTGGCCTCAACCAGAAACTAGTCCAGTCCATGCCCATTCCAGTCACAGCTGTCATTCGTGTTTATGGAGGTATTACATGCTGTTATTTACGTTTCTGTACCAGGTGGCTCATTTTTTGTCCAGTGAGCTTACATACTGTAGATTTTTGGAATGGCCATTGCTAGTACATGCAGTGTGACGTATACAGCCCCACTCAAAATCCTGGATCCCTTTACAGCTGAATTCTTCCTCCAGGTGATACTTAGCTGTAAATCATGGTTCTACTTGAAACGCTGCTTTAAATAGCCCTTAGTCTTAATGTGTTTCGCCCACACGTATCAGATAGGAAGAAATATGAGAGGAAGGAGTTTGTTAGCACGCGGGGAGTGGGAAATGTTAAAAGGTGGGCCTACCGCAAGTCATAGCAATCCATTTAAGCCTTCAGACTCAACTAAAAAGATATGGCTGTAAATGATGATGACCTGCTTAAGCTGGTGCCACAGAAATGAGCAGCGAGGAGGATCTTGTTGAAGGTGAAAACTTGTGCAAATGAGATTTAAATGAAATCCATATCATCTCTGCTGCAAAGACGCTGAAAATTACTTCATGACTTTAAGTGTGAAATTTTATTGTCATTACGGAGCGAGGAGAACAATGCTGGAGGCTAGTATCACTCTCTCTCTCTCACTCGTTTTCTCACACGCTCTCTCTCGGTCTGTCTCTAATTTCCCATAGGTCTGATTTCCAGTATCTCCAAACACCCCAGCAGGGCACTTAATGTTAAAGAAACTATGAGGAGAAGCAGGTCTTCTTACAGTGTGTAAGGAGAGATGTCTGGAACAGGAGTCATAAGGGCCGTCTGGAACATAAATCAGCATAAAGGGCAGCACTGGAAAATAATTGTACTTTGTTTCTACATTTAAGCATTCGTTTGGAACATTAGTACTTATTACTGAAAGTGGATCCTTGTGCTTTTCCTTAGACCTTCAAAGAACTTGTTATAAATCTTAAAGGTCAGGAGAGTGTTCTGTAACACTTGAATACTGCCCAGATAACAAAACTGTTCTGCTTTAAATCTGGCCCACATTTTCCATTTTCATCTGCTCTACTTGCAACATCAATTGACAGCCCTTGGGCAGATTAGTCCTGGTTGCAAGATGTGGGCCACGTTTGCACCAAATTAGGGCCACACCGTAGCCAAAAATAGGCAACTCTGCCATATCTGTGCCAGAAGTGGGCTAGATATGTTTTTAAGCATGTGGGGTACATGAGCGTAGGATGTGTGCGCCACTTTTTGGTTCATGTGCCATTAGCCGCTAATCAGCCCTACTGTATCTGTGCCAGAAGTGGGCTAGATATGTTTTTAAGCATGTGGGGTACATGAGTGTTAGGATATGAGGGCCACTTTTTGTTTGCATGTAGTAAGCCGCTAAGCAGCCCTACTGTATCTGTGCCAGAAGTGGGCTAGATATGTTTTGGAACAGGTGGGCCAAGTGCATGTTTTAAATATGTGAGCCACCTTTGGCTAGCATGCTAATTGCCAGTGTTAATAACATGCATAAGACTTTATAAAGCAAGCATACATAACTTTGTGTGGCATAGGAAAGTCACTGTCCTTCACACTAAGAATTATATGTGTTAACCTTATCCTAACACTAATCCTGGCCGTAATCCTAACCCTAACATCCATTTAAAACTTAATCCTAACCCTCATCTTTGCCCTAATCATAACCCTAACCCAAACTCTAACTCTAACCCAAAAATGAATCCTAACCCAAACCTCAACCCAAAACCAAATTATAATGCTTATCCGCGTCCTAATCTTAACCTCAAACCAACATCTAAACTTAACCCTAACCCTGGTCTTAATCCTAACCGTGACCTCAGACCAAAACTTAATCCTGACTCTAACCTGAACCTAAATTTAATCCAGTTACAGGATGGTGTCAGCAGCACGTCTACAAAAGCTTGATGAGGATTTTGAGCCTGTATGTTACGTGTTCAGTGACTTCATGTAACCTCAGGTGAACATCTACAGAAATTAACTTGGACTTTCAAATAAAGTGTAAAACAAAAACAATCAACAGATCATTATTTTATAATCTTTATTTTTTTAATTATTACATTTCTTAATATTCTACTGAATCTGTATCATTGATGTGCGGTTGTTATACTCATGTAGGTCTGTAGAGCATCTATTTAATCTAAAAAGGACCATTCCAATACAGGGTAAAACATTTTTCAAATACATACAATACAATCCACAATACTTAATGTGTTTGGGAGTATTTGGATTGTGAGAACCAGTAAGTACCACTAACTTCTAAGAATGAAGTTCTCCGATCATGAAAGAATGCTTACTAATGGCATTTGATTAGTCTGTGACTTTTAAACAGTACTGTAACTATAAAAAGTGTCATCTATAATAACCTGTATTTTTCCACCACTAAAAAGCTGCACAGTTAACTTCAGCCTTGATTTCGGCAGAGTTATATTGCACGGTGAATGCATTGAAATGTTAGGATCAACATATTTCAAACACAACTGAGTCATTTTCTACCACTGAATCATATTTGTGGAGGTGGGATGAAGCTGGATTTACAGCTTTATTCTGTTGTGCCGGATACAAACATGCTTCATTCAAAACAGCAAAATTGCATTTCAGACACGACTGGAAGCTCGGGACGGATTCCTTCAGACGAGTTTAAATCAGTTCAAATGAATAGGACCTCGTGTAGCCTTTGCCAGCACTTTTAAAATAATAGTTTCTAAATGGCTTTTGGTTTGTAAGTATGGTTCTAATCTTTAACTTATTTTCACAGTCAGAAAATGCAATTTCCTCAGTTGAATTATTCATTTGTTCTGTTGATAGAATATACACTCATTGACAAAACAATAACGCACCCAGATAGAAATGTCAGATTGCTGCAAAACTTGGCAAGCAGTTATGTCTCAGGCAGGTAAATGGCTACAGGTGTGGTCTGGTTACATGAGGGCACGCACGTGGCAAACAGGCCCTGGAAGGCCAAGACAGACCACCAACTGAGAGGACAGTTGCAGGTGCTTAGCAGAAGGAAATTTTGGTGGCACGTTGGACACTACGTGTCTTGTTAATGACAGCCAGTCAACGTCGCCTACGTTTGCAGTGGTGTTGTGAACAAGAAACCTGGACTGCTATAGACTGGACCCATATCATCTTTAGCAACCAAGCCAGGTTCTGTTTGGGATCTGAAAATGGTCTGTGGAGCAACCCACTGCCCAAACTGCAGGGATGATGTTCTGGGGAGCCATCTCATACGAGAAACACTTACAGCTCAGAGATACATGCAGGACATCTGCAACATCTGTGTGCATGTGTGTTGTAGGATGCCATACAGTTTTGGAATAAGAGTTTTACATGGTTTGTGTAAAGGGGTCTATGTATCATATTAAAGATATCCATGAAGTTAGCATGCTAACCAGCTAGCACCTGCTAGTTGTGTCTCATTATACCACTTTGTATCGCAGAGGGTGAGAATAAGTCGCTGTAGCTTTTAGCAATCAGAGAGAGTAAAGGCACTGTCCACAGTATAATCCGACTTTCCAAGCTAGCTGCTTTGTAGCTGAGCTATAGACTGTAAACTCAAGTCTAAGTTTGTTCTTTTAAGGACAAGCAGCCAATGAAAAGAAGAGTGAGTGTGAGGATGGATGAGACTCTTCTAGGCAAGCCACCCTGCTGCCTACTCTAGGCAAGCAACCATGTTCAACAAAAGAAATGATTTAAATAAAAGCAAAGAAAGAGTAAGCATTGGTGATGCTGTTTTTCACCACTGGAGATGCTCTTGGCAAGTAATAGGATGAAGTTTGATGCTGAACTCACAATGTTTCTAGACTGGTAAAAAATTAAAATGGAGGAGGAGGGCCAGTGCATTTGTCTACAAGTTGCCTCCTATTTTTTTGGACCATGAGTTCTACAAGTTACATCATCGTACAGAATCCTCCTTTTTAATTGTGGCAGCTGTATACATGTTTTAATAAGCAGGGTCCTAAATTCTGAGACCACTTGTAACAAAAGCTTAGAATTTCCCACCTAAAGAGACACCAGTGTTGTAGTTAATGTGAGAACAGAGTAATAGGGGAAATACTCCACCAGCTTCAGGATTACATGAACTATAGAAAGATGCTAAAACACTTTAAACATTGCTTCCTATTGGCATGGCTTATTTACCGGCACAAGTCTTTACAGGTTTTGAAAGTTTTTTTTGTGCACAGGAAGTCGTTGTTTTATGGCATCATTCCATGGGTCCCTTTATGGCATCTTTGTTTTTAGGAGCATACCTGCCTTTACTCGCAAGGTTGACTATGAAGGCACTGCTTCCTACTCTCAAAGGTTTCATTTGTAGGGACGCTTCTGTAGCTGCGGCTGGAAGTTGCCATCAAGACCATCTTTGGTGGCTTTACCCAGCTGCCAATTCACTTAGCGCAAGCCCACAATCCTGTTCTTATTTGTCAAACGGCAGATGTCAGCCAGCAATGGATTTATCTGTTTTGCATGGAGGCTCGAGTGACTGCAGCGCTTAGTGCTCAGCAGTGTGTGGGATGAGCCCTCACCAGGGCCTGCAACGAATAGATTCACGCAGGGTTACATCACTAGGGTGCACACACACACACACACACACACACACACACACACACACACTCAGAATATTTTCCAGATTGTGGAAATCAATGACTCTCCCACCTTTTTTGACGGAATATTTCCAGCTTGATGACTGTGATGACTAAAGCTTCAGTCATTTGAATGATGAATGTAAGAAAACATTTCAGAGGAATGTGATTTCAGGTTAATGCGCTCTGCTCCACGCCATTGTTCAGTACTCAGTCCTGAGTGGCTAATGACTAATTACTTTCCAGTAATGACCGCTGAATAATGATTGCTGTTTTATGCCTAATCCTCTCACTCACTATGAGATACATCCCATACGAATGGAGCAGCATGCTATTTCTGTGAGTTACCTGCAGCACAGAAAATGACTCACCTTTATCAACCGGTGTGAAACAACCTCTGATCTACTAATGGAAAATGAAATCAACACTTCATGGATCAAATCCCGAGGTTATTCGGCTGACTACAGCTTGTCAACTTTACTTGATTGCTTTTTCCAATGAACTGTAAAATGGGCTTCTCTTGGTTCTTTAAGATGTTAGTAAAAGCAGATGCGTTTTATATTTGTGAGCTGTACTGAAAATGTGAGAATCAGAAAAGTCTTTTCTTTCAAAGATCAGTTTCTGCTTATTACAATAACACCACCTCTATATGACTTTAATTTAGGTTATTAATGATTTTTAGTTCAAAAATTACCAAGCATGTACAAAATCAAACATTCATTAAACCTAAAATCTTGCTGGTCACTGATCTCTCTTTGTCTTCTTCATCAGTTCAGTAAGCATCAGTTCAGTCTCTTTTGTCATATGTTCATATTTACCATCTATACTCATTTTAAACCAATCATAAAGCCTGTATAGGTATTGTCATTTGTACAGTAGTTCATGTTTGCTGATGGACCTGGTACATTAACTAACCAAACCAAGCAGTAATAATCATATTATCTGGACTACATGCTAAACATGTAGTTGGTAGTCTATAACTCTAAGTCACATGACTCAGCCACCATGGCCACCCTATTGGCTGCCTAGGTTTAAAACAGAAAGTGGTTGCCTCAGATCACAAATCTTAATCAGAAATGGTTATTCTTGATAGTTGTTATTAATTTTAGCCCCACTATACTGACACAACAGTACAATATACCACTGGCAGATTTTATACAGTAGACACATAAATACCAATCATGGTATAAAGTCTATATGAAAGTCAATTTCCAGAAAGAAGCTTGGGGACCACTGATTGCTGACCACAGGTTCTATGAAAAACCCTTAAATTGGCATGTAACTGTGCTTTAAGACTTCAAACTGCTAAATCACATTTTCAAACATGGACCTTTAGGGAACCAAGCATGATTCTTCTTTGGCACTTCCCAAAGAGCCCTTTGTGGCACCTTTGTTTTACAAGTGGCCATGAAGGCTATTTAAGGTTATTACTCATTTCAAGACCTCCGGGATCTCATTTTCAAAGCCAGTTCTTCCGAGAGCTTCTCAATCCCAGTCCTGGCGACCCCACATTATGCACAGCTGATTCACCTAATTAACTAATTAAGAAGCTCATTGCTGGCTGGGTCGCCAGGACTGTGTTTGGGGACCCCTGAACTATCAATTAGAGAAGCTCTTAATGTGACGGAAAGTTTCTTTATGATGTTGCCCCACAATAGCACCTTTATTTTAGAAGCAGTGAGGAGTATTGCAATGATATGCATTGGTCCTTGTGTAACAAACCCCAGAATATCTATTAAAAGCCTCTCACAAATTTGTTTTGGCTATAGCTGGATGTGAAAAGGCAGTGACAGTGTGCCAGGTCTGCTGAGTTCCACTGAGACTGTGTCGCTGCAAGGCTATGTTCGCATGCGTTTGTCAACAGCAAGGGATCATTAAAGAAGACCAATAGAGTCCTGCACTTTTCAAGCAACATTTGAATTTCCAGTCTGACGGCGTTCCCACAGGAGCACAAAGTCAGTCCATTGTGCCCTGACCTTATCAAGGCTGTCCTGAGATGGCCATTTATACACAAGTGACAGTCAGTGTTTATGTGCAAGTGAGAGAGAGAGGGAGAGAGAGAGAGAGAGATAACACCTTTCTATTTGGTGGTAGCCAATGTTAATGTGACCATTCCAATGCTTCAAGCAGCCTGCCAATGTTAAATAATTCATCAGCATTTATACGCTTCTAAAGCCGGCTAATTATAGATAATTGAGGAAGCTGTAGATTAGATTTGGCTAGAAGCAAATTGCATCCTCCCTCTATTGTTTGCATGAAACAACCGTGTCTTGAAATATCATGAAATCTCTACAGTATTTAGGGAAATGAAGCTTGTTATTTTGGCGCTTTCTTAGAACCTGTACAGTAATTAAGAAAGACTTTAAATCCCTCGCCTCGCTCTAACAAACAAACCAGTTCAGAAAGAAAAGAAATCTCCTGTTTTCAAACACGCGCTTGGCAATAAAAGGAAGTTGAGTAACTTTGTTTAACTTCTCGTCTCTTTTATAACCAAATAAAAGACTATTCCCTACAAAAGGACACATTTCATCTCTTCAGAAACAAACTCTAATTGAATTCTCTCTGATTGTGTTTGACCAACACATTATAAGCCAAACAATTCATTGATTACTTCTCCAAACAAGAAACCAGAACAGAGGTATGGAATCATATGTAAGAGGACTGGAATTATAAAAAGATAGGACTGCCCACTATTACCTGTGTGATCAAGCATCTTACATTTTACAGTTTGCATTGGAGGCCTACTTCTGCTGGATTCTCTTCTTCTTCTAATTCTTCTTCTTCTTCCTTTTTGCCCTCTAACATCTTACTTGTTATCTCTAGTTTTCAAGATATTAACTCCATTTCAGCTTTAGAATGTTAACCCCAATCGTTGTAAAATTCCGACTTTCATAGAAATGAATTTGGTGCAAAAGTTTGGTGCACCAGTAGTAAAAAAATCTACTGGTGTCACATCTGCCAATTCCCCTCCACCCCACCAGAGGTCACTATCGCCTGCATTCTAATTGGTAATCACATGTTTCCTGTGTCAGCCGTTTCGTATAGTATATAAACAATCCTAGTTGGATTTTTAGCCAAGTCGTGTTTAGTCCATCATGCAATCCTAAGTACTGTATTTCCTGGGTTGCTATATTTTGCAGAATGAGGTGAAAGTGAAGGTTGCTTCCTTCTGGGTGCAATGATTTGTGCAACTATTCTTTTGATGATGAGTGTATAGTTCTCTTTTATATCTATAGGTACATCTCACAAATGTCCATGTCCCCTAGGCCCACATGGATTCAACAGGATCTTTTCATACCAACAGGTAAATACATATTTATTCTCAGACTTTAATCTGAATTGTTTCCATTGGACCCTTTTATCTAATCTCTAGGTCATCTAGTCTCTACACTCACATTATATGTATTCTCTAGGGCAGCTGCTCTGAACTAATCCACAGCCATACTGACCCATACTCCTCTATGTGTTGTTTTTCTAGCCCTCAAGTCCCATTCGATTTTAACAACATATATTAACCATCTAGCACCCCACCTGCACAATCACTCTGCACAGTCAAGGGCTTTTAATGAATATGGTATGTAATTTGCTAAAACTTGTAGCTACAACTTCAGCTAAATTAGCTGTTGTGGTAGGCAGCACACGTGTTATCCAAAGTACCATGTTGAAATTGATACCATTGTGAGGTGAAGAAGAAGTGTATAGGCATTGCACTAATGACTATAACTGACTTAATGAATCATAACTAGCATTTCCAAAGTGGCAAATTTTACAGGAGAGGGCAAAAACCTTATTTATTTGTACTATAAGCCAATGAAACCAGACAAGCAGTTTTGGGCCATTTCTTTTGGTCCATTCATCTCGTAATTTTTACACAACTTAAATGGCAGCTGCTGTTTTTTAATGATGCATAAAAGTAAAAAATGGAGATACATGTTTTTCACTTAACAGAGAATATATGACTATGTAAATATTAAGTTTAACACCCAAACGTGTTTGGTTTTATACAAATACACATCTCTGGGTCACATACTACTGTTGAACGGTTACCTCTGGATCATAAATTCCGCTCGAACCTGTTATTGCATGGAGCTCCAGAGAACACAATCCCACTGCTCCACAGCCCAAAGCTGGGGGGCTTTATATCACTATAGCTGATGCATGCAACCGGGTATGATGACCTTCGGTTCATGTGTGGCTGCTCCAGAGCATCCTATTGGATTGGCAATTACTGGTTATTGGCAATTATATAACCAGACTTTGTGCAAATGAATGCTTGAATGCCTGAATTCACTCATTAGAATGTAAATCTGGATACTTTAGGGGATGTTGCAAACACGTATGCCATGTGTAGGCTAATACTGTATATGATAACACATAAAAACCATGTTCTTTATTAAACATATGTAGCAGTAATTGTTGCAGTGTGTTGTCTTGGACCATCCTTATGCCTCTACCCATGACTGTGAATTCACCATGGCCCATAGTATTGCTCTAATTTAAGGCCCTGGTGTGCTATGCCCGTGCAGCTGCTTCACCTGCGCTTAGCATCCAGTAATGAAGCCACAGACTGTGGAGTATCAGTTGGAGGTCCAATGATTAAAGCACTGCTCACTTCCCTGGTCCCAAGCTTTCTGTGTTACAAAATGAGCAGCTTAAAACAGTGTGTCTGTCTGTTCTGTTATCTGATAGGAAGTCTAGGGCAGCAGCCATCTGGCGAGGAGTCTGCAAGACTTTCAGTTCAATGAGTTTATCACAATTTTTTAGATGCTTATTATGCTTTTAACGGAATATTTATTCATGAATGTTGCAGCCTGTTAATATCACAAACACAGAAAAATGCTGTTGAATAATTTTCTCTTTTTGTTTTGGTATTATGTCAGGATAGGTGGACATCATAATGTGCTTAATAAGCCTCTATTAAGAGTGCTTGTAACTATACACTTTATTTATTTATTTATTTATTTATAATAATAATAATAAAAAAGAGTCACCTTGCATTTTTAAGGTGGTAGCAATTTGAGGCTCTTGCAAATGGCATTGAAGGGTGTGTGATGGGATTCCTAGATTGATAAGAGGTGGTACAGTGCAGTGCATGTCTTGTGTGGAAAATGGATTCGAAGCCAATAATAATGATTGGCTGAAAGGAGTGTGGGCGTGGCCGAAGAACAAAGTGTGAAGGAAGTGGCTGAATCTGCAGGTTTACGGAAGTATACCGTCATATGGGTCTACCAGCAGTGGCTAAAATCCCAGTCTACAGGAAACTCTCCTCAGAATTGGAACAGGGAAGGCATCCTTCAAATCTGGCCCAACTGCTCAATACTTTGATTGAAGAGTGGTTAAACACTGATGTGGCCTACATCCATAAACATGACCATTACATATCAAATCGCAGTGAAATAACCCAATCGTATTTGTGCTCAAGGCAGTATTATAAGCTATTTCAATAAGCTATTAGATATGTTTAGACATCCACCTGTTCTTAATCTATTAATTCTGTTGCACACTCTGCAAGTTCTATAGCCCGATCACCCTTGTGCAGCGCCATCTGCAGGAACCTGAAGTTACTACCACCTTCAATATGCCAGGGGACTCATTCTTTGTCTGGTGGGCCTATAAACATGGCCTGGAAAATGCCTAATTCAAAGTAGTTACACCTTAATAACCTAGTAATAAGCAGCCCGCTGAATTACCATCTACTGATGTGGTAATAGCTGGAGGCTTGATAAGTGCATTGCAATGCCATTATGGTGCTCCTCTATACGAAAGTGTTACCTAAACGTTTGTATGGTGTATTATTATGTATATGTATAATTATGTATAATTATGTTATTTAGGGTTTTTTTTTGTTGTTTTTTTGTTTGTTTTTTTAAATATCATAGCTGTTGCAGCTGTGTTCAGTTCAATTGCCCTGATAATGAAATAGCCACATATAAACGGCTGAGATGGAATTTTGTATTGGCATACAGTGCCAGTGAGGCTTCTGGAGTAGGAAAAAAACCTGACCTTGTGCTGTAAATAACAAAACACCACTGCAATCATGATGAAAAGATAAACGTAATTACCAGCGTTGTCGGAACATCCTCTCTCATTTTTGCCAAGGACATACCCTATGCACTCTTTAAAGTTTAATCATAGCAGTGAATTAATTGGCTGGAGTTACAAGACAATCCAATATGAGTCCTGATTGTTTTGGAAGTCTATTTCTATACAGAAAGACATTTGTATGATCAACAGAGAAGGCAATTATCTCCATGCCCAACAATATAGCACCAAAAACAACATAGCATTTCAAAGACGCAGCAAAATCCTATCTAGAAAGTTGGTGTTTTCCTTCGGCGTTTGATTATCCTTTCTTGGTATTATCCAACCTCCCCTCAACTGCTCCTGTTAGATGACACAGTTGCTATGGAGATGGTTTAGTCTACCCACTTTCACGTTGCCTCTTGGACGGCTTGCTGCCTCAGTAATCCAGTTACAGCACATGACTGCATTCTGTCAGAGCTGCGCCAAAGACACTCAGTAAAGTGCCATTGCACTAATGAATAGCTCATGGCTCATATGTGCATGCAAAAGATGCTCCAAACTTGCAGGAGGAAAAAAAAAATGCTGCCGTTCTCGATTTTCCGTCTGTGGAATATCAAAATATAGGCTTTGAGGGGTTTTGGATATATACTAACAGATATCATAAATATATACAGCCACATCTAATCCTTTAGGAAGCTACATTTTTCTTCATTTGTTTTCAGTGACAGAAACAAGAGCTATCAAGCCCGTAAACAACAGGGTATCAATTTCCCACTTTGCCAAGTAATTCTAGCACATTATCTCTGCTGGAGCACAGGAATGTTGAAGGGTGTTCAAGGACGCTTTTATGTATAGCACAAAACAGACAAGGTGACTTTGGCCTAGTTTTAGGAATGCTGAGCCCATACTCTCATGTTGAACACATGTGACTATTGACTTTATTAAAGGACACTTGTTGCATGTCAGATTATGACTATGCTGGACAATGCTTGTGTGACACCTACAGATTGACTGATGAGCAGCAAACTGTATAAATCAGCTGTATAAATGAGATAAAGAGGCTACAGACATTGAGCTGTTGGAATGATTGACATACACTATATGGACAAAAGTATTGGGACACACGTCGTAATCACTGCATTCAGGTGTTTCATTTTGTCCCAGTGCCACAGGTGTATCAAATCAAGAACTTAGCCTTGCAGTCAGCCTTTTTGTTTGGCAATTTCCAGGGCAATTTCCAGGGCAATGTTACCTGTCTGACTGCTTTGTGCACACTGTAAAGTTGGGTGGAGGTGGGATAATGCTATGGGGATGTTTTGTTGGCCGAGAACCTCTTAGTTCCAGTGAAGGGATGTTCTAATGCTTCAGCAGACCAAGACATTTTGGACAATCGCATGCTTTTAGTTTTGGAGAAAGGTCAGTAAAGCCAAGGTTGGGTGAATATGGTGTGGAAGAACTTGACTTGCCTGCACAGAGCCTCGATCTGAACCCCATACAGCACCATCCAGCTTGATATTCTGGCCCAGTTAACAATCCAGCATCTGTAATGGCATGAGGGGCATTAGTGCAAAGAGCATTGGTGACCTGCACCACTGCACATGCTGAATAACATATATTAGCAACACATGCTGCCATCCAGGTAACGTCTTTTTCAGCAAAGATCCTGCTAACTACCTACCCACTAAAGTCCTAGATCCTAGAGCAGGAAAATGCCAAACCAAATTATGCACAGATTATGCACAGTTTACAGCAGTATGGCTCCATAGTAAAAGAGTGCAGGTGCTAAACTGACCTACCTGCAGTCCAGACCGGACACCCACAGAAAACATTTGCCACATTATGAAATGAAAAATACGAGAGAGGAGACCCCGAACTGTCAAGCAGCAACAATCATTTACATTCACATTTACATTTAAGACATTTAGCAGACGCTCTTATCCATAGCGATTTACAACCGTGCTTAGTGTTTCATTGGATAATATTCCAGCTAGTACAGGCTAAAAGGTTACCCACAGCCTACAACTCACCATGAAAGCTCATACAACACTGCCCGAACTGTCGGGGCCACAGGTCTTTTATGGTACCTAAAGATTTACCAATATCCAGACACACATGCTTAGTATACAGCAAAAAATCTGGCAACCCCAGCCCAGTGCTCATACCTATAGAAAGGAAAGGTCATTATAAGTGCATAATAAGTGCAACACAACACAAGCACATACACACAACTTACACCTCCACTAGTGCTCACTCACTTAAGTGCATTACAAAAAGATGGGTCTTCAGTCTGCGTTTGTAGACCGCGAGAGACTCCGCTGTTCGGACGCCCAGTGTGAGTTCATTCCACCATCTGGGAGCCAGGACAGAGAAGAGTCTGGACACTTGTCTTCCATATGTCCTCGGGGTTGGCGGTTCGAGTCGAGCTGTACTTGAAGCTCGAAGGGCTCAATCCTATATGAAGCAAGGGTGGGAAACATTTCACTACAGGAATCGTCCCCTTGGTTCCCAAATGCTTACAGACTGTTGATTTGCTGTTTTGTCTTTATACTATTTTCAATTAAATATAGGCTTGAAATGACGAGCACCATATCCCAACTTGGCAATGGAGTTGTAGATGTATGCTTCCAATCATCTTGAAAAACAGGGTTGAAACCATGAGAACTAATTATCCAGAAAGCTGTGGGACAGGTAAGCATCTGGCTGAGGCCATATTACATAAGATTATCCTGACCTGAGAACATCTGATTAATTCAGCTCAGCCGCAGAGGTCAAATCTTGCTGCATGAATCTCTATGGTAATTTGGGTGGGGTTTGAGGAGGGATCACTGTCTCACTAATCCAGGGCTGTTAAGGGGAGTACGGAGTGTAGATCTGCATAATGAAATTTCCTGTTTTAAAGCTTAGGCAGCAGAGGCTATCATAAGAAACACTTAAAATGCAGGAGATATTCCCTTGAGTGCCAAAGGACACTAATGAACGTTAATCCTCCCAAATTGTTTTTCCTCCCTCAACTGCGGAATTGATAAGCCAGTCTTTGGATAATAGCAGCCCTTGAGGTAGTAAATGCAAGAAAAGCAATCATAGCACATCATTCATTTCATGTGCCGATTGCTTATTTGTTTATGGAAAGAGCCGACTGGTGGTGCTATTACTTAAAAGGCAGAAAGAAAGAAAAAGAACATCTGTACACATAAAACATTTCCACCTGAGTATCTACTCCATCATTCACTGCAAGGTTTAAGGAAACAGCTGATGGGCTTTGTGACTGCATTAATGCATAAGGCTCCCTGTATTGTGTAGTCCATAGTGCCAAGGCACCCCCATGCTGAGACGCCATGGCGTGGGATGAGATCTGAGTAGATTGCCCGAGGCTCGTGGCTTTGGTGGGGTAGAAATGTTCCTGGGAGGATATATCAGAAGTCCCCAGTTACATCATTACACCAGAAGAAACCTTCACTTCTGGCTGTCTCGCAGTTAGTTCCTCACTGCTTACCACTGGTATTGACCCTATGCCATCTGATGAGTGATTAAGCAAGGGAAGAGCTGGAGGGGAAGCAGGAGAAGTGACACTTTGTTTCCCCTCTAGAGATCAAACAGTGGGATATGTTCATGGTGTTAAAAGGTGAGACCTTCTTATGGCCAAGACCTTCTAATACAGCAGGTAGACTGGATCTTAATCTTCCTTAACTTCTTCATAGAGAGGCGTCCAACCGACTGCATCTGAGCTATGGGCAGTTTCTATACAAGTACTTGAGTAGACTTCTTGATCCCGGACTGAGATCATTAGGAATCTCCTGGAGATTCATTGATGAACACAATCAAAGCCATGGTGCTTGAGGTAGAGGAAGAAATATGCCTTCAGACAATGGTTGATGACGGAAAGCCAGCCAGAGATGCTTGATGAACTCTGAAAAAGCTCACTGCGCTATCAGCCCACTGATTCAGCGAGAACATTTAGCCAGAAGGTCACTTCGTTCTGGCATTTCACAGGCTCTGATTGCCAAGGCTATTGATGAAAAAATTATTTTCTAATCTCTGTGTCACAACAGCTTTGAGAGCAACATTCTTCTTTCCCGGCGAGAAATGGTGCAGTTTGACAGTGCAGAGAAATCATTTTTAAGTGGTTTAGTCTAGACTTATCTGTTACAGTTCTGCATCATATAGAGACTAACAGTATATATACAAGGAAGTGCCAAAAACATACATGCACTGAGCACTTTACTGGGCTCACCATACAAGTGCACCTATTCTACAAATGACTGTCATTCATCTGTTTCTCTTCATACTCTTCATACCCACTGTTCTAGTCATGTTCTACACCAATGTGTCCACTCACTGTCCATCCTTTTAGACACTCCCACCTTGTTGGTCATCCTTGTAAATGAGACGATAGCTCAGCTGCTGCTGCACAGTTTGTGTTGTTTGTCCTCTAGTCTTTCATCATGACCACTGATTAAGGACTAGAGGATGAACAACACAAACTGGGCAGCAGCAGATCAGCTATCGTCTCATCTACAAGATGCTGCTCACAGGATGCTATTTGCTGGACAGCGTTGGTTGGTGGACTATTCTGCTGTGTCTGATCCACTAACACCAGCACCACACACACTAATACACCACCACCACCACCACCACCATGTCAGTGCCACTGCAGTGCTGAGAATGATGCACAACCCACATAATACTTGTGATGGACCACGAAGAGTGTTTCCCACTACTAAGAGCATGTGGAATAGATTTGCATTCTTAGAAATAACGTTCTTGACAAGTTACCCAAAAGGAGGGCAGAGAATCTTCGGCGCCCTGTTCGGCAGTGGCTACTTCAGCTCCCGTTAGCGATGTGTGTTTTGTGTTAAATGTACTCTCTATACCGACACAGTCGGATGAGTTGCACAATCTCATTCAGCTTTGCACTCCTGTTGTAAAATTGGAAAATGAACATAGGAGCATTAAGATTTAGTAGCTGTTCTGAGTTCTGAGTTTTAAACAGTGAATCCCATAATTAAATGACTGCTTGTGTTTCTCTTTGCTAAAATTTACATTTACGGCATTTAGCTGACACTCCTAATGTTAGGAGTCTTGCCCAAGGACTCTTATTGGTATAGCACAGCATAGCCACTCAGGCCAGGATTCGAACCCCAATCTCCCACATGTGGTGGTGGTTCCGTGGTGGGTAGCGGTGTTATCTGCTAAGCTACAACAACCACTAGTTCAATAAAGTCAGATTTGGTCAGCTATGAATGAGACAGCAGTGGTAACATTATTTAAGTGTTTAAAAGCCAAAAGCAGGTTACGCTGTTGGTAAAAGTCAGAATTTCTAATAAATAAATGGATATCAGTGCAGTTGTTGGAGTGATCTGAGAACAGTAATAGAAATTAAGAGAGGAAAAAGTCATTGCAGCTGTCATTGCTGAGCTGAGGCACTGATACAGGTTAAGGAGAAAGATGAAGGTAAAGCTGCCTGCACTGCCTCAGGTCGGTCGTAACATGTCTATTCCGCACCTCATTTTAGTCCTACAGTAGATTTTAGTAAAATACTTTCCTAAAAAGGGAACATAGAATTGGACAGCTGTGGATCTGTATACTCAGTGGCAGTGAATGCTGGGTATCTGCAAATCACCAACTGATGGATCCTCGGTTTTTGGGGTGAAGCAAGAACATGTCCGGGTTGCACTGTTCTTGGTACCTGCATTCTTGAATAGTAAAAGCCAACTTGGCTAATGGAAGATGATGTCAGGCAAGAAGAAGAGGAGCAGTCCCAAACACATTCAGTGATGTTAAGATCGGTCCATTGTGGTGGTCAGTCCATTGTTCCAAGAACACCAACAGCTTCCAGACATTATTTGCAAACTTCTTTTTTGTTCATCTCCTTTTCTCAGTAAGGAGCTTCTTGAACAGCTACACATCCTTTCAGACTCATATCACTGAGGTGTCTTCTCAAAGCTGAAGGATAGACAGGAACACCTGCAGATATCTAGAGCCTTTAAGGGAGGTTGATGTTTTCCTCTAAAAGCTTTAAGTGCTGTTTATCTGATAAGGTCAGTTTGGTAGTTCTGCCCCGTCTGGCTCAGATGCTAAGAGGCTCATTTTTTCTGAATTTTTAATTATATTATAACTCCAGTTTTAGGAGCTGGATCTATTTTCCTTTGGTGTTCTGGTTCCTTTTATCCAGGTGAATTATCTCATACTGTATCTTCATATGAGGAGTCTTCTGAAAGCTGAATAACTCATCCTTAATGGCCACTGTGAGTATAAATGTACTTGAAACTTTTCCACTGTGCCATGCTGCAAGAAATCGTCCCCGAACCACAAGATGAATCTGACTTTACAAGCCATTTCGGTTTCTCATGATCATAGCATAGCTCTTACCTCTTAAACTGTGAAACATTCACAGGGAAGAGTTGTTTTGAGCAGTGAGGTGTAAGGCATCAAAAAAAGACCTTATTGAAAAACGCAGCAAGGAAAAACAGGCTCTTTTTCTTTGAATGGAAATGATCCATCACCTTTTGTTCACTATTCCACAGGAGTGGCTCTCAAAATCTCATTTGAACTGCTGTGATAGATGAGAGCAGTCGTCCAAGAAAGCTTCCCCTCTTCTGGGATCTTAGAGCTGTCACAAATGTCAAATCCACTAATTCTCCAGTTTAGTCCTTCATACCTCATTGGCCTTGTTTCTTCATTTATGAAACACACTAATTGTTTCGTTTTCTTGCCGATGAAAGGATGACGGACAGAGTTTCACAGGCTCTGACATTTGTTTTTCCTTCATTAACAATGATAACAAAACACAAAGACAAGTCAAAGAGAACAATTTTTGCACTCTAGACAGATAAGTAGTTAGAATACCTGTGGACTGATTATATATATATATATATATATATATATATATATATATATACACATACTGATTTGCTACAGTAGTCCTTTTCTTCTCTGTTGGAAGGACAGTGAAAGATGTAGAGGTCTGAGCATATTGTGACGTTTTGGCAAAGAAGGAGACATAGGTAACATAGTGCTTTAAGTGCATACTTATATTGAGCACCAGTTCTTGGGATCCAGTAACCAACAACAGGTATTTAAAGCTTAGCCATTGGAGGGGTGATGAGAAATTGGTTCAGAAAATCCAGATCTGACGCTATTTGAAAGCACATCCTCAGCCTCGTCTGCTGTAAAATTGAAATTGTTAGGCTGGTGGCTTTCCTCTCAGAGCTCTAGACTAGTCTACCAGGTCTGTTAGCCACTCTGGGCATGGGCTATGGGGTAATAGTACAGTACACATACCAGTTAACCAGCGTTTTTATGGCGTTTGTCTAACTCGAGGTATGAAGGGCATAAAACAAAGTGCATACATTGTGGCTTAACTGTGAGTAATTCAGTTTGAATTAACAGAAGAAACGTTTATGTTGGAGTGTTGGCTTTCTGGACTAGAGCAACAAAATAAAAGCTTGTTTAGGGATCACAACCCAGAGACAGTTTCTCTCAGAAACAGCCAGGCAATGTTGTATTTTGCAGTTTGTCTTTATTGATAGCCTACATTTGGTATTTAAAGTCCAAATCCCAGAACAGAAAACGTATAGCTACCCATCAAACAAATATGCATTTAATATTCGGGTCCAGCTCTAACATTTACACACCTTTAAGCAAACAGCCATAACCACTTACAAGATTATGATCTTCTTGATATTTCTATATATATATGTTTGTCTATCTCAGCAATAACACAGTGCTGAAATAAGCTTTAAACCATTTTATTTGCAAGATCATATATGGCTTACATCCATAGTTATCAGTGGGGTCGAGATACAGGTCACCATGTGGATTTAGTGGATTCGTATGTCCGTCTACAAATGGTATGAAACTGGCCAATGAATACTCAGGAAACCAATATGGATTTACACATGCCTTTGTAAACCCTTCACTCTTCATTCAGTTGATACTGTGGACCCATGTAAAATGTTTAGCAAAGAGTTTACAGCTGCTGAGTTTATTTGAGCAGGTTGAGTTTGTTTTGATTGGAAACATACGGGTATTATGTCAAAATACATTGAAAGACACATTTAAGGAGATATGCAATAATCAAAATGAGAACAGAGGGATAGCTCACTGGTTTTGTTACGGGGCCATCAAGACTGAAATATGAGCTCTGCTGTAAAAACAACTTGGCTGCATGCATTTCCCTTAATCAAAAAGCAATTCAGGCACACTTACGGCATTTTCAAGTTATATCTAAAACTGCTAAAAACAAAAAGAGCAGTGAAATATGCACCGTAGGTTATTAAACTTTAACATTGTTTACATAATACATACAGTATGTAAATATAGTAAATACATAAATACTTATTGGCAAAGAAGTATTTATCAGTCATCTTTTTCACAATGTGAACTTGAATTTAATCCTTAAATGCAGTTAATAGACGCAATGATTAAACGTCCAAGAGATGGTTCTTATGGCTATGAATGTAAAGATAAAATTGGAATTATATATTTGCATATACTTTATACACAGTGTATGGACAAACGTCCTGGAACACCCACACATTATACCTACAGAATCTTCTGTGACATCCCATTCTAAATCTATTGACATTAATATGGAGTCCCGTCCCCAACCCCCTCAACTTGCATCTGCTTAGCCATGGAAACCCATGAAGCCATAAAACTCCATAGTCCAGAAGCATAGTGCTTGAGACTATTCCATTCAGTGTTTGACCCTGAGTGACCCCTTCTTTAACAAATGTGTGTAAAGGCAGAATGCAGGACTAAAAAGACTGACTTTATACACCTGAATGAGGCAAAGGGAATAAATGAAACACTTGAATTCAATGACTGAGAGGTGTGCCCCGATACTTTTAGTCTATTTACTTTATATGTGATAGGCCAGCCCTGGAGGATACGAGATAGCAATACCAGAAAGCATGCATTCATCCCTCCCAACACCAGGAGAGTAACAAGACAGGGACAGATTTAAAAAATTCACTCTCCTATCTTTCACTGGGACAATTTATGTGCTACATGCCTTATGTCTCACTTTATGAATTCATGTCGTCTGTGCAGATGCCTACAGAAATCATTATTCACGTCCCAGTTCTGTCCCCTCATGTAGTCTATGTAATGGCTTTCAATTTTTAATACACCAGCCAGAAAGCAAGAGAATAATTTGGGGAAGTGCCTATTTTGACGTGACAGCAGCCGCCACTATTAAAAAACACGCAGTGTGGGAGCAAAACAATGGTGAATAATTGATCAGCGTGAAAATATACGGCTATAACCATGCATTATTCAAGGTGATGGTTATTACTTTCGTTGCATTTCGCAATGATAGTCAGTCCTGCAAACAGGGAGGCAATGTGCAGATTATTTGCTCCATTAAGTCTTCTAGGAAGCGATATCAATGCGCCTATATGGCTTTCTTGACCTTCAGCCGCATCACCGACGGCTTTATCTTGGAACATGGCACCATCTTAAGCGGATTCCTTACCGAAGCCATCCATGCATCACCGCCGTCTGGCAACAGCATACTGATTGAGAGCATAATGCAGAAGCATTATCTTTAGTGTATATAATATATACAGGTGCAGGCCAAAGTTTGGGTACCTGTGGCCAAAATACATATTTTGGAATGAGATTTTGAAATGTGATTTGCAGCAACCCATTTCTAAAAATAACATTTTCTTATTTTAAATGTTACTTTTTAAACCTGAAAAAGTAGAAAACAAGCCACATATTAAATGTGGCGGGTTCTAAAGTATTAGAACCTAACAGGACAGGCCTTAATTGACTTGTTAGGACTGGTTAGGCAGATGAAGAATTGTCATTAGGAATGGTCAGCTGATTAGCAGTATAAACTTTCTAAGTCCTTCGCTAACAACCATGGGCTCCTCTAATCAGCTGGCTGTGGCTCTGGAAATGAAGATTTAGCTGAAGCTGGAGAAAGCTACAGAAGATATCAAAGGGCCTCCAGTCTGCAATTTCCACTCCATGCAGTGTTAGGAAGTGGTAGTCAAAGGGAGCTGTGGAAGTCGGAGCAAAACGAGAAGATCAAAACATCAAGTTAGCCAAAATAATTACCTAGGACTTTGGAGCTTGTGCCTCAGATATACACAGTTAAGATCTCAAGAACTTCAAGAGCTATAAAAGAAATAATTACCAGAACGTTAAATTACATTCTCCAATCCAACTGAATGTATTCTGATTATAGATTGAGATTACTCAGAGCGACAAGCAGCAGTACGTTACCTGAGCTTTCAGTTGGCGCACTTGTGTTTTTAATTGCTTTGTAATTAAGTCAGGCTCAGGAAAATGTATGTCATATGTTCATTCATAACTTGCAAGTTGCTTTACTATTCTGGCTCTCAGCTTTGTACAGCAATACGCCAATTTGAGAATCTTTAATCTGTTCTTAATGTGCTCTATAGCTGGTGTAAACCCACTGAATCACTCTCTTATATACTTGTCTGAACAGCTTGTTATAGCGAGCTTAATGGCCATCTGCTTCGCAAGTCGGAAGCATAAACTTTGTCTCCTCTACAGAACAGCTTCTGTGAGAATATTCAAGCTGTATGGGATGGATTGTCACAGGACACCATTAGGAACTTCTACAACTTCATGCCACATGCTCGAAACCATAATCTAAAGGGGTCCATTTTGTGTCCCCAAGAATTTACTAACCCACAGCAATAAAAAAAAAAAATTCCCATAGAGAATGAATAGGATCGAAAAACACGTGACCTACTTGCGACCTCCAGATCAATGGCTGTCGCTTCAGTGTTTGATTCATCATCCCTCGTTCCTCCCATAGAGTCCCAGTCATTCTTGGACCCACCTAAAGCCGGCTGTTTTGTTCACCCGAGGGCCACCAGAACACCTAAGGGGGTAAGCAGTACTGACCTGCTTTCGCTTATTCATCTCTCGCCCGAGAGCCACCAAGCAGTAATGCTTTCGTTTGCCCGAGAGCCACCAAACTTCACGTACTCACTAAGGGCAGGCCCCCAGACTCTAAACCACAGTCATACTGACCCGCACTCTTTTACTCATCCCTCGTTCCTCACTGGGCAAGCTGTTCGACCATCCCGCGTTTCCTTCAGGAAATGCACTTTTCTAGTTGTCTATTGTAACCTTTATCTTCCCTCCCAGTAGCATTGTAATCCAACACTAGCTTCTGGGTGCAACTGTTCTTTTGATGATTAGTGTAAAATACTACCGTGCATACCCTTATCCCCTATAGTGAGTGTTATGCTTTAAGTAGATGTGTCTTCACGTACTGTCACTATCCAATAAAAAATCATGTCTGATTGATTTGATCATGATTGCTATTGCTCATCAGAAAGTCTATGTTCCAAAACTGCTTGGCGTAAAATGTCTTTACACTACTGTTCCTTTAAAGGAATGGTAGTTTTTGCATCTCTCCTGCCAGTTCCTGTTTTGAAGATACTTGTTTTTCTTTGGAAAACAACTATATGTTAAAGGCAGATAAAGCTGAATACACCCAGCTCATCCCTTTACCCCCCCAGGCCTCTTAACTTCCCACCCAGAAATCCCTTTAAGAGGTCACTGCCTTTAGGATGCCACAGCTGATTAAATTACATATTCATGACCCCTGAGAAGATGGATCGCCTATTTGTTTGTTTATTTATTTAACAATGCCCCATGAATCCCTGCGTCCATACAGATTGGCAGTTCATCCATGTAAACACATTAGCAATGTAAATGGCCTCATTTGCTTTGTTTGTTGCTTTAGAAGAAGGATTTAAAGCTAATGCGCCTGAATCTCTACTGTCTAAGGACTAATTTCAAGCAAGCTTTCCAAAGTCAACAAGCTAACTTAACAGGGTGTGCACTGTCCAGCTGAAGAACATCAGATTTCATTATGTTGAAGCTGGAACATGCAGGCGACTCCCTGGTGTGTTTTTGAATAACTTCAGAGATTGGCCTCTAACCCTGTTTTGAATTCATACAGGCATAAGAGTTTACTGTGGTCTTTATTAAAAAAATATAAGCAAATTCCTTAGTAAACAGATTCAGGATGGATGGATAGAGATCGGATGGATGGATGGAAGTATAAAAGGATGGAATAAATGGATGAATGGATGGCCAGACACATGGATGAATAGATAGATGGATGGATGGACAAATGGAAGTATAGATAGATGTATGGATAGATGGACAGATGGATAGATGGGATGATGTATGGACAGATAGATGGGATGTAAGGGATGTATATGGAAGTATAAAAGGATGGAAGAATGGATGGAAAATTGGATGGATGGATGGATGGATGGCCAGACACATGGATGGATGGGATGTATATGGAAGTATAAAAGGATGGAAGAATGGATGGAAAATTGGATGGATGGATAGGATGGAAGGATGGATGGAAGTATAAAAGGATGGAAGAATGGATGAAAGGATGGAAGGAATTAATGAACTGATGGATAGCCAGACACATGGATGGATGGATGAACAAATGTAAATATGGAGGAATGGATGGATGGACAGATGAATAAATGGGATGATGGAAAGACAAATAGATGGGATGGAAGGATGGACGTATAAAAGGATGGGTGAATGTATGGGGGGATTAATAGATGGATGGATGGCCAGACACATGGATGGATGAATGAATGGATGGATGGAAAGACAGATAGATGGATGAATGGATGCATAGATGGAAAGGATGGAAGGACAGGATGGAAGGATGGTTGGATGACCTTCTGGACCACCTCCTTTAAAATTCACATATGAATAAAGATAGACCATTATGGAAGCCATGCTATGGAAGCCCTACAGAGTGGTGACTTGATTGGCTATAAAGCTGAAGGAAGATGTTGGAGGGACGGTAATTGCCGTATTCACGCCTGTAGCCGTGTACATAAGTACTATAAATCATCTCCACATCAAGTGACTTGTACTGGATTGTTTTTTATAAAGGCTTTTACGAAGGTGAAGAGAGGTCCCTGCACTAAATTGCTCAACAAGTAGTTTGGATGGATTGAGGGTTATATTTCATGAATGGCTTTAATGGCATGTATGCCGCTGTTATCTGCACCAAAATTGCATAACTGGTCGAACATTTACAGCTTTTAATGCAGATTCCTCAGGGAAATGGTGCTGTGATGGTGTTATAGAGGCTGAAGTATCTGACTTAGTTTTGAAACATGTCAGATGTTTGTTGGGTGTCTTAGAGAAGTTAGGATTAAATATTCAGGGTCAGTTAAAAACCCTTCTAGGCTTCTAGTTCTGTCATAGCTATGGGTCGTCTTGCATGTGCAGTTTTTCAATAAAGTTTAAGGACCATGAGGCCTTTCGAAAACCATAATCTATTTTTTCTTAATGTAATACCAGATTGACTTTGATGTATTATTTGATCTTTGGTTGCCAAGATTCACTCCGATCTCTATCCTTTCCTGTGCCACTGGCTGCCACAAAACCCCCAAACACAACAGATTCCCTCCCATGCAACAGCTGACAGGGAGTTTAATCAGCCCTGGAATTTTGGATGCCTCTGGTTTATTTGTGTTGTGCTCTTATGAAATTACAGAAAAGGTATTTGCAACAACAAAGCACAGTGGGCCAGCGCATTACCAGTCCTTTATCACCCAAAACATCTTGAACGTCCTTAACAGTGATGTGGGGGTTTTGCTTTACCTACATGGGTCTATAAACAGATTTCCCAGAGAGTTATCTTGTCTTGCCTTAATCAATTATCTTTAAGTTTTCCTAAAGAAAGACAGGGCAAGCTAATGTATGCTGTTATTGCCTATGATGTTTAGTTTCTTGGTCAGCTGATCATTAGTCCATGATTGTTTAACATAAGCACAACACCATTACAGGTTTGAAGATTTACCGAATCTGTTAATTCTCTACATCTGACTTGAATTAAGTGGGCCATGAATCACTCTCTAGTGTGCCTGTACTCAGGTTAAGGCAGTAGTTTGTAGCAGGATGGAAACGTAACATATAACCGTGTTAGCGTTATATTAAGTATATATTTAATAAATAAAAACATTAAGGGAGTAGTAGGCTAATAAAACAACTTCAGTTTGACCCAACATAGCCACGGGCTAGCCACTCACAGAGATTTCTCTTGGGGTGCTTTCACAGCTCACTTGGACATATCAAATTTTTTCTTTAATTAAAATTTGTTGGAGAATTTTTAGATTTTTTTGGGGGCCGCTATGCTTTGTAGTTATTATCTGGTGGGCAATGAGACGAAGGAAAAGTTGAGAATCTCCTGGCTTAATAGGTCAAGCCAGTGTGCTCTAAGACTTTATATAAATATAAAAATTTTATATATATATATATATATATATATATATATATATATATATATATATATATATATATATATATTTATATATATATATATATATATATATATATATATATATATATATATATATATATATATATATTATATATATATATATTAAATAAAATGTTTATATTTATTAGTCTTAGAGACACTGGCTTGACCCATTAAGCCAGGAGATTCTCAACTTTTCCTATATATTGTATTTTATATATATATACTATATATATATATATATATATATATATATATATATATATATATATATATATAGCAAATTAATAAGTTAGCAGAATTGTCACACATATTATTGTTCCCCATACAGAGACAGTGTTAACATCTACTCAGATAAAAACCAAACAAACAGTGAAATTTCATTTTCAGAGGTGTCCAAAGATTTGTCTAATCTTTTTTTAAAAATCTGTTCAAAATCTATGAGCTTGGTCTGTTGTCTGTTTTCTGTACTTTAAGGCATGAATTCTGGGAAACTTTCCAATCTCCCAAATTCACAGAATGTCTTAAATCAATAGCAATCTGTATTATTGCCAGTTATAAGTGCAGTTATTTGTATTTTCACAGCAGGGCAAAAACAGTAATGCTGTCAGATCCAGACTTCCAAAAGACATCGAAACTTTGCATCCACTGGGGCGATGCTAATGTTAATCTGACAGCTTTCTGAGACAGTGTTATTTTCACAGCTTTCAACTTCAACAAACCCATCAAAATGGCTCCTCGGGCAGAGATGGCAAAACAAGACACATGCTACATGAGTGTGATGTCGAAGAACTCAAACACTCAATAAAATTGCAATTTGCAATTTCAGCCCAACATCTATTTGTACTGAATAGGCATTCTGTGTGTCAAGTGTTTTTCAAGCGCTACCGAAGGACATCAGGGTTATTTTGTGGCCAGTGAATATACCAATTCTCTGTAGAGAAGAATTTTCATATTTTACAACACATTGCAAAGTTGTTTTTTTTCTTTTCATGGAAATTGCACATCTCTTTGCCAGCAGACTTAGCCATGTGTAATTCTAGAATTCTAATTCTAAAGGTTCAGGCTCTGCATTTGGAGGAGCTTTACAGACCTAAAAGTAAAGGTCACAAACGCTTCTTCAAATGAAGTCATAGAGGAAAAGATAATAATAAAATAACAAATTAATAAGATAATAACAAAAATAATAATAATAACAGTCGAGTAAATCAAGTCAGTCACACAATTAGATTTACGGCATTTAGCTGACGCTCTTATCCAGAGTGACTTACAAGGTTAATCATATTACAGGTAGGCCAATGTAGTGTTAGGAGTCTTTCCCAAGGACTCTTACTGTTGTGGCACAACATAGTCACCCAGACCAAGAACCAAACCCCAGTCTCTTACATGTATTGGGTGGCTACCTGGCAGGTAGTGGTGTTATCCGCTGAGCTACACCAACCACTATACAACAATGTGTATAGTATTGGTGTAAGGATGGTGTTAAGAATGTGGTTGGGATTCAGCATCCATCTTGATTGTGATACGTACTAGCAATGTTCAATTACAAAGTGTTTTTTCTATTCTTCCCTACTTTATTTTTTCTTTGAACCAACCGTTTATTCAACTGAGCTCACAGAATCATTTTCAATAGCAAGGTACACACGGCTATATAGTCAAGTGCTAATGAATAATAAATGCATGAAAGTAATAAAATGCCAATTAAGATTAGTATAAGAGTCCCCCTCAGTGTGGGACCATGTCCCATAAACTCAACTGATCCAATTTTATCCAAAGGGGAAAATAGCAGAGAGGAGAGTTTGACTCATACCTACAGTGCTGACCACTTATATGGTGCTCAGAAGGCAATCTATCAGCTAAGAGACAGCAGTCCAGATAAATTGGCTCCATTGAGGTTTCTCAGTGCTGCCTTTATAAAGATCTCTATTCATTTGCTCTGTGAAACATAAAAAGTCCTCATTATTTACCAGGCTTTTTAAAAGCACAACCTGTTTGACCGCTTCAATGCATCATGTCCGTAACCACTGAAGACGTTTAGTTTATTCCTCGGACTGCAAATAAAGCAATGCCGTTTTTCTTCATGTGAACCACCTCAAATAAATGAATAAGATGAAGCGTGATTACGCCTATAACAAAAATGATTAAACGTTTGGCATATTTTACTATGTATTTATGTAAAGTCTGGCACCAGAGGCATCAGATTCTGCATATTAATCCTTAAATACAGACGTGTTTAGCTTTAATCTTACATTTCCATCATTAATCCAAATCCAATCTCATTATATTCAGCGTTAATGAATTGGATCAGACCATATACTGTTATGGGATAAAGTACTACATGACACTAATGTATCACAGGGAAGGAGACGTCATTGTTAATATTTCATAAGCCATGCATTTTTCACACTGATCAATATTTAATGAGTGCTCGAGACATCACATACTTGTTGACAAAATATTCTCAAGGTGGCTGGTGCTGCTGCAGTAGCGGGGGATAGCAGTAGTACCTCTTGTATCTGTAATTATCGCTCAGCCCCAGTGTTTTATCTACCTCTCATATATTATGTGTCTATTGCATACGCTGGGTGTTGGGTCTCGCTATGAATCCAGGGTTCAATGGCTTGGTCTGCGGTGCGGCGATATTGGTTTGTTTTCAAGGTCACGGTGAAGGTTATGCTTAGCTTGGAGCTTTGATTAAAGATTTGCAATGGAGAGTTTACTGAGAAATAAACCTTTGCCCTGACAAGACTCCTTGCCATTCCCCATGTTGGCCTGGTTCACGCTGAGCTTGATTAAGCCTCAGGCTGCTGATGACTCCCTCCTCCAGACTCAGCCCCATGGGGGAGCATGGGCCAGCACTGAGGCCCAAGCTGCCAGCTCTAATAAGCCTGCTTTCACATGTAATGGCCCCACCATGGTCTCCCAAAGCCCAAACACCAGATCACAGCTTACTTTCACCAATCCTTATCATGGCAGGGCCAGAAAGTAATAGCCTTGTCTTCAGTTCCCTGAAGAGCTTCGGTAGTTGCTTGGTGGTTCCATCACCTAGCATTGACGGTACCTGTTGGAGGAGCACAGTTTTGGTGTTTATTCCTACTTTGTTCGTATTCTGTGTGCTTTATTAGCAAACCCCACACGCGTGTGTCATGGTGAGGCATAATTCCACCTAAAGATTTGTAAAAATTAGCTAAACGAAAGTAAAAAAAAAAAAAAAAGGTTTGCATTTCTTACCAAAGTCTGTATATGGTGCCTCTGTTTGACCAAATATCATAGTGATGTAAAACATGAATACCATGTTTTTCTTTAAACTATATTTGTAAAATTGGCTGTAAAGAAACCATATTGTCCTGCCATGTATGTGCACAGTGCATTTTTCCAAGCTGCTTAGTGTTCAGGTCTTGTGTCAGAGCTAACACTCTGTCTGTTCTCTTTGTCTGAGCTGAACTGCTGCCCATCCTGTGTGGCCTGATGCTGTTGCTACATCTGCTCTGACTGGGAGCCACTGATGCCTTTAACCACCACGAAGCTCCTGGCTGTCCTGCACTGTGGAGGCTTTGCCTGTGTCCTGCTGACCCACCCTATGAACCACCAACATAATTACAGACTAATCAGACATTATACTCTCCTTTCCTGAGCTGGCTTGTATCTGGTGTTGACCCGAGGAGGATGGGTTCCCCCTTTGAGTCTTGGTTCCTCTTGAGGTTTCTTCCTTCCTAACTAAGGGAGTTTTTCTGGCCACTGTCGCCCTTGGCTTGCTCACTGGGGGCTCGAACAACATATTCTTTGTAAAGCTGCTTTGTGACAACATCTGTTGTAAAAAGCGCTATAAAAATTAAATTTTGGGTATGTGCGGGGCATATGAAATAAAACTGATTTTTTTAAAACTGCCCATGAACAGCTGTCTGTAGAGACAGACAAGGACCAAGCATTTTCATACAGTCCGAGTCCCCCAAGAACGAGACTTCTAAACACACAGTGTTCACCGCATCAAGTACATTTAACTACAGCTCACCCAGCCAAAAAAACTGTTAACAACTCGAAGTGTTAGCCTCATTAGCTTCGGATCTGATTCCTGTGGTCACTGTGCTACAGAAACTGCTGTTGAGACAGATAAGAAATGGGCGTCAAAACCACAAAAGATATTTTACTTCCAGCTGTTCTCCACTGCAGCTCTACACAATACAGGGTTGCTAATGTACACTCATCAAAACTAAAGTTCCACCCAGAAGGAAGTGTGGGATTGCAGTGCTATTGGGAAGGAAGATAAAGGTTACCAGGATCAATAATTGATGCTAAATTTAGACCGATATGGGCAATATTTATTGAGCTACACATACAGAAGTAGTGTCCCTCAGTATGACTTAGGCCGCCATGTTTGTTAATGCAACATACATACATCTCTGCATGGAGTTGTAGAGGCTCCTAATGGAGTCCTGTGATAATCCAGCCCATGCAGCTTGAATATTCTTATGCTGTTCCGTGAGGATTTTGCAGTAGGAGGCCTTCTGGACATGTGGTACATGACAACAAAAGATTCTTCTTGATACCGACCACGGTGCCTCCACACACAGATTGGTTGTTCATCTCTACCAAGACAAAAGCAAAGCCCCGTAACTGAAGATGGCCCACTACCATTCAGCTGTCACTCCATGGCAGTCTTGCATGACATCATTGAAGTCTTTGGTGACGTTGATGTGGTTTTAACAGTAGTCGGCGTAACGGTCTGCATACATGTAGTCCTGGGTTGTGCAGCTGTCTGTCGGGTGAGTCAGGTACAGGGATAAGGCCCGTCCTTGCTTACATCACATGCATAGCCGAGCGTGAAACTTATCATTCACATACAGGGGTTAGACATTGAAACTGAAACACCTGGTTTTAGACCACAATCATTTATTAGTATGGTGTAGGGCCTCCTTTTGCGGCCAATACAGCGTCAGTTCGTCTTGGGAATGGCATATACAAGTCCTGCACAGTGGTCAGAGGGATTTTAAGCCAGTGTTCTTGCAGGATAGTGGCCAGGTCACTACGTGATGCTGGTGGAGGTTGGTCCTTCTTGGTGGTATGCTGACATTACCCTGGATACCGTGGCTCCTGATACATCACAAAGACTTGCTGTCTTGGTCACAGATGCGCCAGCAAGACGTGCACCAACAATCTGTCCTCTTTTGATCTCTGGTATGTCACCCATAATTTTGTGTGCATTGCAGTATTTTGAGCAGAACTGTGCTCTTACCTGCTAACTGAACCTTCACACTCTGCTCTTACTGGTGCAATGTGCAATTAATGAAGATTGGCCACCAGGCTGGTCCAATTTAGCCATGAGACCTCTCACACTAAAATGACAGGTGTTTCAGTTTCTTTGTCCAACCCCTGTATCTCACAATGCCAAAATGTCTTTTTATGATGAGCGTAGTTAGCATGCCTGGCTAATGCACATCTTTTAACTGTTAATGTGCATTAGCAAGTAAAAGAAGTGTTAGAATAACTACTACACTATTTAAGGTGGACTGAGAAAATCTGAACAAGCAGCTGGAAAAAAACTAGGCTGATTCAGCCATGTAAATTTAATAAAGATAAGGAGTAATAATCCTACCTGGATAAATAATAATACTTAATTCCTGTATAGATTTTTCTCAAACCCAAAGTGGCATACAATTGTGAGTCGAGATAGAAAATAGTTTCATGAATGGAGCTACCGATAAATGTACTACGGTAGGGCATTAGGACAGGGTTTATCTTTTTTTCTCTATCCTCCAGCCGGTGCTATCAGTTAAACATAGCAATGTGACACATGCTGGTCACTCTTTATACACAGTGTGTGATTTGGCCGTTCTGGGCTACAGTAGGATCATTGCATGGTAGCCTCTGTTCGAGGACGACCCGTTTCAGAGAATCCATGTCAAAAGAATCCACATATAAAGAAGAATATCTGAATACTCTTTAGTGGTTCTCAAACTGGTCCTCAGGGACCCCCAGATGATCCACATTTTTGATCTCTATATGTTGGAAGGGACAAGAAACGTGCAGACCATCTGGGGATCCCTGAGGACCAGTTTGAGAACCATTGCTTCAGAGATCTAAAAATGGTTCTTCTCTGGCGCATTCTGTCGCTTCAAAGATTTCTCTTTAGCACATGTATTTCAAGAGTGTGGGGCGTCATTTTCAGCTACATGGCCCAAAAACAGCTTTGTGGGAATGTGGGGTCTGCTGTTTCCAAAGATGAGTGCTTCATTGTGTGTTGATCAGAAGCCCGGTAAAGCACAGTGGATCACGGCGGAGCTCAGCGAGAGAGAATGGAGAAAAGTAAACAGGCACAGAAGCCCCTCTGCACTGCAGCATGTGAGTGCCGGTGGCTATGCGCTCTCTGCCCACTGGCTGCTGCTCCAGCTTGCTCTCTCTCAGCTGTCCACACAGCCAGGCAGGCAGCCTTGGCATATTCACGTGAGCTCATTTGCGTACTGGCATGCATACAACATATGCGTGCTCACAGGTAAATCCTCCCTGAGCCCCACCAGCAGGGAGACCTGTTCCATATTTCATGAGCGCTGACTTTTGCCTACCGATCTAATTCCGTCCTTGGAGAGTCGCGCGAGGCCCAACATGCGATTTATCTCCAGGTCACTGGAGGGGCTCCGTAGCAGAGGAGATGGATGAAGCTGTGTTCTGCAACTGGCCATGTGGTTTGTGTAGCCTGACCCTGAAATATGAGCACACCCGCCAATAAACCTAGCCCAGAGTGGTGTCTGCTAACACTGAAAGTGGGTTAGTCACCACGAATGACTGTTAGGACCGAGACTAAGGGTGAATTTAGGTAAATGAATAGACGTCAGAGAGAGAATGGGAGTTGGATGTAGCAGACTATGAAGTTAGCTTTACAGCACCAGTTAGAATAAAAGTAAAGGCATCAAACTATATTAAATTGCACTCAGTCCACATTAAAAACCTCTAAAATCAAACATTACAGGACAATAAAACAGTTTTGGACCAATTCTATTAGTCTGTCCATCTTGAATATTTATTAAATTGAGATAATTAGAGCTTTTAAATTGGACCTAAGTTTTTGCACCTCAATATATATACAGTATATCAGATGTGGAGATATTTGAAAATTGGCAATGAACTAAGGAGACCCTCATAAGCATCCGAGTCATTTTTGTGGGATGAGGAGATGCTTTTTGATCATTCTGTTTTTGCACCACAATATATATACAGTATATCAGATGTGGAGATATGGCACAAACACATCACCATAAAAATATAGCTGCACCCAGAGAAAGCATCAGATTGTAATGCTACTGGGAAAGAAGATAAAGTTACCAGGAACAATGAATGATGATAAATTTAGACTGATATGGCCAATATTTATTGAGCTACACATACAGAAGTAGTGTCTCTCAGTCGGGTTGCCATGTTTGCTAACACAACATTCATACGCATCATCATGGACTCGTAGAAGCTTCTAATGGTGTCCTGTGATAATCCATCCTATGCAGCTTGAATATTATTATTGAATATTCAGTTCCTGCAGATGGTGCTGTAGGGGTGGAGGTGGAGTGACACCAGGCCTTCTGGACGTGGGATTCATCTTGACCACTGTGACCACGGTGCCTCCACACACGGATTTATTGGTCGTCTCCACCATGACAAAAGTGGGACTTGTCACTGAAGATGGCCTGCCTCCATTCTGAGTCACTTAATGACAATCTGGCACAAACCAATGCAGTCTTTGGCAACACTGATATGGTGTTAAGGGCAGCTGCGTAGGGGTCTGCATACATGTAGTCCTGCTTCATGCAGCCGTCTGCCAATGGTACTGGCACCAACAGTATGACTCACGGAGGGCACCACTGCTCGCTGAATGTCTTTAATTGTGGCTCTTGGGTCAGTCAGGTACAGCGATAAGGCCTGTCCTTGTTTACATCCCATGCACAGCCAAGCTGAATTTGAGTTAGTGATTCCTTCCAGGTGCAACTATTTGTCCAGCTATTATTTTAATGAGGAGTGTATAATACTGTGATGCATCAGGAGTATATGTGGTAAATCAGGACCTTTATTGCTCATCAGCATAAACTGTTAAGTGTAAGCCTGTATGTCTAAACTTTTGAATGGTAGTGTTCCTTAAGTCGCACTTTACTGAAAGACATAACTCAAAAAGGACACTACTATTAGTAATACTTATCTTTCTACTACTAATAATCCCCTATGAATCCCCTATATAATCCCCTATGATAATATATGGCAATGTATTGGAAAATATAGTGCAATATATTAAATAATACAATGTCATATGGGAAACAGGTGCATATATTTTGCAAATATTTATATAGTGATAAATATATTAGAATATATTCT
Organism: Prochilodus magdalenae; assembly: GCA_024036415.1. Lineage (NCBI taxonomy): Eukaryota > Metazoa > Chordata > Actinopteri > Characiformes > Prochilodontidae > Prochilodus > Prochilodus magdalenae. Next base: position 245,954 of record JAMWET010007503.1, read on the forward strand.
ATTATACATAAGGAATTGCCGCTTTTCATATATTGTATTTATGGTAGTATAATATATATTTACTTATATACTGTAATATATTTCATTTTATATGTAATAGACATCATATGTATTTCTCCATATGTGTTTGCATATATGATAATATATATAGTTTTATATATGTGAGAATATTTTCATACATACATGTGGCAATATACAGTATGTATATATTCTCACATATGATAATGTATATAGTTTTATATATATGCAAACACATATGGAGAAATACATATGATGTCTAAATTCCTGTCTGGGAATAAGACCCAAAATGTTGTATATGAGTCAGGAAAATAGCTAGAACCTATACAGTCTAGTGGCCAAGGTAGAAATCTTAATAATGCCACTTTATTAAAATGGCATTACAAAAGTGTTGCATTGTTTAGTCTCGCTAAGTAAACTTAAAGATTGTGTGCGTGTGTGTTTTATGCATGCATGTGGAAATGATTTGAATCAAAGCAATTCAATCCATCTCTTTTTTCAGGGCACATTGTTAACGATTACTATTCAGCGTTAACCTTTCATGTGGATAGAATTCATAGAAACCCTACAATTACTCATTTCAGCTGCCTTTGCTGCAGGTCAGACATAAATCTAATGATTAGAAAGCTGGTCAGACAGTAATGTATATTGTATAAGGTTCCTAAAATTAATCTGTGAATGAGAATTGGTGTACAACAACAGTTAAGATCAGTGGTGGCATGTAGCTATGTAGATGTTAGCATGATGATAGCGTTCACTGAAAATTGGCAATGAACTAAGGAGACCCTCATGAGCATCCGAGTCATTTTTGTGGGATGAGGAGATGCTTTTTGATCATTCTGTAAAATTAGAGCACAGGACTTTTTGGAACATTTTATGAAAAACTAATTCTAAGTTGGGAACAGAGGGGAATTTCCAATAAAACAGGAAGGAGGGATTTGTAAATCTACCTTGACCTGCATTTGAACAGAAACAGTACAAGTACAAGATATAGCTCTGGGAAAATCTAAGACCACCTCAAAATGATCAGTTTCTCTAGTTGTACAGTTTCTGGGTTTGTGTTTGACCAAAACAAGCACTTCTGTTTTATTCTTTAACCTACTGGAAACATGCCTCCCAAATGCCAGATCAAGATCTGTACTTTACATCTGTTTATATTAATATTTTTGATTTAGAAAATCACTAATGACATCTCCAGAAGCCTGTTTTTGGAACCATGCTCACTGTTCATTTCACCCCAGCCACTGCTCGCCAATCTTTCTGTAGGTCACTAGAGGTCATCTTACAGTGGTTATTATAATGAAGTAGCGCTCATCGCGGTTAGTAGAGTGTTTAAGACTAGGAACACTGTCATATATTCAAAAGATGTCTTTAACGGGTGATGCCTTTACACCTGGATACAAAAGGAGCACACAAGATAGCCGCCTTGCCCAAACTGCATCAGCAAAAATCCAGCAGTTTAACAACAGCGTTCCTCAACGAGTGATTTCCAGGACTTCAGGTATTTCACCCTCTAGAGCATATAGTATCATCAAAAGATACAGGAAAATCTTGTAATCATGAAATTCAAGGCTGATAACTACAAATGACCTTTGCCTGTCATTCTTAACCTCTTAGACAACATTGCATTCAAACCAGCATGCTCGTGTGCTGGACGTCACTGCATGGGTTTAAGAATACTGTGGCAAACTGTTGTCAATAAGCTCCATTCCTTGCTGCATCCACAACGTAAGTTTAGTCATATGTCAGCAACATCCAGAAACACCACCGACTTCTCTGGACTCAAGCTCAATGAAAGTAAAAACATGTATGGCGGTCTCATGAGTCAACCGTCGATTTTGGAAATTATGGGTGTTGTGTTTTCCAGACCAAAGAAGAAACAGGGCATCCAGATTGAAAATTTAGAAGTCGTTCTGTTATGGTATAAGGGGGGTATTTTTATTAATTAAATCCTATTATTAGGTTTCTGTTAGAATTGGAAGACTTAGCAGGTCAGGCTTCAAAGTTAAAGGGTCTAGGTCCCCCAAACCCATTCCCCATCACCCCTTTAGCACTCTTTGATACCGTCCAGAAATATTTACTAAATCTATAGAATACTAAATATCTACTGTATATTTACAGACTGAATCTATTGATGCTTAATATAAGACACCGGAGGGCTGTTTATCAGACACAGTTGTGTTGCTGGGGTTTTTAAATACATTAGGCTAGGCTGAGAGTGGGTGGAGCAACACCTACCACATATGTATATGAACATATACAGGGGTTGGACAATGAAACTGAAACACCTGGTTTTAGACCACAATCATTTATTAGTATGGTGTAGGGCCTCCTTTTGCGGCCAATACAGCGTCAGTTCGTCTTGGGAATGACATATACTGCGGCCTGCACAGTGGTCAGAGGGATTTTAAGCCATTCCTCTTGCAGGATAGTGGCCAGGTCACTACGTGATGCTGGTGGAGGTTGGTCCTTCTTGGTGGTATGCTGACATTACCCTGGATACCGTGGCTCTTGATGCATCACAAAGACTTGCTGTCTTGGTCACAGATGCGCCAGCAAGACGTGCACCAACAGTTTGTCCTCTTTTGAACTCTGGTATGTCACCCATAATGTTGTGTGCATTGCAGTATTTTGAGCAGAACTGTGCTCTTACCTGCTAACTGAACCTTCACACTCTGCTCTTACTGGTGCAATGTGCAATTAATGAAGATTGGCCACCAGGCTGGTCCAATTTAGCCATGAGACCTCCCACACTAAAATGACAGGTGTTTCAGTGTCCAACCCCTGTATATATATATATATATATATATATATATATACACACACACACACACACACACACACACACACACACACACACACATACATATACATATATATATATATATATACATACATATACATATATATATATATATATATATATATATATATATATATATATATATATATATATATATATATATATATATATATATATATATACATACACAAACACACACATATATATATATATATATATATATATATATATATATATATATATATATATATATATATATACATACACAAACACACACATATATATATATATATATATATATATATATAAAGAGGTTGTGATTTATTCAGGCCTAGATTGCAAATGTGCAACTTATCCTTTGATTAACCCAAATCTATCAGGACATTTCCAGTATCAGTGATAATGCCACATTCAGGCCACCAGAAGTCGCTTTCTTTAGCTGATAATGCTCATGTGGCAGGGTGTACAGGCTATGAATCTGACAGGAGAGATGAATTTCAATACAAGATAATGTGATGGTAAATGCAGGATTATCCTCTTAATACCTTGCGCACTGGCCAGTGTTGTGCAACACGCCGTCTGCATGAACAAATGTTGGCAGACCAAGCTGCCACTGCCACCTAGCAGCAAACAAGAGAACTCTTGGTTCTCAGCTGACTGGGCCTGCCAGTCCGTCAGTACAGGCAGATGTGAAAGGCTTTTCGGGGGTGTAAACAGATCAAGCTGTGATCAGGATGTGATGCCACACATTCACCAAAGAGCGAATTTAGTACATCCAACGAGACTTTATTTTTGGGAGGAGGACCAGGCCTGCAGCTCATTCTCCTTTCTATATAGCTTTCTGTGAATTTCCATTGCAGTTGTACCATCATACCATCTATATCATCCCTGTGATCTCACCTCTATCTTACCATTTGTTGTAGTTGGCATTGCTGATGTAATCTAGAGTGGGATTTAGGAGCTTTTAAGACTAAAACTACCCCTTTCTGCTCATGTGTTGTGAAAACTAGTTTGGGGAGGCTTTTTGTGGTTTTTTTTTTTTTTTCGGTTTGCTGGTGACTTTAGAATAAAGCCAGATAGCTAATGTTAGGAAGCCAAATTTCTCATTGCAGCCGTGTGACTGTACTGTCTTCAGATCAATGCCATCGAGTGAGCAATCCGGAGAGCCAGGAGAATTCCCAGTAGGCCAGTAGTGCTAATGTACAGTGATGTGAAAAAGTATTTGTCCTTCACCCTTTCATCTACTTTTGGTGACTTATCTAAATGTTTTGGTCCATCCAACTAATTATAATATAAGATAAGGTCAGCATAGGTCAAAAGAACATTTTAAATGATAAATAAACATGTGTATATCATCATTATCCCTGTAAAAAAAGATTAATAACTGGCTGTGTCGCTTTTGGTAGAAACGACTGCAAACATTTGCAATAACTTGCAATGAGCTTTTACATCACTGTGGAGAAATTTAGGTGACTCTTTTTTGCCTAATTGTTTTAGTTGGTGGGTTTTGAACATTAACTGCCCTTTTAAAGTCTTGCTAGAACATCTCAAAAAGGATTTAAGTCAGGACTGATTTTAACACATGCTCATCATTAAAAGAACATTTGAACAAATAGCTGCATCCTGAAGGAATCAACCGACAGGAATGAAACTTGGCGAGTAGGTTTGACATTGTGAGACATGCAAATAAAAAGTACCTGACTGCCCAACAGCCACAGTTGCAGACATTTATCAGTGATGTCCTCCATGAGTCCTCCTGTTAGTGCCATCACCATTGACTGACAATGGTGTGCTGGACTGTCAGGGAAAGACAGCGGGTCATCTTCAGTGACAAGTCTCACTTTTGGCCAATGAATCCATGGGTGGAGGCACCATGGTCTGTGCCAAGATGAGCAGTTTGTTGTCACGCGTCACACGTCCAGAAGCCTTGGTGTCACTCCACCTCTACCCCTCCCGCACCATCTGCAGGAACTGTGTGAGAATGTTGAAGCTGCATGGGATGGATTATCATAGGGCAACATTAGGAATCTCAACAACTCCATGCTGAGACATCTGGCATTATGCATTGCGTTAACTCGCTTTCTAAAGACAAGTCCTTCTGTCCTCCTTCAAATAATCATTACTGCAGAGCGGATGGATCATTCAAGTGACAAAAATATCTTGTTATGAGGAGGACATCAGACTAAAAGCTGAAGTTGACTGTCTAGATATCAGTTTGGCTTCTTTTGTCTGGCTGAAAATGCACAAATGCTTGCTGGGCTGTATTTATTAGCTTATAGATCAACTAGGCTTGCAGTCAGGATGGGTTGACACCACAGGGATTCCCAATGGTTGCTTGATGCATTTGCATAATGCATGCTCAGTATTATAGAGAGAGAGATATAAAGTTGTGAAGTCTGACAGTCTGATGAATATGATGCTGCACATTGCTTGCTCTAATTTCAGACTGGAAGCTCTTTTCAGCAGAAGCCACTCAGCCCAAGTTCTTAAAGCTCCCTCTTCTCCAACAGACTTTCACTCTCTTTTCATTCGTCAGGAACAAAAGACTCCGGGGCGATGAGTGCAGAACTAAAGTTAAAAGGTTTATTTACAATGAATGATCCAATTAAACAGCAACACTGAACATACGCCGGATAAGCCAAGATGTGTTCAGGGACAGGCAGCAGTAGATACCAGAAAGATCAGTCAGCGAGGAAGGACAGGTCGAAGGGATGAGGCGAAAAGGATAGTCAGAGTTAACGGGAATAAAAGGTCGGTAACAGCATGAGCATACAAAGTCAGACAGGGAATAGGCAAACGGGTAGTCAAAAATACGAAAGAGAGCAAAAACCAGTAAAGACAAAGATAGAGATAGAACACTCAGAATTGCTAACTGGGTTGGCAAATCTTCACCAAGCACAACCAGAAACACAGGTCTTAAATACAGGTGTTGATGGATATTAGCTGTCAATACTCTGGTGACCTAGAGCGAATCAGAGCTCCCGATTGTGAACACGTGGGAGTGTCGTAATCGAGTGTAGGACCCTGGGAATCGTAGTTCCGAATTATGGAGTCGCCAGGGAAACCCGGCTTTGCGACATAATTGTACAACCGTATGTTTAAGGCAAAGGTGGCCCAAACACACAAACAAACAAACAATTAAATAAATAAATAACGTTGGAAAAGTGCTGTTATGAGTAGTTCCCTTTTTTAAAGAACTTCAAGAATGACTTAATCTATTGAGTGGGTAAAACCAATCAGCGACATTTGACAGGGCTTGTTAATCACACAAGGTTTCCAGGTGTTCCGCAAAGTCATTCCATTTCAATTTTCTCAAATCTCGGTAGCTTTAATTCCAGCAAAGCTTTTTCTCTTATGATTTCCCTACATAAGTCAGCACAGTGGAGTTTTCTGGCAGTCGACAGTAACCTGTAATTACTTGCTATCAGCTTTGCCACAAGGACAACTAGAACAGGAGGAGGATGAAAAAGAAAGTGGCCACTACATTTTAGGGGATCAAAGAAGAGCCTTGACTCCAAAAGAACAAGGAGGCTGGAGCGGTTATCTAAATGATAAGTTGAAACTCATTAAAATGGATACCACTTGCTTGAACCCCAAAGCTCTGTCTTATTTATCTCTTAACCAGGACATTTTCTCAGGTCAGGACTGTCACGCCAGCTCAGGTGGATTCATTTGACAGAAAATGCACTCATTAAATGGAAGGACTTCTGGTGCATTAGATTCTGGGACTAGGCGTGTTCCAGGGAGACGCTTCGTGAAGTCTATAAGACAAATGGTTTTGTTTATGTCTTTGTTTTTATGTTTTCATATCTTCGTGTCCATGCGAGTTTGTGGTGGTCTTGATGGTATAAAGAATCTAGTAATGGATGATGAGCTGAATTTTTTCTCAATTCAAAATCCGCTATAGGGGACATCTTGTCTGCGATGGAAATGTAAGCATCATGATGTAAACAGCAGAGGGGAATAAAAAAAGTGTCAACTTTTCCAGTAATGCTTTTTCAGAGATATCACAGAGCAGCAAACCGTGATCAGACTGTCTTGTATTCACAAACAATGAGAACGATCCGCAGACAGTTCTGACAGCTCTTGGATCAGCATGTAGTTCAAAACTCCACCTGACTCTGCTATGCTGTCCATCAGGTTGCTATGTGACTAAAGCTAAACAGTTTAAGGACTTCATGTATTTACGTAATGCTGGTGTAGCAGTTTTTTTTTGTTTGTTTTTTCATACTTTTTATAATTTTTCCCAGTTTTTCCATGTATCCTGACTGTACTCACCCAGCCAATCCAGTCATCCGAGACATTTTGGTGTTCAAATATCTCTCTATGTTTTTAAGTTTAGATTTATAGTTAGCCTTGCTGACAAACCCAGCTAACACTACAAATCAATAGTCACCAAAACAGCCCAGTTAGTTTCTGTAAAAACATCTAATTTACCACTGTACACTTCAGTTTTGTTCAATGCTATAGCTCACATTAAATTGTACTGCTAAATCCATCAATCTCTAGAATTGTGAAGACCCAATGGTATATTGAGACCCCTATCACTTTATTCTCTTTGTACAAAACATTAATCACATGTGACTAATAGCGTGTAATACCTCCAACCACAAGCACAAATAACAGTTCTGATTCCATTTGGCATGGGCTGGACAAGGTTCTGGATGTAGGCTACATCAATGTTTAGAAACTCTTTCATCAAGGAATTGGTCAGTTGGCCCTGATTTTATGAATGCCTTCCCTGACCCAATTCCAAGGAGAGTTTCCTGTAGACTGGGATTTTAGCCACTGCTGGTAGACCCGTATGACCATACGCTGCCATACACCTGCAGATTCAGCTACTTCCTTCACACTGTGGTCTTTGGCCACGCCCAAATGCAGTCCCTCTTTTATTATTTTTGGAGCCATTTTCCACACATTCAGTACACTGTATCACCTCTTCTCAATCTATGAGTCCCGTCACACCCCACAGGTATTCATAGGCCCATCATCCTTGTGCATTGCCATCTCTGCATGCAACATTATGCCATTTATTATGTATTAAAATTATGTGATGGGTGGTACTGGTAACCTTATAGATATTTAAGATAATACACTGTTTAACTAATTTCTGGAATATTATCAGTCATGTTATTTATCATTTTCATTATATTGTATCATTTGAGAAACAACGGATAGCTCCTCTGTGGTTACATTCATAAATTAAAGATTAAATAAAAAGAGAAATGTCCTTATCAGTCACATGCATTAACAAGACATCCGTTAAGGTCGTTGCTAAAAAGCAGCCCAGCGTTTAAGCAGATTATTGTAGCAGCAGTCATTAGCCAGACTAGCCTGAGGTGCACGTTAGCTAAGCAGGTACAGTGCTAACATGGATTAGAAGGGTGCACATTTCCCATTATCAATTAAATCAAGCTCATTACGTGACTATTTCATTTTCCAGTCATGCAAGAAACCCACCTTACTCCTTTCCATCATACCCCAACAGCTAATTTGTTAACACCAGCTGTGAACTGGAGGTTGAAAATCGCTACATCCACTGTCTTCATATCCCTGGGCCCTCTCTCTCTCTCCCTCTCTCTCTCTCTCTCGTTACACAAGACAAGCTGGTGCTGAGTGCTTCTGTATTCAGCTCAGAGCGGCTCCTCGCCCACGCTCGCTATGTCTTGCCACTTCCTTTTGAAGCCACCACCACCTGCCTCATGTGCCATACACATGATTGACCAGAACCCGCATCCAGAAGACTCAATGTGCAACACAAACAAAGAGCTTTCAGAATACTTCATGAATGGGAAGGAGAAGCAGAGTGTTTGAGAACAGCCAAAAAGCACACACAAGTGCTGAAAAGCCTGTTTTCACTCCGTTTTCTCTGGCAAATTATTTCGCCATCCCAAGCTGCTGCGATGCTTTAGGATCACCCTCATTAAAACAAAACAAATCCAGGGTTTCTGAACTAGCTCTTTAGAATGCCTCGCACTCGGCAGCTATTGATTAGCCACCTCTGGGAATGTCGCACTTCCTAATATCATTATTCATTTCCGGCGTCATGTTGCTTGTTGAGCGCAGCCTTCCGTGATAATTAAAGAGTGGCCCCAAACAAAGGCGTGATTGTATGCTGATGAGAGCGGCGCTTCATTCTCTCCTCGCGGATCCGGGTTCTTTTGCACGCTGTGCCAGAGGATTTGATCCAGCTTGCCATTCCAGGCACGTTTGACTTTCAGCAGCTGACAGAGGAGGAGCTCAGCCTCTCCAGTGCCACACACAGATCTCCTCTCCCTTCTGCTTGCACTAGCAGGCCTGCAAGTGGCGTTCAGCCTTTCCTTTCACTCGTTCGATCACAGATGTCCAAACTGGCGATCAAACTGTTTGTTTCACCCTCATATGCCAGGTTAACTATCAAGCCGATGGTTAAAATGATAAGTGACACTTTGCTCAGCCAATCACGGTCATCTTCAAGTGCTAATGCCTTTGTCCAGCTCTGACAAAGCAATTCAGGGCAAACCTGCAGTGAGAGCAGTGGTGGTGGTAAATAAATGAGAGTTATTAGGCTATAAGCCATTGCAGGAAGGTATAATCAATATCCTGGAGCTGCTTTTATTTCATTCCTGGCACTGAGAACTTTATGTGGAAGACTAAACTCAGAGTTTAACATCAGAACTGTTAACAGACTCTAAGCTAGGCAAAATCATTACTGGATAAAGATCAGTTTTGATAAGATAATTTGGCTAATTAGTTAGCTTTCCTTAGCTTAGCTACTGACAGTTGATAAATCAGTCTAATTAAATTGGACTGTAGAGTATTTATTATTAATACATTGTGTGTAACAATAAATATTGTAGCATCATTATGGAATAAGACGAGTTGCCGATACGACGAGGGAAATGCTCATCTATCATACCAGCAGCTAGAAGGAACTCAGTGCTAACCAAATCCTAACCGAGCAGTTTCGATATCAGACTGGTCACTTCACAGAAGGCCACAGTAAATGCCACCAGGCTGACCCACCAGCAGGCCCTCCTGCTGACCACCATTTATGCATTTTTGCCAGCCTAGACTGCCGCACCTCTTCATGTCACTTAGACTGCTGTCCTTATCACTTATCTTTGTTGTACTACTCCTGTCTTTATTGTTCTTCAGCTGGGTCTGGTCTTCTCCGGTGCTTGGCTGCTAAGTTAACCATATCTCTCCAGTCCAATAGGGGGCAATCACACTTCTGACAACAGTGTGTCAATGGAGTCAATGGAGTGTGTCAATGGAGCAACTGCATCACTGCCTGGTTTGGGAACTGCACTGCATCGGATCCTGTGTACCTGCAGCGGGTAGTGAGGACGGCTGAGAAGATCATTGGTGTCTCTCTCCCCACCATCACGGACATTTACACCACACGCTGCATCCGCAAAGCAACCAGCATTGTGGGTGACCACACACACCCCTCACAGACACTCTTCACCCTCCTACCATCTGGAAAAAGGTACCGAAGCATCCGGGCCCTCACATCCAGACTGTGCAACAGCTTCATTCCCCAAGCCATCAGACTCCTTAACACCCAGAGTCTGGTCTGAAAAACTGCACACATTCAGTGACTGGTCTGAACACACACACACAGTCTCATCTTTTAAATCTGTCTACACATAAACTTAAGGAGTACAATGTTTACGTTTATACCGACATATGGTTATAACTGCTGCTAAAAACAATTTTCGTCTTTAAAAAATGGACATAACCACACTGTACTGCTCCCACTACCAGTGCGCTATCTGCACTGTCCCCTCCCTGTATTTATTGGTTTTCTGTTCTGTATATTGTAAATTGTTCTATGTAGCACCTTGGTCCTGGAGGAATGTTATTTCATTTAACTGTGGACTGTACACCACTGTATATGGTTGAAATGACAATAATAACTACTTGACTTGGCATAAGGAAAGTAATATTGCTCAGAGCGCATGATAACAGGCAGGTCATCGACAGCTACATGCTTCAACCCAACTATAGGTATCAACACTGCACTACACCCCAACAAACCAGCTCCATAGTCCAGCTTAACTGAACCCAATTAGCACACATATGATCAGTTTTAAGCTGTTCACAAGATTTTAAAGTGTCTCTTACTGTGTGTCTGGAATTTCTTCCAGTGGGCTCCGCACATGGCCAGCCAGTAGTGATTCTCTACAGTACTAATACTTATAGATTCAGTATAGATTCAGGTTCTTGTAGTGCTTCATTGAAAAGCCTAGTGTGAAAGATGAGGGATGTTCCTTAGCATCTAATGAGCTTTCTTTAAACTTTGGAATTATAGGCTAAGCTTGTCCTCTCCTGATTTTAGCTCTAACAGCAAAATAAAATACAATTACATTTAATAAACTGAAGGCCATGATCATTTCTGTTAGATCATTCACCAGTGATCACCAACATTACTCCTGGAGATCCACCTTCCTGCAGGTTTCACCTCCAACCCAAATCTAGCACATGCCTTTCAGCTAATCAAACATGTCTGATGGTGGTAATTAGACCGTTCAGTCGGGTTGATTAGGGTTGGAGCTGAGGTCTGCAACAAGGTGGATCTACAGAAACAGAGTTGATGGCCACAGCTAAACACCTATTGCAGCTTTAGATGGTAAATATATGTACAAATAATCATTTAAATAATGTAGTATATAAATAGTACTCCAGAGGAACTACCTTAGAATTGATTTTGAGTGTATGTCAGTGATATAGGCAGGTTTTGTCAAACTATATCATCGTTGTCCAATGAAAAAACATGGATCTCCATTTTTTGTCGATTTTTACTTTCATGCATCAATTGATTACAGCGGATGCTGTGTAAGAATTTGATGATGAATGGATCAACAGAAATGAAAATCGAAAAATGTCTGATTCCATTGACATCCACTCAAATTTAATTAGGTATTTGGCCTCTCTGTAAAGTTGCCAATTAGGAGCTACTTGTTTCTCTTTGGTCCGCGATGATATAAAGGGTTCGCAGGGAAGAATTTAATTGAGAAGGTACCGCAACCTTTGTTGACCTGCATAGCAAACACTAATGTCTTATTCATGATCTATTAAAAGGGATGTCAAAAGGGACAAATAAGTATAAGCTACTAGTGAACACAAAGACACACTCTGCTTTTCCCGAGCCAAACCAAGGCCAAGTGCTGTTTCTTTCTGAATAAGCTAATCAAAATTCTCCACTCGTTTAGTTCTTCTTCTCCATCAGCTTCTTTCTGCCTCACAGAAACACATCCCTTCTCCTTCCATTTGACACAAATCTGCTCCAAACTGTCTGAGCGCATTTTGGGTCTACACCAGGGGAAACTCTTGAGTCGGTTCCCTTGAGCCTGGTCCACCTTTGATATGTTGCACCCAGCTCTTTGCAGCCAAGAGATTTCTCTAAGTACATTCCTCGGAGGAAGGGGGTGAGCGAAAGTGAAAGACACTGACATGGTGCTCTGCAGGCCTTCCCTCAAAGCTGATAAATAGCCTTGCTTGTTAGAAGAAAAAAGCCACAGTTCCCGTAAGCACTGACTGAGGAAAAACTTCAGCAACAATTTAGCCTCCAACACACCTGCAAACTCTTTGGTGCTCCTTTGTTCCCGAATCCAGGTTTGGCACTGAGGTTTTCCTCCCCTGGGCTTCGGTTGTACCTTTTTGTCACGGGTTCTTTAATGTTTCTTTTTTTTAGCCACCAAAAGATCTGTGTTTCCTACTGAGGCATGCTCTCATCTAGAGAACTTCTCCACTTGTTAGTGCCCTTACTTTCTAAATATCAAAAATAGCTCTTGCATTGGAATGAACAATAAGTCAGTGAAGAAGATGATGAATTGTGCATGCGGCTGCTGAGAAGGAAACATATTGCTTTTCCATTGCCTCCTAAACACACCCATGCGGGTCCACTGTGGTCAATCATGAAACCAGGGACAAATGCAGGCCTTCATGTTAGGGCCAGAGGTAGCAGAAAACCATATACCCTGATAGATGCCAAAATCCTTAACATGGGACCCTGCATGTGCCCCCTGTTTTACAACTGACTGAAGACCCACTTTGGCCACCATCACAGGGTCCCCAACAGTTATATCTGACTAAGGCCTCATTACTGGAAAATCCACATTAAATTTTCATGTAAGGGCTTAGTGTAGGTCACCAACATAGGTGCCCACCTGTGCCTGTGCATCACTGACTGTCTGAGGGGTCACTTCTGGTAGCCATTATGTCAGAGTTTAGTGTTTACTGCCAACATTGGGGCCCTAACATAAGGTCCTATATAGGCTGCTGGTTTATTGACTAACTAAAGCCTCACATCAAGCCATCATGACAGGGCTTAGTGTAGGGTGCCAACACAGGGGCCTTAACATGATGCCCCAAATGTGCCCCAGGTTTCACAACTGACAGTGGCCCCACCTCTGGAAGCTCACTTTAAGCCTTCATATCAGGCCTTAGTATACATAGGGGCCCTAACACTGGGGACCTACATGTGCCCCACATGCAGTCACATTTCTGGAAGCTCACATTAAATCTTTGTCAGAGCTTACTGTAGCCAAAATAGAGACCATATCATGAGGCCCCATACGTGGCCCTGGTATCAGGACTCACTAGGGCCCCTACAATAGACAGCCCACTGCCTTGTTTTTTATGGAGGACATGGAGTCATTTGACTCAAACTGGGCCATATTTCAGACATTTTTCTTCCTGAAGACTGTTGAAAACAAAAAGTTTGAGACTTCTGGTGTCAAAGTTATAAGGAGGATCGGCATGATGGAGTAAGTCACCTCTAAATGACAGCAGAAAAAGTTTGTGCAGCAACCGTTCTGTATTAAACTGAGTCTTCGAGCTCTCGTAAAGGTGTGGGCTGCTGACATCGCTCTTTTTCATAAGTCACTGTCAGCTCTTTTCCACTCAGTCTGGGAACATCTTTACTGAAGTTTATGTGAATGGAATCGTTTTATTGTGCTTTTAAATACCCTCTATTTTCGGCCCAATTAATTAAGCCACCTTTGCTAGATATTGTTCTTGCAGTGAGACGCTGAAAGTGCAAGGGTTTGAGGTTTGAATTCATAAGGTTGGCAGCATCGCTTAAAAGTGCAGACTCTGTCGTGGCCTTTTGAGCGGCTCTGGCACATATGCACGAGTGAAGGGTGAGTGGAATATTTATAATGTCTAGAATATGACAAACTCAGGCTCTAATAGGTTTTCACTTATTATTTATTAATACACTGACCATCAAAAAATAGCTGCACCCAGAAGGAAGTGTCAGATTGGCATGCTATTGTTAAGGAAGGTAAAGTTTATCAGGAACAATAAATGATGATAAATTTAGACTGATATGTCCAATATTTATTGAGCTACACATACAGAAGTAGTGTCTCACAGTATGGTGTCTGCTTCCCATGTTTGCAACATGCATTATGCCAGACGTCTCAGATGCAGCTTGCATGGGATAGATTACCAAAGGACACCATTGGGAACCTCTACAACTCTTCTCACGCAGTTCCTGCAGATGTTGCGGTAGGGGTGGAGGTGGAGTAACACCAGGCTTCTGGATGTATGACATGCGACAACAAGCTCTTCATTTTGGTACCGACCAAGGTGCCTGCACACATGGATTTGTTGGCCATCTCAACAAAGACAAAAGTGGGACTCATCACTAAAGATGACCCGCTGAGTCACTCCATGACTGTTTGGCACAACACCATCATGGTCTGTGGTGATGTTGGTGTGGTGTTAAGGACAGTGGTCTGAGTGCATGTAGTCATGCATCGTTCAGCCTTCTAACATTGGTGCTGCTAATAACAGGATGACTTATGGAGGACATCACTGCTAGCTGAATGTCCGCAATCGTGGCTGTTGGATTCATCCACACATGACAGACAATCCATCAGTTCTCTCTCTCTTTGGTTCGTGTAGGTCTCCCTGATCTTTTATGTTGCTGGTGTGTGGTGTGCTATGATCGTATCCGATATCAGTGATACTAATGGCCCCTATTAGTTCTGTTGTGAGTTAGTTTCACTTTCGTATATAGGGTTCAGTTTATGGCTGTAGTGTGAGATCAGTCTGTAGCTTCTGTGATTAGTGCTTAGGCATTAGCATTTTGGTTGTGTGTTAGAGCTAGTTCAAGCTTTGGTTTTGACTAATCTATGGCAGTAAAGTTGCGTTTATATTGGACATTTGGTGGACATTTAACTTTTCCTCTTCGGTTTCTCAACCAAAATGACCAGACCTACATTTCTCACTCCTGAGAACGCAGAGAACACATTTCAGCCAAATATATTTCAGACGTACCCTTCTGTAATTTATTTCTAGGCGTTAAGGCTTCCAGCAACAAAACAGATTAAGGGTCCGTCTAAAAAGTCCCTTATGCCTGGATTTAGCAAAGGCTGCCAACATAGGCACCCTAACATGGGCCTTCATATGTCCCCTGATTTTATGACTGACTTAGTCCCACCTTCTGGAAACTCACAATAAACCCCCTCGGTAGTGCTTAATGTAGGCCACCAACATAGGGGCCCTAACATGAGGCCCCATTTAAGCTGCTGGTCTCTCGACTGACTAGGGTCTCACTTCTCAAGGCTCACATTAAACCCCGCTGTCAGGGTTTAGTGTAGGCCACCGGCATAGAGGCACTAACACTTCTAAACACTCACATTAAACCCTCAAGTTCGGGCTTAGCATAGGCTGCTAATATAGGGAACCTAACCTAAGGCCCCATATGTGGCCCTGGTTCCAAGATTGACTTGATTTTTGTGGAGGACATGAAGTCAAATGACTCAATGGACCATATTCACTCCCTTTAATCTTTCTGGACATAAAGCCTTCCAGCAGCAATTGTCAATTCATAAGGGGGTGTCTAAAAAGGCCACAACCTGGACAACAGTGAAGGTCTACAGTTAAACACATTAATTTTGAGACAGTAGTGGTTATGTAGCATCATTGGCGTGTCACATAACAGAAGATAGTGAGCACCCTAATATAATCCACTGTGGACTTGTGAATAACATTATTGGTTTTATAGAATTCATGTCACCATGTCGAGTGTGATGTGCAAAGATTTATACCAGGCTCTGTGGAGCTTTTAAATAATGCCTTCACTACTGAACACTGTCACAGGTATTTATGCTGAACATTTTCCGCTGCTATTTAGTAAGCACTAAAAGTATTTTTGCTTGCCTTGACCCTATCGTTTGGTTTTCCTTGATTAGCCCGTCTCTTTCAAAGCAAGTGTTTGGAATGTTCAGTCGCATAAATGAAGTTTCATCCACATTCATGTTGTCCTTTTTTCCCCTTTGAGCATCCGCCCACCCCTGTCCTCGCTTTTGTGCAGGGGGTTGTATAAAATGTACATGTGCATGTGGAATATTTTCCATTTCTCTGCTTCGGTTCTGCCTCTCACTCAGGAACATTCAGAGCCCAAGAATAAAAGACCAAGTTTCCCATTTCAGAACATCATAAAGGCTTGATGTCCTCACTAAGACTTGACAAGAATGCATGCAGAGAGCTGAGAGAAGACCTTGATCACATTAATGACCTGGCAATGTCACACACTGTACCTGAAATGTAATATCCTCTTTCAGTGAATCAGTCAGGAATGATCTCATACATTTAGAAAGTCTTCAGATACTGATGCCATCATGTTTTTGAATCACCGGCCATTCTGAAAGTTAACAGTTCACTAATTTGTGGGCCCAACCAAAAGACCATACCAGGTTTGGTCAATGTTAACTTACCCCACTTTATACGTCATATAGCATCAAATTAATTACTGTAATAAAGCACTATGGTGATGTATCCTGTACGTACCATATGGTATAGTAGTTAATAGCAGTTGTTAAATCAATTCACTTCTGCACTTCATTTTACAAGCTATTAACATCCCACCTCCACCCTTACTGCAAAATCTGCAGGAACCGTGTAAGAATATTCAAGCTGCATGGGATGGATTATCACAGGACACCATGAGGAACCTCTGTAAATCAGAATCACTGGCATGATGTGTCAGCAATCATGGTGGCCTGACACCATACTGAGAGACAATACTTTGTAATGCGTCGCTCAATAAATATTGGCCATATCAGTCTAATTTTACCCTCAGTTATTTCTCCTGGTAACATTTATCTTCCTTCCCAATAGATACGATAAGATGCCTTTGTGATTGCACAGTGTACAACGAAACTGAGCAATACCATTGCAATCCCACACTTTCTTCTGGTTGCTCGTTGTAGAACATCTGTTGATGTCAGCCCCCTCCACTCCTTTCATCAATAGAAAAGAACCACTAGAATTTTGCAATAAACACCAAATATGTTAATTCGGTACATGCAATCACCAGCAACAGCACTGGAATCCACTGGCCAGATTCCATTAACAGCAAAAAACTGAAATAACAGGCAAACTAAGTTCAACTTAGAAATAACTGAAAACAGGGCTCAAGTGTCCACTCTGCAACTGCCACAGTTTCCACTGAGACCTGAACACTGCTCTGAACCTGTTGATGCGTGGTATGCCTGCGTGCTCTTCTCTGAAGATGAATCAATGTGAAGTGGGAATCCTCAGTTCAAAATCAAGATGTTACAGCTTCGTGCTGTTCTTCTACATTAACAGGCAATTAAACTGAAGTGTGTTGCAAGTACTTCAAACATTCCAAGAGACACGGATGGGGTGGGGGAGGACGGGGTAAAGGGACATGCTAATTAAAAGCGGTAAAGGCCTGAAGGTATGTGGGCTCGTGTTAACAGAGATGTCAGATTAGGAGCACTGGGTTGTGGATTAATGTCACAACAGCAAAGAACAGTGCACTGATATGCTCTCTCATAATTCAGCAGTATCCGTACAAATGAACAAAGCTCTTTTAAATAAGGTTCTATTTATTCTCAGTCTTACACATACAGAAGTAGTATCTCCCAGTGTGGAGTCGGGCCACCATGTTAGGTAATGCAACATGCCAGATGTCTTGGCATGGAGTTGTAGCGGTTCCTAATGGTGACCTGTGATAATCCATCACATGTAGCTTCATTCTCACACAGTTCCTGCAGATTGTGCGGTAGGGGTGGTGGTGAAGTGGAGACGTTTATTTTGGCCTGGATTTGTTGTTCGTCTCCACCAATACGAAAGCGAGACTAAAGATGACCCACTGTCAGTCTGAGTCACTCCATGACAGTCTGGCACGACAACTTTGGTGACGTTGGCATGGTGTTAAGGGGAGTCATTGTAATGGTCTGGGTGCATGTAGTCCTATGTTGTGCAGCCAGCTGCTACTGAATGCTACTCACTACTTACTGAATGCCCGCAATGGTGACTGTGGGGCCAGTCACATACAGCAATAAGGCCTGTCCTTGCTTACATCACATGCCCAGCCGAGAGTTAAACTTGAATCATTCACATGACTCACAATGTCAAACCTACTCCTCATTGATGACTGTATATATACACAGTACTACTATCCAGCAGTCAGAGACCACACTTTCATTTATTTGATTTTCAGTTTAAACAGCCATGAAGTACGATTAATTCATTTTCAACATCGGCAAAATAACACAAAAGCCTTAACAGCTGAATGTAATATTTCATTTTTAATTAGTATTTAATAACTTATTACAGTATTGACAGTATTACAGTGTAACCCCATTGGGTTGTGTTCCAGTGTTACAGGGAAATGTTTGCAGGTCAGTCTTAGAGGTTGCTTTAGCATTTTCTCCCTGTCACATCCTTGTCTGTCTGTCTGTCTGGTCATGTCCATATGTCTGGTTACTTCAGGTTATTGCACTTCTCTTCCTGCTCCATCCTGGCTCCACCCTCTCCCACACCTAATGCTAATCTAAACTCATTTGGACATTCATTAAGACCCCATCTCTGTTTTCCTCATGAGTTCTAAGCTGTGTTTCCCTTCTGGTTTTGTGCCCTGTGTTTTGTAGTGTTTGTGTTTGGTCTTGAGTTTTTGACCCTTGTTTTGTTTCTGCTGTCTTCCCTCAATTTATGGACATGTCTTTATTGATACCTACCTGTGTTTGACCCTGTCTCCTGGACAAAACGTAACAAAACCACTATGCCTTTGCAACCTGCCTCAACCTCCCCATTACACTCCCTCTAAGGATCCAAGTAATCCCAGATACAGTATGGGATGTTGAGATTTGAAGTGTCTATGAGATCTGGGTTCTGAGAAACAAGCTTCTTTGTTGAGCTGCACGCTCCTTTTCTCAGTAATGCCAGCATCAGGCTATATTCTTGTCTTTGACCATGTTCACCATGTCAGATTAGACAATAGTAATGCCCTGAATTCTTGCAGTGTCTTGGTCAAGGGACTGGCAACACTACACATTTAAAGTCGACCAATCATTGTTCACATCTTTGCGCGAATTCACTCTTCACTCAGTGTTCTATGATCTATTGCTCATGTTCAGGCATGTCTGTGAAAATCTATCTGGTATGTCAAAATGTGTCGAAATGGGTTTGTTCCCAGCAGTAATTGCTTCACGGTATCAGTGGAGCTCGATATCCTCCTCTCTCTCATAGAGGAAAGCTTAAAGTACCAAACAGGTCTTACATGGTTGTTACAAGACCCATACAAACAAATTCCTTATCGTTTTACATTGTACATAATTGGACATTAAATTCACAATCCAAATGAATAACAAATGGTTAGCTAATTACCTCACTTTGGCAAACCTAGACTAGAGTGACTGCATTCTGAGCTGGACAAACACTATAGCGGCTCTGTTAGTATTAGCAGCTTTTATCTGATTATAAACACTAAAATATGAATTGACTTATCACATCCTTCAGTAAACAAAAGTCACTAATTTTAATAGTTAATAATGTTAAATACCTGATAGGCTTAAAACCTACCTGTTCAGCGGAGAGCTTTCTGCTAGATAAAAGGGCCCACTGACGGAGAGCGTTTGGTAAGCTAGAAATGTTGATGCTGTCGTCCCACTGCTCTTCGTGTTCACTCAGGTTTGTTGACGGTGGAGCAGAGGGGAGCTGACTTCTCAGGGAGCCCTCATGTCTTTGTTACCTTCTGGTTCTCCTATTAGCTAAGCTGTAATAGCTAGTCCTGCCGGAGTCACTGCTGCACACCATATAGTGTGTTCAGATCTTCAGTCAGAGCTAACAGTCTGTCTGTTCTCTCTGTCTGAGCTGGACTGCTGCCCATCCTGTGCGGTCTGATGCTGTTGCTATATCATTTTGACTGGGTGGCACTGCTTGCCTTTGACCACCACAGAGCTCCTGGCTGTCCTGCACTGTGGAAGCATGGCCTGCTGACCCTTCTGAGGACCCAACTATTTATTTACAGACTAATCAGACATATATTCCTCTACCCTACAAACACTGAACACTCTTTCCCCTTGCTTGTCTTGTTATCTGGTGTTGACCCGAGGAGGATGGGTTCTCCTTTGAGTCTTGGTTCCTCTCGATGTTTCTTCCTTTTGAACTGAGGGAGTTTTTTCTTGCCTCTGTCACCCTTGGCTTGCTTACTGGGGTCTTGGACACCAGATTCTTTGTAAAGCTGCTTTGTGACAACACCTGTTGTAAAAAGCGCTATATAAATAAATGTTGACTTGACTAGCAAATGTAAGATGTGACCTCATTAAAAAATAGCTTAGCTTGGTTGAAATAAGTTCCATAAAGTTCATCAGTTCCTTGTTTAATTGGCGATTATGCTGTATGGAAGCTCATTAAATAAAGAAAAAACGCCAACCAGATTGGCAAAAAATAAATTTCACTCAGGTTAGCGCCCTTTACCTTGAGGCCTTGACCAAAAGCTGGGTGCATCTGAAGGTTAGACAATATGAATGTTTCGCAAACATGTTCTAAAAGCCAAAGTCGGGTTACTAAAAGCATGTTTAAACCTGGAATAATTGGGCATTTGTGACCTGCAGATAATGATGCTTCTATATGGGGGTTGCTTTCATCAGGAGTGGAGGAAGCTGAATGTCAGATCCACTAATCCTTCTTATCCAGCACTCACATACCGATACTCTCAGTAAGAAGTGCTCTGATCAAACACGTCTGGGCTGCTGAGAGGAAATCTTTGAAAGCTGTTGCTCTTGCCTGTTACATTCAAATGCCTTTTCTGATTCAGTGTTTCCTATCAGAACATTTGATCTTGAAATGTGCAGTTATGATTGAAGCACACACAAGAATCACTTGCGCTCGCTTAGGTTGCACCACAGGCTCACTGTATTCAGCTTTGAATGTGTGATATGCAAGCTCTGAAATGTGTAATATGGATTCCTAACTATATTTGCTGGTAATCCTCATTTACACAGCAGATGAAGTAGTTCTGTTTAGCTGTAGAGTGCTACAGATGTCGAGATTCATTTGAGTCTTTGTATGCTTAAACAAGCCATAATGAGCAGTGATCCTCTGGACTACTAAGCATTTAACAGCTACAGTGGTGTGAAAAAATATTTGTTCCTTCCCAATTTTCTATTTTATTATTGCATATGACACACCACATCTAACACATAACACCCCCCCCCCCATTTCCCCATGTGCTATATGGCTTATGTGAGAAACTTTTCCCAGCTCCCTGAAATGCCTTGACCTTTCCAGCCCTTTACTCTGTTACATGGTGACATCATTCTGTAACACAATCCTTATTGCCCACCTACCAGCAAGCATGGCACACACTTATACTACACATAGAGAGTTAAAACAGTTAAAACTGACCACTCTGGAATAACTGGCTCAAGTCTAGGCTGCAAAGGTGGATCAACAGCTTGTTCAACTGAAATTAAATAAAGCACATCTAATTATTCATCAGCTAGATGATTGAGTCTTGGACACAGTTGGGTGTTCCAACAGGCCAGTGACCCCTAACACCTATGAAAGCTGGTAGCAGAATGGATAAAGCAGGCAGTCTTGACACTTAACCTGAATGTGGACTGTGCTTAAAAGTCAGGTTCATGCCAGAAAATTGACAAATTTAATTGAACTCTTTAAGTTCTGCCAAGATAAGTGATCAAATATCCAACTAGAATTCTGCTGGAAGCTTGTTGATGGATACGTAAAGTGTCTGGCCAAAGTGCCATTTGCTAAGGAATTTTTTACCAAAGATTTACATTTACATTTCTGGCATTTAGCTGACGCTCTTATCCAGAGCGACTTACAAGGTTAACTACATTACAGGTAGGCCAGTGTAGTGTTAGGAGTCTTGCCCAAGGACTCTTATTGGTATAGCACAGCACAGTCACCCCTACTGGGATTCGAACCCCAGTCTCCCATGTGGGGTGGTGGCTACTTGGTGGGTAGTGGTGTTATCCGCCAAGCTACACCAACCACAGATAAGGTGTGCTGCTGATGTACGATTATAGATCTTTGTTGTCAACTCACCCTGGGGTAGTTTTTGGATCACACTGAATGGCACCTCCGATTACAAGTTTATACATATCCAGTAATCTAAAAGATCACATTACCAGTTTGAGTTTTAATCCTACTTGTAATCAATACTACATGGCATTGCAAGTTGTCCATGCAACACCACAAAGAAGCAGACATCAAAACCGGACTGATGTGTTCATGACAGTAATTCAAATCCCACTGCAGAGATGTCCCATGCATACCAGGCAATTCAGCAAACACCCAACTAATGAACACGTTCATGTGTCACTTCCACAAGAGCCTTCACTGACTTCATGACAAACAAGCTTTCAGTATCTCCCAGGCTTTCATCTCATCCCAACCTATCCGCTACCAGCGGCTTGATAAATGCGCTGACAGCTGTCGCAACAGACGTTTTCCCCAAACTTCCTCCTTGTGAAGATTTATGACTGCGGTCTTGTAGAAAGCCAGGCCCAGAGGGGTCCCCAAAAGCACTGTTTACCAGCCTGTAGAACAACAGCTCTGTACAGAAAAAAAGGGCGACAGGCCAATATGTCTCTGCCTGATGTGTTTATCAGCGGTTGCTCTGCAAAACTCCCAATCAATAAAGCAATTAGCACATCCTGGCAATGGAGATGTACCTGATGAGATTCATAAGGAGTGCCAAAGTCTTGAGTACTCATTACCTTCTAGGTTTTGGTCAGCTTCTACAAGTCTCACTGTCTCAGTTCCTCAATACAGAAAAGCCCTCAGCCCAAACCCCATTTTTGGGTGGCAGTTTTGAGAATACAGAGTAATTGCAGTGTAGCAGTGTTATTTCTACCATCAAACAGCAGACTGGGTCCTTGTTCTTCCTTACTGTAATTAACCCTCCTAGGTCCCTTATGGCACATGCACCTCAAAATGCTTCCTATTACATTTTGTTCCATTGTTTCTCAGCTGTAGTTTATTGAAGCAAACAGAGAAGGAGTTGAAAGTGCAAATTCTGAATGTTTATACCATACCACATTTGTTTTTGTAAGTAGAAGAGAAGATATTATACTAGACTGTAAATTCAAATAATTCATCTCATGTATCTCAGACATCCAGAGATGAAAACACTTTTCCAGGAAGAAATAAAAACACATTTGATAGCATTTGTTGCATTACACACAGGAAGACAAATAATAAATAACTAACTCAAACATTTCTTACTGTTTTTAAATGGACTAAATGTTATTATGTAATTACAATGTAATTACAATGTAATAAGAACATAACTATTATTTAAGTACATGGTTTGCATTAGATGTACAGCAAAGCAACAATACTGACAGTAGACGTCCTGAGATGGCTATCAATATTCCATAAAGACTAAAAACACTATACTTCTTGAAATATACTCATCACGAAGACGGACATGAGAATGCAGATGAGAAGTACGAGCAGCTAACATCCCATACGACACAGCCGGAAAGAGATTGGGAAGCTTAAGTCGAAA
Organism: Prochilodus magdalenae; assembly: GCA_024036415.1. Taxonomy (NCBI): domain Eukaryota; kingdom Metazoa; phylum Chordata; class Actinopteri; order Characiformes; family Prochilodontidae; genus Prochilodus; species Prochilodus magdalenae. The sequence goes on from JAMWET010007503.1 coordinate 269,563, forward strand.
AAGGCAGAGTGAGAGAGACCTCCTGCTGGCGAAGGCATGCTAAGACCCCCCACCAGCACTCGTGGCTACTCACTGGGGAAAAGGCAAGATAAAAGACCGAAGTCTCTGAGATGATCCCATAATAACATCTATAAGAGTTTTCAGCAGGGTCTCGGCTTCTCTTGATCGCAAGAAATATCTGTGGGAGAGATTGACAGGGGCATTTATTTTGTTCTTCATCTCTACAAAACCGACGGCTCATGACTCTCCCTCACTCCCCTGTGTAATATAGATGGGGCAGAATGTGAAAGCTTTATTTATATCTTTCCATTAGGACAGTGTTGTTTTCTAATTACTTTAGGAATTACGGCAGATGGTCCAGATTTGCCGGGAGCAGAAGTCTTCACCGTAGATGCAGTGCATTTGAGAATTATTTATTGAATGATGGATTAATGTGAGCCCTACACCTCCCTCCTCTGAGACTCACCCACATTGAAATGATAAGCGGGAGGTGTTTAATTAGGCGCCGCGCTACAAATACGGAATAGCAAACATGTGGGAATCTCATGACTTGCACCCTGTTTCAGCTCATCCTGCTGCTGTGCTAGCTCATGAAATAACCCTGACAAAAGGAAAACAACTCCACAAACAGAGTCAGCAACAAACTAATACCACTGGTTTGTACCCACCAGCGATAATCTTGAATTACATCTCAGTGCTTTGCACAACTCCGTTCCTGGAACAAATGTCCCTGTTGAGCAGGGCTCCAATTGACAGAAATGGCTATTTCATTAAACGGCTTCCTTTTACAGCTGCGGTTTAGAGGCACTTGTTGAGGTGACTCATATTCAGTGTGCTTTCCACATCCACAAGCATATTTGTGACCTGTATGGACACAAAAAGAGAACCTGAATACTGGCCTGAAGGATTCCAATCCATTATGGGACTGGCTAACCAGTTATCACCCTCTTAAATTCAAATGCACTTTATATGCAAAAGACTTTATAAGCCCACTGTAAAGGCTTTTCTGCAAAAGGTGGACAGTTCAAGGTCCAGCTGCCTGAACATTGGCTAGGTTGAGCTCATTACAGCAGGGTTTCTCTTCCCTGTGGGCCTCAGACCACCAGCGGTCCATGAAGCCCCCTCTAGTGGTCCATGGGCATAAAAAGACATAAGAAGCTGGACTGGCCTTTTCGCTTTACATGACTGATATCAGGTCGTCCGGTTGGGCCTGCTATCCATTCTGACTCATGTTGCTGTGTTGGTATCAAGCAAGGTATGCCTCAGAGAAGAGTTTAAGAGGAAGTTGAGCAGTTGGATGAATTGGAGAGTTGGCATCCTAGGGCTCCGGGAATTGAGATGGTCTTACTGGTGTATTGTGTACCATATCAGTCGTGCAGATACTACCATGGTATGCTGTTTGCAGCAGTGGAAAGCAGAAAGCACACAACTGTGATGGTGGACCACATGTACTCAGGGTGCTATGATGACTGCTCTTAACACCACATCAGCATCATCAAAGACTGTGGTGGTATCATGCCAGACTGTCATGGAGTGACTCAGAATGGCAGCGGGTCACCTTCAGTGACGAGTCCCGCTTTTGTCTTAGTGGAGACGACCAACGAATCCGTGTGTGGAGGCACCGTGGTCAGTGCCAATATTAACAGTTTGTAGTCACGTATCACATAGAAGTCCAGAAGTCCTGGTGTCACTCCACCTCCGCCCCTACCGTAAAACCTCCTAAACCATGGTGGGTACAGCGGATGACATGTACACGATAAAACATGGCATCTTAAGCCTTAATGTCATAATTGTGCATATGATCACCGGCGATGCCACAGCCATCCGTAGTCCAAGACAGCATCATTTGCCCTGCTGTTTCTGGCTAGGATGACCTTTTCTCTCCTTTATTCCTGTGCCTGGTGATGGCTAATCAAGTTACCATAGAAACAGCATCCAGAGATGGCAAAAACTCATCTAAACAGCACTGAATATTGAAACATGTTGAATGATGTGATATCCTACATTAATACCACACAATTCTCCCAGACTGCAAGGAATGCAGCTGTGCTGGCGAAACAGAAATCATGCCTGTAGAAAAAGTGCCTCAATGATCACAGGGGAAAACCAGTACACGGAAGTATACTTCATTTAAGCATTAGTATACTTGACTACGCTCATGACCGCTATACTGAAGGGGGTGCTATTTTAATATACTGACTATGTACTTACTCCGGTATGTAATCTTTGGTGATGGTGATGCGGTGTTAAGGGCAGTCGTCACAATGGCCTGCGTGCGTCTACTTGTGTCATGCAACTGTCTGCCAATGGTGCCTCACTAACAGGATGACTCATGAAGGGCTGGTTTGGACACGTGCATGGCCGAGCATTAAACTTGTATCAAACCACCAAGTTTCATTTCGGTTGGTTCCCTCTGGGTGCAACTATTTATGCAGCTACTCTTTTAATGATCAGATGAAACCGCCTCAGGTGAACTGGCTTCAGAGAAGAAGGCTAAGGGCAAAACTCTCGAACAGTACAGCTTGTGTGCCAGCCATAGCTCTGTTCTTTTTTTCTACATTAATTGAAGTTATAGGTTATGTAGTCAATAAGCTGAGGTACAAGTTTGAATTCAATGCCAAGGTAAGGAATCCTATTCCAGGTGTTTTTAAAAAGAGAGCACTGAGCTTGAGTGTCTAATAAAACCTGAAATCAAGTTCCACAGTTTAGAAGGTTTATTTATGTTTCCTGTATTTTACAGAAGGGGTTTATAGACAGCTGGCATCTGTAAATCTAAGATCACCAGTTGGAACATAAACAGAGGGACATTCTGTGATGTAAGCTGGGGCTAGATATGGTCTATACACTTGATTAATAGTCTATTCCATGCTTAATACCTATTTGTAAAGATTACATGCATTCAAATCAACCCTAGCTTTATTATATTGTGGCAGGAAAGCATTCAGTTCAGCGTTATTGTCATTATACCAGTACAGGGTTGCACAGTAAAACTAATACAGTATAAGAATATAATACAGTATCTCTTGCCTTCTGTCCTTTGAATGCTGAGATATGCTCCAACACCCCCCGTCACCCGTAAGGATAAAGCAGTGGAGGACAAGTGAGTGATGGTTGTTACAGAAGCATTGCATATTGCAACCTATCAAACAAGAAGCCTGTGGTGAAGCTGAACTTCAGCCTATGAGTTTTAATGCTGAGCAAATGTTGGCTATTAGAATATCCTACCTGGAGTATAATATACAGAGCTTCTGATAAATATGAGCTACAGTAAGACATTCAGCAGGGACTCTTCTTTTCCATGTCCCGGCTGGTGCTATACAGTCATAAAATTCAAGCTGCTGCTTTAACGTTCGAACATGAAATGTGAAAGTCACTCCCTACAGTTATTGAGTAGTTTTCTGTTCTGGGCTCCTTCTAATAAAAGCACAATGATGAATGAAATCTGCAGGAAATTATACACTAATGAAAACAACATTTTAAATATTATATTTCTATTAATAGTTTAAAAGTCTTACACAACGATCTTTATCATTTTACAGAAATGAAAATACACAGTTAGTGGTTATTGTTATTATTATGGTAATATATTGTATATCAGAATAGTTAGTTGAAACTGTTATAGTAGTTGAATAGTTAGTTGAATAGTTAGTTGAATTACAATAAGAGGCAGTATGTCTTAAAAACGAAAGGACTGTGATTTTACAGAATTTTACCATTAAGTTTTTTGCAGTAATTTACTGCAGATTTTTCAGTTTTAAAGTTTTTTTTACATACTACAATCACAACTCTTACTGAACTGTGCTTTATCTTTGGCATTTAGCTTCTTATCCAGAGCAACTTTCAAGATTAATCACATTACAGGTAGGCCAATGTAGTGTTGGGAGTCTTGCCTAAGGATTCTTATTGAAGTAGCACAGAATAGGTACCGGGAACCACCCCCAGTCTCCCACACAGGGCGATATATTCCTAGTGAGTAATGGTGTCATCCACGACGCCACACCAACCACCCTTTGTCATTTGTAGTTTAGGTAAGAGGCTGTCAGAAAATGTATATAGTTTAAAGAAGTTTAAATCTGAATATGTTTCATAAAATTCATATATATTTTTGTTGGAAATCAAACGCAAAGAAGAAATTCAGTTCAAGTGAACAAAAGCAAGATTTTCCAATTCAGTCCAAGCCTCACCATGACTTCAAACCAACCTCTGTCCTGGTCCATTTGTGGTAGTGTTACTGCCTGCTCTGAAATGCCGAAAAACACACCTGTCAATCACTGGACGTGTTAGCCTTCAGTCAGGAACCACAGCTATCGCAGCCTGAGATGCAGGTTGTTGTGGAGTGCGTCTGACTTTAAATTCAATGCATCTTTAATTGCCTTCCATAAGTAAGACTACGCAGTCTGACTTCTTGTAAGCATGTATGTGGAGAGAGATCTGTCTTAGCTATACCCTCAGGGCAGGTATTGGACAAACAAGCTAAAATGTGTTATGGGGCACTTCTGTGAACTTGTTATTTCATGACTGCCTGTAGCTGCATTGCAATAAGCTGAGAACTTTACGACACACATAAGTACAGGCCTATATCCACAGCAGCTCTCCTAGAGCGAGTTGACTCATTAATCTTCCGGCTCCTCCTCACCTGAAAACCTAATTTGCCATCTTATGGCTATTTTGCAGAGTTCACTACACAATAGGACGCCTTTAATAAACAAGAGCCGGTACAAAGCGGAAAAAAATGACAGAAGCAAATGCGAGAACTATCAGCCCAAGTGAACATTACAGCCGGATGAGTAATGAACATGTGTCCAGGACTCCAGCTATTGATATTAGCTTCATTTGTTCGAGAGGCAGACGACTAATTAATTGCCTGGCTGTCGCGATTCCTTTGGCGGAGCGGACCTCTTGTTCGTGGTTTGAATAATTCTTTGCTTCTTGTCACAGAGCTTTTTCTGGTTTTCCCGAGCTGTCAAACACTTGCTGGAGTTCACTGGCGGTGATTATTCCAACTGGAGAATACGCCATAGTGAGCTGCTTGGTGACATTAATTGGGGCCATGCTGAAGCTGAGCATGGAGTTTCAAGGAACCCTGAAGAAACTGACACCGTGACCAGATCCGAGTGTCATGTTGCCTCTCTTGTTATTGTATTTCGAGTTCCAAAAATCCTCTTTCATATATCATCATCACGTTGCCATAATACAGCCGAACCTAGGACATTATGTTCTTTCACTCCTGCAACAACATGCCCAAGCCATAATCACAAAGTTTCATCAGCATCCACTGTATAGACTAAAGTATTTATATTTACTGTGTAATCAAAAATATCATACATATGTATACAGATATATACATATGATATGTATATACATAATTACAACGTTTACTGAACTGAACTGTGCTTTATTATTGTTTGTAGTTTAGGTAAGAGACCATCAGAAAAAGATAGGATAAAATGATATGCAATGGGATAAACCCCACCAAACCATATGAATGCTATAATACAACATGAAACTTTAGTTTATATTATCAGCCTCAACTTTGTGTAGTTTAAATCTGTTTAACAGGTCTGAATTTGTTTTATAACAAGTCAAATATTTTCCAGTTCCATCCAAGCATTACTATGACTTCAAACCAACCTCTGTCCTGTTCTGTTTGTTGCAGTGTCAAAGTGTTACTGCCTGCTCTGAATGCAGAAAAACGCACCCGTCACTCTCTTGACGTGGAACCAGAGCTACTGGAGCCCAAGATGCAACTTGTGGAGTGCGTTTTCATACATACATACATACATACACACACACACACACACACACACACACACACACACACACACACACACCAGTGTGTGTTTGTGATGTATCAAGAGCCACGGTATCCAGGGTAATGTCAGCATATCACCAAGAAGGACGAACCTCCACCAGCATCACATATTGACCTGGCCACTATCCTGCAAGAAGAATGGCTTAAACTCCCTCTGACCACTGTGCAGGACGCAGTATATGTCATTCCCAAGACGAACTGACGCTGTATTGGCCGCAAAGGGGGGCCCTACACCATACTAATAAATGATTGCAGTCTAAAACCAGGTGTTTCAGTTTCATTGTCCTATATATATATATATATATATATATATTATCTATTATAATATATATATATATATATATATATATATATATATATATATATATATATATATATATATATATTAGTTCCATCAATTTTTCCCCCAAGATCCTATATTGATGATGGGAGGTTTGGATCACTGTCCAAAGTCTCCAGCACATCCCAAAGACAACCATTCTTTCACATTTTGAGCCCAATGAATCCTGGCATTGCCGTCTTGGAATATGCCTATGCCATCAGGGAAGAAAGAAAAGTAAGGTACACATGCAAAGCTTCCTTTTTTTTCCCTTTTTCTTTTCTTTTTTATTCCTTTTGCAATTCCTCACCCTCAGTACCACCATGTTCTTGCAGGAGAGCTTATGCAGCTGCAGAACACAATGAGAGAAAAGGGTCGTGTATGTGTGCTGCATGCAGGCACAGTAAAACGCCAGCAAAGTAAAAAACTCTGAGTTGAGCATTGTCATTGCATCCACCACCTGACTACAAGCACTTGGTTAGAGCAGACTGCCACACTGATGCTGTGGCCCGACACACTGTGCTGGGACCCATCACGTAAGCCTGTAAGAGACTTGTGAAGTATTTGTTTCTGGCTTCTACACACTCCGTTATTGTAGTCCATTATACAGGCTAAGATGAGGCTTATTAAGAGTTCCAGGACTCACTGGAAGTCATTGACGACTGTCCGACATAGCGATTTGAAAATGACACAATACATGTAAGCAAGTTAAGCAGCCTGACCTCATAAATGCTCTACAACAGAGTCCCTATAAACAAGAAGCAAACGCTCCATGGAGACCATGAACAGTATGCCTTTTCAAAGCCTCTGCGAAACACGCTGTGTACCATTTATTAGGGGCAACTGTGACAGATCACTGTGTGTGGAGTTACTGGCACTTTGTCAGCCTGTCAGATAAACAAGACAGAGTAGCGTGCTCGAATCAACATGGGGGAAGGGATTGAACTACTCAGCACTGCTGTGCACCAACAACGCTGTCAAACTGACTGCTTCTGGAGGCTGCATTATAATTTCTACAAATAATATCTAAGCCAGCCTTCTCACTTATTCTGTCTTCTGTCAGGTGTATTGTGTAACGAGGTGTTCAGGTGTTGGAGCTGCACGACAGAAGCGCAATTACAATTAGAAGTGAGGAGGAATAATGGTGCTGCTTTAAGGACGGTCGACTGTCAGCGTGATCAATTGCACTTGTGCCTTGGTGCGCTCAAAATGTTTCCGCACAAAGACGGAAATGTCCTGGTCCGGGGTAACTCGTCCTGTCTAATCTTCATTAAAACTGGATGAGGGCACTCATGCTGGAAAACGGTTAATAAAGAAGCATTTAGGAATCGGGAGTGACATAACGAGAAGCCAAAGGATTTAAGGGACATAATCAGGCTCTGCTCAGAGAAGTAGAACTGAAAGAAGAGCGAACACGTCTGATGAGCAAAAGCAGAGCCGCCTTCTGTAAACTGTGGGGAATTAAAAAAGCACATATAATCCAAATGAGTTGTTTGAGGTAGTATAGTGTTACTAACAGGCAGAGTACACATCAATCATCATCATCAATCATCATCATTTCCAAACGTAAAGGTGCTACTGTTAGACCCAGTCTAGGGTTGGTCTGGAGAGGAGTTTTGGCAGGTAATTGTCGCGGCACAGTTGGGGCTGTGGACCCAAGCGCAGGGCAGGAATCCGTTTGCGGCGATGTAAATGTTAAATTGCAAGCAAACGGATTTCCTGGATGTGGATACAGTGTGAAGTGTTTTGGGAACGTGTTTTGGAATTCTGGTTTAGGCAGGGATCGGATATGCGGTAGTACACGTGAAGTAAGTCAGGAGGGGTTTTGTGAGGGAGAGGGAGAAATGGCGGGAAAAAACAAACAAAGGAGACGGCAGGACAGCGTTCTCAAAACAAAAGGAGAAGTTGATAAAAATCACACAAACAGAAGAGGGTTTAACAGAAAGGGGACTTGTGGATCTTTGTGTGGAGAGTGACCCACACTCTCTACACTTGTTACTTTTCTCTTTTACTTTTCTTTTCTTTAGCTTAGCTTTCTCTTCTCTTCTTTTCTTTAGCTTAGCTTTCTCTTCTCTTCTTTTCTTTAGCTTAGCTTTCTCTTCTCTTCTTTTCTTTAGCTTAGCTTTCTCTTCTCTTCTTTTCTTTAGCTTAGCTTTCTCTTCTCTTCTTTTCTTTAGCTTAGCTTTCTCTTCCCTTCTTTTCTTTAGCTTAGCTTTCTCTTCCCTTCTTTTCTTTAGCTTAGCTTTCTCTTCCCTTCTTTTCTTTAGCTTAGCTTTCTCTTCTCTTCTTTTCTTTAGCTTAGCTTTCTCTTCTCTTCTTTTCTTTAGCTTAGCTTTCTCTTCCCTTCTTTTCTTTAGCTTAGCTTTCTCTTCTCTTCTTTTCTTTAGCTTAGCTTTCTCTTCCCTTCTTTTCTTTAGCTTAGCTTTCTCTTTTCTTTAGCTTAGCTTTCTCTTTTCTTTAGCTTAGCTTTCTCTTCCCTTCTTTTCTTTAGCTTAGCTTTCTCTTCCTTTCTTTTCTTTAGCTTAGCTTTCTCTTCTCTTCTTTTCTTTAGCTTAGCTTTCTCTTCTCTTCTTTTCTTTAGCTTAGCTTTCTCTTCTCTTCTTTTCTTTAGCTTAGCTTTCTCTTCTCTTCTTTTCTTTAGCTTAGCTTTCTCTTCCCTTCTTTTCTTTAGCTTAGCTTTCTCTTCTCTTCTTTTCTTTAGCTTAGCTTTCTCTTCTCTTCTCTTCTTTAGCTTAGCTTTCTCTTCCCTTCTTTTCTTTTGCTTAGCTTTCTCTTCCCTTCTTTTCTTTAGCTTAGCTTTCTCTTCCCTTCTTTTCTTTAGCTTAGCTTTCTCTTCCCTTCTTTTCTTTAGCTTAGCTTTCTCTTCCCTTCTTTTCTTTAGCTTAGCTTTCTCTTCTCTTCTCTTCTCTTCTTTTCTTTAGCTTAGCTTTCTCTTTTCTTTTTCTCTTTCTCTCTTTTCTTTTTCTCTTTTCTTTTGCTTAGCTTTCTGGTGTACCGTACCGGCTACCCCTCTACAAAGGTGCAGCGGAGGTGTTTGTGTGGTAGGGGCTTATATGGCTGCCGCCTCAGGTGCCGCTCGTTGGCTTCATCAGCCCGGGGCATTCTGGGGTTTGAAGTTCCGGGATGTAGTTCCGCCTGGACCCTCACAGTAATATCTGAGAATGAGAGAGCTCTGAAAGTCTGCCCAAGATGGCTTCTTGATGACTCTTTATATTAGAAGGCGCCCCCCAGTGTATGTGTGTGCACACAATCGTCCAACCAAGGTGCATTAGCTACATTAGCAAATTTACATCTTAACAATTCAAAACATACTATTTATTCTCCAGTTCTGACCGTTGTATGCTATGGTGTGCATGCACCTGGTCAATTTGAATTCATAGTTATTCTCTATTTTCTGAACGCAACATACCGGGAAAAGAAATACAATGCAAACCGGGGTCTGTGCAAACGTTCTGGCACATTTTGCAGTGATGCTGTTGGCCGAAACACTGTGCTGGGACCCTGTAGGAGACTTCTTAAGTATTTGTTTCTGGCGTATACACACTCCATTATTGTAGTCCATTATACAGGCTAAGATGAGGCTTATTAAAAGAATTCCAGGAGTTACTGGAAGTCGTAGACTTTTACAGCTTATGTTTACACATTAGTTGCACCCATACCCAATCAACTGACAGGAATAAACCTTGGTGGGAAGATACCATAAGACATGCAAATGTAACCAAAGACAAATTTCTTGTATGTGTCAGAACATACGTGCTCAATAAAGCTTGATTCTGAATGTTTTAAGTTTTAAGTTCAGTGGTGCATGTGACGTGAGCAAGGATGGGTCTTATCGCTGTACCTGACTGACTATACAAGGTCATGGAGTTGCATGTGCTTCCCATTCTGACTCCTACTGTTGTGTTGGTAACATTTCACAAGTGAAGTATGATTCAGAGAAGAGTTCAAAAGCAGTTCAGGTAGATGGAGGAGTTGGAGAGGGGTCACATTGTAGGGCTCCAGAAGGTGAGTTGTGCGACATACGCATAGCACGCAGTTGGCTACAGTAAATAGAACAAGGCACACGCTAGCGACATGAAGGATCTGGGAGACCTACATGAACCATGGAGAGAGAGAAACAACAGATTGTCTGACACATAAAGTGACCCAAATGGCAGAACGGCGGGCATTCAGCGAGCAGTAATGCCCTCCATGAGTCATCATGTTAGTGCCGGCACCACTGGCAGATATATGCAGGCTGTTATGACGACTGTCCTTAACACCACGTCTACATCACCAAAGACAGCAATGGCGTCATGCCAGACTGTCATGGAGTGACTCAGATTGGCAGCGGGTCATCTTCGGTGACGAGTCCTGCTTTGTCTTCGTCATGGTGCGGATGGGGGTGTGGACCCAAGCGCAGGGCAGGAAGCCTTTGCGGCGATGTAAATGTTAAATTGCAAGCGGACTTCCTGGATGTGGATGCACGTGAAACTATGTGTGAAATGTTTTCGGGAACGTGTTATGGAATTTTGGTTTAGGCGGGGATCGAACCCTTTTGGACCTTTGGAGTGAGAACCCCACGTGCTACCACGGCGCTATGCGGTAGTACACGTGAGGTAAGTCATGGGGGGGTTTTGTGAGGGAAAGGGAGAAATGGCGGGAAAAACAAACAAAGGAGACGGCAGGATTGCGTTCTCAAGCAAAAGGAGAAGTTCACAAAATAAAAAATCACAAATAAACAGAAGAGGGTTTAACAGAAAGGGGACTTGTGGATCTTTGTGTGGAGAGTGACCCACGCTCTCTACACTTTGTAGTTAATTATTTTAAACACTTGTTGCTTTTCTCTTTTCCTTTTCTTTTGCTTAGGTCTCTCTTCTCTTTTCTTTAGCTTAGCATTCGCTTTCTCTTTTCTTTTCTTTTCTCTTTCTTTTTTCTTTTGCTTAGCTTTCTGGTGTACCGTACCGGCTACCCCTCTACAAAGGTGCAGCGGAGGTGTTTGTGTGGTAGGGGCTTATATGGCTGCCGCCTCAGGTGCCGCTTGTTGGCTTGATCAGCCCGGGGCATTCTGGGGTTTGGAGTTCCGGGCTGTAGTTCCCCCAGAACAGCGCCGCCGCAGACACCCTCTGCTGGCTGCCGGCGGTACAGCCCGGACCCTTACAGTCTTGGTGGAGACGAACAATTAACCCCTGTCTGGGATTATCATGCATCACAAATCCAGAAGGCCTGGTATCACTCCACCTCCTTCCCTATTGCACCATTGGCAGGAACTGTGTACCAATAGTCAAGCTGCATGGGATGTTTTTTCATAGGACACCATTAAGAACCTCTACAACTCCATGCTGAGAAATCTGGTATGTTGCCTTAGCAAACATTAGCAGACACTCTTTCTGTATGTGTAGTTCAATAAATATTGGCCATATAAGTCTAAATGTATCATCATTTATTGTTTCTGGTAAACTTTATATTCCTTACCAATAGCACTGCTATCTGACACTTCCTTCTGGCTGCATGCTTTCTTTTGACGATGAGTGTGTATTAAACTCAGCAAGTAAACAGTAATTGTGCATTTAATTGTGCAGTGTGTTCTAACACTCCACCCTGCACAGCAAGCACTGTAATTTTTCCATTCCACCTTTTATGTTGCAGCCGTTCCATGCTGATGACTCCCTCTACCTATCCAGCGTATTCTCCCATCTATCCTGTTCTACCTTGAATGGTACAGCAATTAAGCAGCAGTAACTAATTCCACTTCACCGTCCTGTTGTTTTTGATTGGCGCAGTATGTGTCACACAGTTTGTAAATACACAGTGTAAATACTGTATTGTAAATGCTTTATTTCATATTGGCTTTATCAAGGCAAAACATGGGGCTACAAAATGATACTTGTTGATTCTGGTTTGTGGCAAATATGTGATTTGTCATTATTCTGCTTTTCTGCTGCAGAAATGGCATCCATTTATTCACATTGCAGCAGATTTTCTCCCAGTCCAGGAAAGGAAAAAGCCCATGTATCATCATTGTATGCTAGCTCAGGTATCGGAATATCCAACATATGTAATAAAGGAAAATGGCATTGAAATTGCAACACAATTTTCCGAAAGCTCAGTCATCCCTCCCATTTCTGTAGAAGAAACATCTTGCTTTTTTGACTTTGAAGAAGAGTAAATCCTTATCCTTTCTCTTCTGCAACCTGTTCAAACTGAATCTGTATATGTTATACTGTGTGGGCAACAAAAAGGTTGCACAGGGTTTCCGTCAAAAATGTTCTTTCGTGCCCTTGATAATAACTTCACTATAAGAAGTTTATAGAAGGGTCTGAAATATTTCTGCCTTTGTGGTGGAAACTGTATGTGACAGGGAAAAAATGTGTTCAGCATGAGTGAACTAGCAAAGAGCAGCTCTAACCTTCAGAGATCTCAAAGTCATATAGAGCAGTGGAATTGTCAGACTGCTGCAGAAAGCTTTCCATTCTGATTGAACCGCTTAGCTCGTGCCCCTCTGGTACTTAACTGTGTGGTGTTATTGTCTTTACTAGCTAACACCTCAGTATAGCGGGACATTATAATAGTCTCGTAATGCTCTTATTAAGCCAGCAGTTGGTAATTAACTGGCTGCCACATGCAACTTTATTCTGCAATTACTATTTATTGCTATGCTGTTTGATAAAATGCATTGGATTCTTAAGACATCAGCAGAAAATATGAGTGCTAAGGCCATGGCTAATTTTCAAAACTATGAAACATAGATCTATTAAATGTATGCACATGCATTTTCATGGGTTTAACATTTGTTCAGCAGTTGCTTGCTTCATCAGTGTCACTGCTGATGCCTGCAGTGTATCCTGAAGAATATTAACCGGAAGCATGTGTAGGAATCAGACCTACCGCTCGGCACTTGGACCTGTGTTTCATTCTTTGATTTGAAGAGTAGTTTCCGGTGTTTTATATGTTGTTGTTTGTTTAAATAAAAAATTGGCTGTGGTTAATGACCAGCCCCCAAATCTAGTGTCATTAAAACCTGGACCAAAAGAAGAGATTAGAGTTACATATTGTTAACATTAACAATAAAAATAATAATGAATAATTCATGATAACTTTAAAAATAATAACATAGTAACTACAGAGAAGAAGAGAAATAAGAACAATATGCTGCTGAACTAAATATGAGTGGAAATTAATACCAGAAAGACTCAAAGCGCAAAAATGATGGAATAATAAGCTGTAGATAATAATAGATAGATATATATAGTAGATAATAATAAGTAACAAAGAGTCTTTGGTGTCAAGAGTCTTTTAAAGCCAGGTGGCAGACTGTAACTGGCCAAAGCAAGAATAAATGAATGACATAGCATTGGAGTCTTCCTTCTAGAACTTTCTTTTTGTCATTTGCTGTTTCCAACCTCAGTAAATTCACTTGGGCCAACCTGGCCACCCTATTGTGAAAGATCTACATCCCTGAATATGTACACCTTATTAAATAATACAAACAAACAAGTCTGGATACTTATTTGCCTTGCAGTAGTTATTACCTAATAATACAGTAATAACCGCAAGTTCATTAAGGCTTAAAGGGTGTTATAATGGCATTATACTCGTTACTGCTGAAATGAATACTAAAAGACAATTTTGGACAGTTTAGTAGGTCAACATAAACATAACACAGTCAGGGTCTAAATGACCCTTACATACTGTATTACACAAATCTAAAAATTTTCAATTCATCTGTCATGTCTGCTGGTTCTCCTCTTACCTCTGATCTCCTGGACTCCATTTCCCATAACCCACCACCAGATGACATGTGTTCTTCCTTGCCCAATCACACCCGTTGCCTCACTCTCCATCTCCAGCATATTGATTAGACACCAGACATTAATTAGTCTATCTGTTTAAATATTTCTCTCTCACACTGACTCATTGCGAAGTATTGCCACTCTATTGCATACCGAGCATTCTCTCTCTCTGTTTGATCTTGTTACTCTGGCTTTGACTCTGTTTTGATTCTCTGGTTTACTCTTCTTGTTTATCTCCTTTGGTACCTCTACCTGGTCTGATTGTCTGCTTGGGTTGACCCTTGCCTGTTTATTGACTCTGACTCAGTTTAGCCCTTGATTGTATGTCCTGGTTCTTAGTGTTGCTGTGTTTCACTACAACCTCTTCAATAAACTGTGCCTTGCTTTTAGTTGCCATCGTCACACCATCCTCAACTAATATCTGGCAAATACGCTTTAAGAAAGCACAATTATTATAAATAGCAAACGCATAGCTGGATATGAGTAATAATATTTAAACTGAATTCTCTCTAAGTAGATTGGAATGAGACGAGGAGTTTTCTGTTAATCTCCTTTATGGCACCATCATGAGTCTCTGCTATTAACTCGCCGCCACTGCCAGGCTAAACTTTCGATTTATAGTTTTAATTCTTTTGTCTGACCTTATCTAAATTAAAAGCTTAGTGTTAAATGTGGGGTCACCAGTCCATTGACTGGGACCCAAATCAGATCAGTGACTACATGAAGGCAACAGAGCTGTACAGCCCAGTTCCTAGAGCTGAAACGCTCCTTCTAGCCTGCTGAAATTCACATTCCCCAGCACTTCCTGCAATAGATACCTCACTGGCTGTCAATCCCCCGGGGCCAGAAATCCAATTTAATGGAAGTATTCACATCGTAAATGGCAATAAAAGAGGGAGTCAGGTGCAGAAAAATTCAAATGGAGCTTTTAACCCCCTCCCTTCCTGATAGTTTTAATGACTGTGGCTTGTAGTCAATGCTAAAGAAATGAGAATATATAAACGACCACTGCAAAAAAGATATCAACTGTCAAGAGACTGTTGTTGATGTCGGCTACATAGAAGAACCTTTTGTGCTAGAAGATGAAGTCAGTCAGATCATCTGCAAAAAAAGAAAGCCATAGAGATTGCTAACAGCCCAATGGAAATATTTCAAGACTCCATAAAGAATTGGTTATCCTTGGCCAGTAAAAAATACTGGACAAATGATGCCAACAAATCTGGAAAACAGCTTAATGGCCTGCAGATTGGAAGATATCCCAATATCCCAGTATCAAAGAAAGAAGACTAGAAAGAATGCAGGAACTGATGCACATACACAGCAGCCGTACATCAATAGAGAGCTGCCAGATGTACAAAGAAGGATTCTGGAAAGGTAGAGGAACTAGGCATATCATTGGAGACATTGGATGGATTACTGGAAAAGCCAAGGAGTTCTAACAGGAACAACATCATTATGTGTTTTACTGACCGCAGCAAAGCCTTTAAATGTGTCGACCACATGAAATTATGGAACATCCTCAGGAAAATGGGAATACCAGAGCTTCTGAAGTGCATGCTTTGGGATGGAGCCTCAGTTACATTAACATATTCCACAGAGCGTTCTTCACTCTATTTGGCAGTCATATAGTCATATATGAAACATAATGAAACATTAACAATATAGACGCAATGTAGATTGCGACTAATTCCAAATACATGCTTTAAGCATATTGTAACAAGGAGGTTGAGGCCGGTTGCAAACGCAAAGCGATTTTATTTGGGCTTGTCTGGGAGGCAGGGGTCAAAACACAGGAAGTCATCGACAGAGGCATATCCATAAAGACTACAGCCAGAAACCAAAACATAGAAAATGTCAAAAACATAGAAATAAACACAAACGCTACAGGACACAGGAAACTACAACAGTAGGGAACCGCGGCTCAGAACTCAAGTGTGAAAACAGAGACTTCGCAAACAGGCAGGGCAAACAATGGAGTATTTAAGGTAGTCCTAATGAGTTCTAGATCAGATGCAGGTGTGAGAGTGGGTGGAGCCAGGGTGCAGCAGGAAAAGCTGTGTAATAACATGAAGGCACCAGAGAGGGCAGTATGTGACACATATAGGTTTATCGAAACTGATGTTTCATGGCATTTTAAGTTAGAGTTACACTTACCTGAAAAGCTACCTGAATTTACACTACACACCGACCACTGGCTTACACAGGCTCCATATTGGTCAGTTTCTCATTTTAATTGTTCCATTCCACCTTAAAGTAAGAAATAACATTTTGGCACCTGTACAACTTAACCTCTGCCATCATTCTGCAGTCATTCCTGGTTGAACAAAATTTTCTCCCAACATAGTGTGTCTTTCATCAAATCTGACCAATGCCAGAAAGTAACACCTTAAAATAAATACAAATGCTGATGACATAAAATTATGGAACGTCCTCAGGAAAATGGAATACCAGAGCATCTCATTGCTCTAATAAGGAATCTCTACACTAATCAACCGGCCACTGTCGGGACTGTAAATGGACAGACTGGTTCCACGTTTCGAAAAGGAGTTAGACATACCTGTTCAACCTACTGGAAGAACATGTCATGCGTGAGGCACAGCTGGATGATGATGAGGATTCAAGATTCGTGGAAAAACATGGATGTCCTTCACTGTGAAAGACCTGAAGGCACTTATAGAATAATGAGGTTATGCCAACAATAGAAACTGTTACCATTTCCATTATAGGAGAAGACGTAGAAATGTAGCACAGCTGTTTCTTACATGATCAGTTATTAACAACAGAGGTATCAAGGATGAAAAAGCATATAAAGACCTTCAAATGTAACAACATGTCTCCACAAACAAAGATCAGAATCGTCCAGGCAGTGGTCTCCTTTGTGGTTCTTTATGGATGCGAGAGCTGGACAATAGACCAGCTAGAAAAGAAATATAGATGTTATTGAACCTAGTGTTGGTGAAGACATTTGAGACCTCGGGCAGCAAAGAAAACTAACAAATGGAGCCTTGAACAAATCAAGCAAAGCCCAATTGGAGCTGTTATTATGGACCTATTCTGAGAAGAACCGATCTTTGTGCTTGGAAGAGTGGAAGGTAAAAGAGCAAGAGGATGACCAGGAACAAGATGGATGGATACAATCAGAAGAAAATGTAAGTCAGAAGCCTGAGTACCCAAAGAGAAGTCAGGCTATTCTGGAGAAACACTATCCGTATACTCATTATCAACAGTTTATATGCAAGTATAAAGTGATGTTTTATCAAAAACAGGGCACATGCACTGTGAAACAATGCCTATAAGGTAAAAGTACTTTGAGGACAGTTCATCAAAGCACCTGCCACCAGCTACAGCTAATATATGTCGGTTTTGTAGAAAAGAAGTGAACACATCAAAGCAACATATTTCAATTTATAAAATAATGACACCGACAGGAACAGAGCAACGTTTCAGGCCAGCTGGTTTTGGTCTGTTATATGATTTAATTCTCACATCCTTTAATCTGTTTTGATGATATTTAAGTTAACGAGCTTATGAAGAAAATAATATGTAATTATTTAAATTTTATTTAATTGGATTCATAGTATACCATATAAGGTTTATACTGACATGCTTTTAACCTAGATTGGGATCATTTGGTTAAAGAGTATACAGGGACGGAGACACACACATTGAGGTAGGCATCCCTAAGAAGATATAGTATACCCACCTGTCCAGCCCCGACTTCAACAAGGTAAAAATGCCATGTGTCAGGTTTAATGACTGCCTGAACTTTAAGACCAGCAGATCAGATCAGATACTAATGAAGCCATTAGTAGTTAGTATAATTAGGCATTTTGCTCCTGTATGTTTTAAATGAATTATTTAAAGTTGTTTAGTGTTCAATAATTACATGTTTCTTGTTGTTAAGTAATCTAATTAACACTCCAGATAGTCCTATAGAACCAGCAAGTTTTCTAGACCTTCAGAGAATATTGTTGGTTTTGTTGGTGGTAGTTGTATAGCATGCCTTGAATTTGTATTTAGTATATGAACATTAACCCTGCAGGCAGTGTAACGCAATTGTGGTTAGAAATAAAAGGGTCCAATTCTTGAAACATCAAATGAAAAAACAGACATGATTGATTTTCCTTTATCAATCAATCAATCAATCAATGTTTATTTGTATAGTGCTTTTTACAACCAACGTTGTCTCAAAGCAGCTTCACAGAAATCAGTTTGTTATATATAAGAAAAGGAAAGAAAGAAAAAAAAACTTTAATGTACAGACATTTGAGGGTGGGGGAGTGGGGAAAACAGGGTCCAAGCCCCCCTTGAGCAAGCCAGAGGCAACAGTGGCGAGGAAAAACTACCGTGAGAAGGAGGAAACCTCGAGAGGAACCAGGCTCAAGGGCAGAACCCAACTTCCTCAGGTTGAACCCGGATGAAACGAGAAAGACAGAACTAACAGGTGAAGAACATCTATTAGATCCAGTCTGATTAGATCCAGTCTGATCAGTCCAAGAGGGAGTAACTGCAAAGTGGAGCCGACCCATAGATAGAGTTCATGATCAGAGCCAGACGTTGGTCAGTGTAAAGGTTATGCTGGGCGATGAAAGAAGTCTTAACATTGTGTTAACAGAAGTTGACTTTGGGGCTGCTTCCCATTGCTTAGTGAGTAAAGGGATGAAGTTTGATGCTGCACTTGATTTAAACTGGTAAGTAAACAGCCTTTAATGCTAACTTTGAGGGTGGCCTGTGCATTTCCTTGTGTCTTACAATAGGCATGGACACCACAACTTTCTGGTAATATGTTGATCTCTATGGATTTGACAGGTTGCATCATCTTACAAATTGCCTATTTAATCTAGAATGGCTAGAAAATGCTAATTTAGCACTACAGTACAGTTGTATGCATAAGTTTTGGTGCCTCTTCAAACACATCAGCTACAGAAAACCCACAACTACACATTTGAAAACACAATTATTGTTTGCTTAATTCAAAATAGGGGAAAACATAAAATGTGGTCTTCAGATATTCAATTTTTTTTTCAATATGAAAATTGCCATATTTAAATGTTTCAAAATGTAGATGATCTGCTATTACATTTACATTCAGAAATTCAACCAACATGTGAGGTTTCAAGTTTGAAGCTGTTCACATTTTGGCACACAACTGTGCTGCTAGAATGCCACTGCAGCACGATTATGGATTTAAGGTGGTTTTCCCCAGATGTCACCAAATTTGACATTTATGGGCCAAACTGAAGCCCAAGCCGAAATAGCCGCTGTGAAGAACATGACATGCCTTTGCCCTGAAAAACATTATAGTTATTGATATGTTTTGAGTCATTGTCTTACTGCTCCAAGGTTAAGCACCAGCCACTGAGTTTTGAAGTGATGGACTCCACACTCGTTCGACTTGTCCGCACTCACATCATCAATTTAGACCAGCTGGACAGCTATACATATGTCTGTGCCAGAGGAGATGTTTCAGCCTTAGATCCTGAGAGCAGTTCCCTTATTCCTTCACACCCTTTCTATCACTCTGGTGTAAGTTCATCTTCCTCTCACCTGTCCATATGACTTTATCCAAGAACTTGACAAGCTTGTTATAGACTGTGACAGTGTATGGTGGAATGGGCAGTGTCACTCTGACCAGGAGAACCAGGGCACAAGGACCCATATAGTAGAATGAGGGGAAATGGAGAATGGCCTGCTTGGACATTGTTTTGGTTTGGGCTTGATGTTGAAAGACAACAGTAACAGACTACACATACTGAATCAGACCTAGACCTTTTTCTGCATAAGGAAATGGCAAAACTGACCAAAAGACGGTGCCTGCAGCTGTCTGAATCATGGCCCTCTAAAATGAAGGTATAAAAGGGGAGCAGTTTCTGCAGATGTGTTTCCCAGATATGGACATACGAGCCCTCAGATTAAAGCTGACATTCTGCACTTCAGTCTCAGTTTTTGAATCCAATGTATGAGAGCCAAAACTATCAAAATGTGTCACGCTCTAAATACATATAGACTGATATATATGCATGTTTAATATTCCAAAAAATCTATTTCTCCAGATAGATCTGGGTTGTCTGTGGTCTTAGTTTGTCAGCCTAATACCTCTCTTATATGTCTCTGCAGCCATCTTTAATCTGTCACCTGCCTGCATCAACAGGCTCACTCACAGAGACTTTTAAATGAATTTTCACGCCCATGATTTGTTTTTGTGGGAAGCAGTGCCAGGCTTTATACGTAACCTCACCGGACCAAAAATGAGACACCTGTGACTGAAACGTACCTAATAGTGTGTAATACCTCTACGAGCACCAAAGACAGCTGTGAATGGATTGGCATGGACTGGACAAGTTTCTGGGGGTAGGCCACATTAATGTTAGACATCTCTTGTATCAAAGAATTGGTCAGTTGGGCCAGATTTGGAGGATGTCCTTCCTTACACAATTCTGAGAAGAGTTTCCTGTGGACTGGGATTTTAGCCACTGCTGGTAGACCCGTATGATCGTACGCTTCCATACACCTGCAGATTCAGCTACCTCCTTCACGCTGTGGCCTTTGGCACACCCAAATGCGGTCACTCCTTTTAGCTCATGCACATCTGCTTTGTGAACCATTCCCTGCACTGTACCACCTCTTCTCAATCAATGAATCCCATCACTCACACCCCACCGATATTTTTTAGCTCCATCATCCTCGTGCAACACTATCTGCAGAACCCTACACTCAAAGTTACTACACTCAAAGGGAGTCATTTATTGTCTGGGGAGCTTATGTAGTAGGTTCAGTTTGTTTGTTAGTTGGTGAGCAAGACCAGGGGAATTACCAAGCTGTGGTTGACTCCGGCATTTAGTTCCCCAGCCCAATAACTGCATCCATGCCTGGGATACTATATGCAAAAGAAAATGTGCAAATGTGGATGCATGTTCAATTACCTAAAAACAGTACAAAGAAAGCATTATTACTCATTTCTAAAATCGAAGACAGATGTGGACATCTGTAAAATCTGATAACACTTTACATTAAGTGTTGACTAACTAATATGGCGTAAAGTAATACATTAACAATGGTTAAGTAAACATGTAACAACTGTGAGTTATGCAAAATGCAATCATTGGTAGTGCATCATAATTGCATTTTGCAATAGCATCGTTGCCACTGAAGCTAGCATTGCTGCTGCTATGGCTAGTGAGTTAACAGCCAGCTAACGCTGGTGTAGCCAGTCAACTGTCAACAGCAAAGATGATGTTCACCTTTAAATGGGGTTTAAGTTGGCTTCCTATTTGCCAGCTCTTTTTCATGAATGTTCCTACAGCTTGGAAAGGTGGACTGGAACATTTTTAAAAGAAGCTGGTAAACAGGAAACCCATTTCAGTGCTCTCATTTTTAACAAGATCCAGGACAACAGTTTATGAACAAAGTGAAGAGTGATTTGAAGAGGGTTGGTTTAATCTGGAAAGGTGTATTTCCGTGTCGTGTCACAGAAGAGGGAGTCCCAAACGTCTGTCAAGATAATGGGTTGATGCTCGTTTATACAGAAAGGCAGAAAGGTCAGTCATGGACCGGCACATAATTTAACATGGGGAAAACACACAAACCGGCCAGAGCCAGACACACAGACGGGGACGAGGTCATGACACTAATACAGGTAATATTAGCTGCTAGCTAGTTAACCAAAGTTAGCATATTTAAACTGTTAAATAACAGTACCATGACCGCACTTATTCACATAAAGGTTTATGTACCTCACGCTGTTCTTCGGTGTGATCATCGCAGTGCATCACCGTAACCCAACCAATCAGAGCTGAGCTCATCAAATGATGCGCTTGCCAAAAAAAGGGCAAACAGCTTATTTAATTCTAGGATCTGATCATAAGGGTAAAACGGATGTGTAAAGCCATATCTAGGCATTTTTCACCCTGACCAGAGTCACGTACCTTCTATTTACTGTAGAACTATTTAAAATGCTGAATAAATTAATTTTATGGCACCTTTAATCAAAGATAACCAAATACATTTCCATCACCCTACCAGAATATGTAAGGAATGGAACCTGGTGGGTAGATTTGACATTGTGAGCTGTGAAAATAGAGATAAGATTCTACTTTTGTAACATAGCTCAATAAACATTCCCCATATCAATCTAAATTCATCATCATTTATTGTTCCTGGTAACTTTTATCTTCCGTCCCAACAGCACTGCAATCCCACACTTCCTTCTGGGTGCAACAACTTTTTTGACAATGACTATATATACAGTATATATATGTACATATATAAAATGTATTCATAAAATGAATTCAACTATAGCGAATGACAGTATGAAAAGGGGATCAAATGTGGTGGTGGTTCTGGTGGGGGCTTGTGTACTCCACCACCTTGTCAGCTTCATTTAAAGCATCTATTATTGTGACTTCAAAACATAAAATGCCACGATCATTGATGCTGTACATGGCATTTTGATAGAGAACACAGAAGCCTTGCACCCAAACAGGCTATGATAGTGTCGTTTCAGCACCATGGACGGTGACTGAGGGCGGAACATTAAAAGCAGCTGGGTGTGAAATGACTCAGATCCTCCTGCCAAATCCACCTAGAATTAGAAGTGACTGTGACTCTTTTTAAATCCAGAAGAGAAAAAAAAGCATCCACAGGTGCCCTGCCTGGCACTACCAGCCGAACAGTAACCCGATACCTGAGGAACACAGTAGCCAAACATTGTAAAACCAAATCTAAATCCTTGGTACAAAAAAAAGTCCTTTCCCTCTCAGCCTCGTAGGTCATGGGGAGATATTCTATCCAGATCCATAACGGCAACGGAAACTGAGCCTGATTCCTGCGTCCGCTACCATCTGTCTCAACTACACTGAAGTTAATAATCATGCTTTTCCCCTCTCCTCTCTCCCTTCGGTGAACTCAGGTTGAGGAACTCCTGCTGATACAATACACCGTGAGTCATTTCTAATGGCGCTTCGTCTCCCCCTGCCTTCCACGCGCATTTTTCATTCCCGGCCGGACAGGACAATCCGAAACTATCCCGAAGCGTTCTGCACACAGTGATAAATTCCACCAGTACAGGCTACGACTCTCCCCTATTTCAGGAACAGCTGTAGACAGGTCAGACAGGACACGATGGCAGGGTCATTTAAACCATGAGAAAATGAACAACAGCCATTTAACAGCGTAGGAAAGATCGGATGGTGAAAAAGTGACGGTGGTTTTTACACAGCTGAGGCTACTGTTAAGCGGGGTTATGAAGAAGATGATAAAGCAGAGATACTTTTATTGAACCCAGATTTACATAAATATCCTATTACCTCTCATGTGGTTAATCAGCCATGGAATGTTTGGTTCCCAGTCACCGTCTAGAAGTTAGGAACCAGCCTTGTGACCGGAATGTTGATGGTTTGATCCCCTGAACCGACAGTAACAACATCTGACTAGATCTATGCTGTCTTCTGGGTTACAGTCAAGCTTTACCATTGAGCAGAGTCTCTCAGTGTCCATTTCTCTTCCATGGTAGGACAAATACACTGCATCCCAGTCACTGGCATCCCCCTGATTTTCCAGGCTCTTTCATAGCCCTGCTTATCAGGAATGGAACAAAGTAGAAACCCCATCCAACCAAAATCCCCAACTTGCATGATCCTCAGATTACAGTCTACAGTGTGCAGTGCATATTGGAATAATACCTCGTGCATGATAAGGCTAAGAAATATTTTTGAGTCTCATATAAAGGCATCATTTCAGAGATACTGTATATGCTTTTACATTTACAGTATTTGGCAGATGCTCTTATCCAGAGCAATCTGGTAGCCAATGGTAGAGTTGGGCACCTTGACCAAGGACCCTCATTGGTATAGTGTATCTTATTATTGGTATAGCTTGGCCAAGTAGGGGATCCACTACACTGTACTAACCAATTATTATGAAGGCCGGTCTGCTATCACCTGATTGGCCAAATGCAAAGCCTCACATACAGGATTTGGACAATGAAACTGAAACACCTGGTTTTAGACCACAGTCATTTATTAGTATGGTGTAGGGCCTCCTTTTGCGGCCAATACAGCGTCAGTTCGTCTTGGGAATGACATATACTGCGTCCTGCACAGTGGTCAGAGGGATTTTAAGCCATTCTTCTTGCAGGATAGTGGCCAGGTCACTACGTGATGCTGGTGGAGGTTCGTCCTTCTTGGTGGTATGCTGACATTACCCTGGATACCGTGGCTCTTGATACATCACAAAGACTTGCTGTCTTGGTCACAGATGCGCCAGCAAGACGTGCACCAACAATCTGTCCTCTTTTGAACTCTGGTATGTCACCCATAATGCTGTGTGCATTGCAATATTTTGAGCAGAACTGTGCTCTTACCTGCTAACTGAACCTTCACACTCTGCTCTTACTGGTGCAATGTGCAATTAATGAAGATTGGCCACCAGGCTGGTCCAATTTAGCCATGAGACCTCCCACACTAAAATGACAGGTGTTTCAGTTTCATTGTCCAACCCCTGTATGTGCATAAAGTTGGAGTATGAAGTTGCACTACAAACAGTTGTGCCCAACACAATGCAGCAGAGCTTTCCACTGAAAATGAACAGGATGCAAGTGGCTAGTGAGCACCATGTACCATAACAGTACTGATAAAGGCTGTAGCATAAATCCAAGCAGATTTTATATATGATTTAATTGGAATTTTGCTATCTTAACAAATGAGTAAAAAGTGTCTGTGTCTGTTTTCTATTTTATCTGTATAATGTTTATGTTAAATACCAACCTGTCTGTGACCGAGGT
Organism: Prochilodus magdalenae; assembly: GCA_024036415.1. Classification (NCBI taxonomy): domain Eukaryota; kingdom Metazoa; phylum Chordata; class Actinopteri; order Characiformes; family Prochilodontidae; genus Prochilodus; species Prochilodus magdalenae. The sequence goes on from JAMWET010007503.1 coordinate 294,246, forward strand.
GGAGAATGGAAGCAGTGGTGAAATAGCAGAGGCCAGCAGGTGGACGTGGCTCAGTGTGATGATTATGGCTCTTACTCTTAATGACAGCAGCAGGGCTAAATTGTTATCCACTGACAAATAGCCCATCCTTACAGGCTCGGCATGGTGCTCATTAAACCCTGAACACCAACTACAGTTCACAACTACAAAGCAGTGATTATAATGTAAGTGTATGTGGTTATATTTTCTTATTCCATGTGAATCTAATTCAGGGAATAACACCAGTTTATACTTATATCTGTTTTGTTTAATATGTTTCATTTATCAATGTTTTCTACCTGCAATACACAGCATGCATTACACAAATTCACACAGCTAAAGATTTGACTTAGCCGTTGAACAAATTCAAAATAGAACAGGGAATCTAACTGTGTGATTCAGCAAGTGTAAAGAAGCCAAACAGAAATAAAGTACTCAAGTAGCCAACTACCTTGCTTTACTGAGCTTTAGCTTTTGCTTGTTGTCTTCCTTATGTGGCTCTTTTATATCTAAAATATATATATTATATTTATATTTATTTATATTATGTGTCATTTATTATATTTAAATATTTTTAGGCAATGTGCATATATGTACATTAATGTTTTATTTTTATTTTATTTTATTTTTATTTTTTCCCTCTCTCAATTCTGCACTTTATATATTTTAGCCATATGTTTAATTCTTTTGTGTGTCAAGTGCCATTGGGTTGGTGCTCAATTTCGTTGTACACCGTGCAATGACAATAAAGGCATCATATCATATCTTATCTTATCTTATCTTATCTTATCTTATCTCCCCACTATAGTCCTGATTTGAGGGCTACTAAATGGGTGAAATATGATATAAAAATTTCCTATAGAGGTTATATTTACTATATATCCTCTTCTGCATCTACCATTCCACAAAAGAAAACCCTTTTCAAACAGTCTACAACCAAAAATCCAGCCCATAGCAGTTGGTAGCCTATCAAAGGTTCCTTCTACATTTAAACTGCATCATCAGAAGAGCATTTTCCAGGGCTTTAAAAATATTACTCTATAAATTATATGGTCACTGGATAAGAAAATTAGCCACCCTGTGACTGAAACTTATCTAATAGCATGTAATCCCTCCACTGGATGAAGTTTCTGGACATAGGCATCAACGTTCAGCCACTCTAGTATCAAAGAATTGCACAGGTGGGCCAGATTTGGTGGATGCCTTCACTGGCATAATTCTTAGGGGTATTTCCTAGGATGTTTGACACTGCTGGTAGACCTGTATAACAGTATGCTTTCACACACCTGCACATTCAGCTGCTTCCTTCACACTATGGTCTTTGCATAACAACAGATGTAGCAATAGTTCTATTTATCCTTTTGGCCAGAATGACCTTTTAATGCAATCACTTTAATATTTTTATATAATATAATATAATATAATATAATATAATATAATATAATCGCTTTTTGCAAATGACTAGGTTCATAATGAAGTTAATAAATTAACAAATAAATTAATAAATCAAATACATTTCTTCTCATCACAAACTAATGACAATTGTTTAGCTTCATAGTACCTTCAGGGGTCTTACTTCTTGGACTAAAGGTCTTATTTAAAAAAGCTGCTTTAGCCAGAGGGGTCTTTACTCCAGCTGGTGCGATCTGTGTCTGACACAGCCTGGAGGTGGGAGCAATTAGCCCCATCTCTGCTTCATGTTCACCCTCCACCTCAGCCAGTTTTGCAGATGGCCCCAGGGGAGCGCTCCATTTACAGGCACCTCATAACCAGCAGCACGGCCCCTTTCCCCAAGCACACGCAGCTTAAGTGCTTCTTCAAAGTGTATAGGCGCCCAAGAGTAATTCCCTCGCAATAATTTCTTTACAGTGGAATCTATTAGTAGTTTAACAGTAAAGTCTCCTGTTGTTTCAACCTCTGGTGCAGATTATTAATACTACCTTCACCGCAGGGGAACCCTCAGGGCCTTCTAGGCCTTCAGAGAAGACCTAACGCGTTCTATGAAATAAAAAATACATGACCATAAAACCTAAGTAGTGGAACTAAAGGTCTAATATTTCAGATTATCACCCATCATAAAAAACAGAGCTGCCCCAATACCACTTATCCCTTCTAATACTCATACCTGAAGCTTCAGATACTAACTCTATCTGACCTAACTAACCTATAAGTTAAAAAATCTTTTGTGATCAATATTTTTTATTAACATGTGGATGCATAAGCACGTGGAACACAAGAACTAAGTTCACAGAGCCCAAAATATGCCTGTATGGTTCTTTACAATATGTATAGTGTTGTAAACTTAAAGAAGAGATGCGATGGTGTGTAGGTGCTGAAGAGAAGACTCTGTCTTGGTCAAACAGGATAACACTTCACTACAGACAGCATTTCACAAGCAAAGTGTTGATAACAACTTGGGTTATCCTTGTCCTATATGTAAATGGTCTGCTTGCTTCTCGGATGACATGGCGACCCCCAGTGTTCCATAAAGCATACTTCAAATCGTAGACTCATCTGACACCACATTGAAACTGTAGTTACAGTCTTACCATTTTGCCACACTCACCCTTGATTTGAAAAAGACCCCTGGCCCAGTGCTAAACATCTGATCTTGTGGATTTTCTGCTTAGATCAAATGAGTATTGCTTCCTGTTTAATTTTTGCACTGTAAAGAGTTTCAGATGGCAACGTATTGCCTGGATGGCACTCTGAGGATTGTGTTGCACCCTGGACAATGCTTTCTGGAAGTATTCCTGAGCCCCATTCTGTTGTTTCCTTGACAATGGCCATCGTCCTGTTTGAGGTGCAGTGACTTTAAGGACCCTGGAGATCACGAGCATGTTGCCGCCAGTAGATTACAAAATCTGTTTTTATCGGCCCTTGACCCTTACGCACAGCGATTGTTCCAGATTCTCTGAATCTTTTGAAGATGTTATGCACGGCTGATGATGATATAATAATAATAATAATAATAATAATAATAATAATAAAATTAAAAATACTAAGATCTCATTAATCTTATAAGTATGAGACCAGGACATTTTGGCCCGATTTATCCTCCCTACTCTACACTCCAGAGGAGTAATGTCCTGATAGGTAATAGGTAAGCCAAAGAGTATGAGCAGGAATGGAGGGTTTAAACCAAATTTTCAGTATTGTCTCTTTGGCTTGGATATATCTGTTGGATTATACATATTAGGCTCTATTGGATAAGGACTTGGCATGGCTGGTCTGACACAACAGATAACACCACTACCTGCCAGTGAACCTTCACCCCATGTAGGAGACTGAGGTTTCTCAATATGGTTGACTGAGCTGTGCTACAGTCATGAGTCCTTGGGCAGGACTTCAAACACTACATTGCCCTACCTGTAATATGATTAACCATGTAAGTTGCTCTGAACTAGAGCGTCAGCTAAATGGCATGAATGTATTTAAGTGGTTGAGTGGGATTGGTTTTACCAGATGTCATCAAAGATGTAATAAATGCATAATCTCAGTGGCTAATTCAAACGGAATTAATTTCCCCAAATTAAAAATATTGAAACTTTACCTCACAGATATTTATCTTAGCACTATGGGACAGGAGCTACACTTTACACCAACAACAACACACTTTGACTAACTGACATAAAGACCAGCATTGTGCTAGTAAGGTGGGTTCATTTAACCTGTAGAACAATACAGATGTAGAACAATACAGAAGTCCTCTGTTGTCCAAAGGGGAGAAAAAAAGAAATGAAGAAAAGATAAGATGGCAAAAAGACAGAGGTCATGTAATGTAATGAATGAATACTTTATCTGTTGCATGGTAATGGTTTCTGTCGGATGCTCAAGCTAAATTAGCTAGCTCTATAATGTTTGCTAATTTAATAAATAGGTAGCTAGCTAGCAAGCATTATAGACACTCTCATCCTAAGTCTGTTAGGAAAAGTTGGAAAGACTATTAAAGTGTTTGGGAAATTAGCCTTCATAATTTTGTGAACTTTATCTTGTAAGGGTTAGCCCAGCATAGACCAGTGGATTAAAATGTGTTTCCTTTAGTCATTAACTGAAGTTAGATTTTCTATTTCAGGTCATACATTATATTTGCTGTGTACAGTTAACAGTATGAATGTCATGTGAGAGAAGTTCTCCCTGAACGTTTGGTTTAACATACTCTTGTTTGGCACCAGACAAAATGTTGCCTATGGCATCATATTAGTCAGAGCCGACTCTGGCTATCCCCATCACTGATTCTGTGCTTAAGTTCCAGTATGGTGCTGCTACTGATAGGCTATCTGTATCTTTGCAATACTGGTAATCAGGAACTAGCATTGGTATCAACAAAACATGTTTTACTTTACCATGGATGGGAACAATTTTATAAGAAGAAAAACTGTAGTCCTTCTGAAAGTAATAGATACATCACTGACTGCAAACATAACCAGTAGCCTAAAGGGATTCTGTCAGTACCTGAAATCTAAAAAAGCAGCTGAAGTCAGATGTCTGAGTTATGTTCTACATTAATTGCAGCAATGTGTGTTATAGGTATCAAATAAAACATGCAGTGTATTTTAGGATTTTTAAATGTCCAGGTTTAATCTACAATGGCCAAAAACTGTTAGAGCCAGTCATCGTTAGCATAGCAATAACATGTGAGTCCCATTGTGATGCTAATACAAACTGGCATGATCATAGTGGTGTTTTGACCATTATGGCCTGAACTCACTACAAGTCACGGTTTGCCACCGACTTCCACGTACACCAGGTGAGGCCTTCCAAAATGTGTTTGGGCTACAGCAATCTTTTTATGGAAAAATGACTTTCACAGCACTGACTGAAAGCCGTGAGTGTAGACAGAAATCAGGAAACCGCAATGCAAATTATAGGGCTTCATCTGTGAAACCAATGTTGTGTCATTTCCAAGGCAACCAAGGTGTTCTCACCACCGCTGGCCAAATCAGTCATCTTATCTACATGCCGAAGACAAGACTGAAAAAGCCCCAAAAGAGGCATGAGCCGGAAGCTGGCTTCAGTACAGGCCCGCAGAGCATTTCCGGAGAGGATACCCAGCATGTACTGCTGTCTACTGCATCTGTCACAGACTTCAGGATGTGATTACACCTCAAGGATTTGCTACCCAAGATGACTTCTTTATTGAACATGACACTTTTGATCTAAAAAAAAGGGTTCACTTCTATAAAATATAGCCGAAACAAAACAAGCAAAAGCGAGAGGTGTACCTGTCAGTGTCTCTACCTATTATACCTTGAGACTGAGCAGAAGGAACTTTTAATGGACTGCAGCAGTAAAACACGTCCAAGAGTCATTGACCGATCACTGACATCGCCACCTCGACTGCTTTGAGCTACTGCCTGAAATGAGCTCAGACTTCTAGTGTTTCTATAAATGCAGCAAGATATAGACTGTTGTAGAAGATGAAAAAGGAGCACTGCAGAATAACTGTTCAGAAGGAAAAACAGCCAAGACTAGGGCAATACATTTAGGGCTGCATCTGTGAGGGGCTATGTGGTGGGAACCCTCGGGGTCTTCAGTTTCAAACTGTTAATCCCAGTTTTTTATTGAATCGTTAACTCATGCTTGTCATTAGTTATGTAAATATGTCCATTAAAAAATGCCTCTTTTTTCGGGGCCCTTAGGGCAGCAAGGGCCTGAATTCCCAGCTGGGGCATCCAGGGTCCTTTCTGTGTGGAGTGTGCATGTTCTCCCTGTGTCTGTGTTGGTTTCCTCCCACAGTCTAAAGGCAATGCTGACAGATGAATTGGGGATGCTAAATTGCCCCCTAGGTGTGCAAGTGTACGTCTGTGTGTCTGCCCTGAGATGGATTAGGGGCCTGTCCAGGGTGTTTCCTGCCTTCCATCCAATGAGGGCTGGGATAGTTCCAGCACCCCATGCATCCAAGCAGGATGAAGTGGTTTAGAAGGTCAGTGAGTGAGCGAGCATATGTAAGAAAAGACAGTGGAATCAAGCGGTCAAGCCCTGATTTATAGTGGGACCAACAAACATTTGGGTTCTAGATACATTACTGATTATTAATATGAGCCATAGCTTAACTAGAGAGCTTCTAGTGAGAAGAATTGCTAGTCAGTCTGATGCTAGAGGGTGTTCCTGAGCGGATCCAAATTGAATGGTTCTCCTGGTCGGTTTTGTGCAAAATTATAGTTGGTAAAAAGTTAATAACCTGAACATATCATCACCATACCATGGTTCCATAATGTGGCTGACTGCTTTTGAGCTCCAGTTATAGGGCGTTCTAACAGTGCCTTATGTACATTCATTATGTCAGTAACGGCGCCAAACCACTTTACTCACACAATGAGCTGATTAGGTCACCAACCAGACAGCACTCAGCACAGGCCTGGTGCCAGAACTTAATCATCAGAAAACCATGGAGGAGCAGGCTGGGGGAGGGGGTGGGCTAGGCAGAGTTTTCATGCAGCCCAAGACTAATAAAAGTATAGTATGATAGATGCACAGCAAATCGGTCTCAGGGAGCCACGCGTTCAGGAGAGAATCAACAGGGGAGCCTCAGCAAATCACCAAAGATCTGCCTGTTTAGGAAATCTATCTGCTGATTTATCCGCCCACAACATACAGCAGGTTCCTGAAATGCTGCCAATACAAAGTGATCCATGTAAACCCTCCTGTGTAAATCAATATCTTTTATATCAGTGTTACTTTCGCTTTGTGTTCTTGTGCTGTGCTGCGATAGAAGTGTGTACAGAGCATAGTAAGTTTAGTGGGGCATAAAGATTGATTAGTGGAGCACTGCCCCACTAAATGACCCTCTGATGCCAGGCGTGATTCAGTAGCAGTAATGCTAGGGTCCTACAAGCCAGTATCTTTTAGCGGTAGGAAACAGAAAGGTACTGGAAAGTTTTCTGAGAAAGGTCCTGCACTAACGGTTGGGACCATTATTCATTTTCGGGCTTTTAGCTCCAGTTAGCCCATTCGTTGGGGACCTGACCGCAAGTAGCCTGTAGTGTTTTGTAGTTGTCTGGTTTTTATAGAATTAGAGAAATAGGAACGGCCACACTAGCCCCCTAAACTAGCTCTTGTCTAACTGTGTATTAGCCAGCAGCTAGATACAGAAAACAGCGGAGGCAGCTCTGTACAAGGGCTCGCAATAAAAGAGCCGCTGTAAAACTGCTACAAACATGCTTATACGTTAATGTGCCTCAGCAAACATGCCATCCAATATCCCCCAAGGACACTAGCAAAACTTTGCAGGTGTTATTTTTCTTCTTTTTTTTATGATCCAAAGTCCCAGCATTTAATAGTAACTGTGTGTTCCACGGTTTGTATTAGACACCTCACTGTTAATGCTGGACTGAGAATAGGCCACCAACCAGCAACATCCAGCCTACAGTGACCTGTGGGCAGCATCCTGTGACCACTAATAAAGGACTAGAGGATGACCAACACACATTGTGCAGCAGCAGATGAGCTATCGTCTCTGACTGTACATCTACAAGGTGGACCAGCAAGGTAGGAGTGTCTAAGAGTAGGAGTGGACAGTGTGCACTCATACCAGCACAACACACACTAAGACACCACCACTACATCAGTGTCATTGAGTACCCAGCACCCACATAACACCTGCTTTATGGTGGTACTGTGGGGGTCTTAGCCAATATATCTTGTAGAGGTACAAAGTGGCAAATGAAGCTGAAAAAAAAGTGCAATAATTGTATTAAAATGCGATAGGTGTACCTAATAAAGTGGTCATTGAGTGTGTACCTCAGTTATTGTAAACCAGAAATTGGTCACATCCACAGACACAATGCAAACCTTTCTCTTTAAACACTAAAGCATACTTGCGATGCCACAACACAAAGCTGTCCCATTGTTCCCAGCACCATTTACAGCTTCGCTAGGGCCTATAGAATAAGATAAGCTGGGAAGAACATTGTCATAGTCTATGCAGCAACATGACAGCTTCTAATCAAACTTCGCGCATACATCCCGTCACTCATGCACCATTCAAAACAGATGCAGCCAATTCAATTACAGCCTCTTTAAAGGAGCTAATCTGCAAAGGTTCCTTTATAAAGCCCACATGAAAATCCAGTGTCTTACATGTCCATTTGTTAACCGATGTTTTATTTTTTACCTAACGGTTCATTTCAGCCGCAGCGATAGCGGAGGACTAAAATGTCTGGTCTGCGTGAATGTTTTCCTAATCACTTTGAACTGTCAGTGGGAAAGAAGAGTAGACAATGGTCAAACCAGTTGTGTCAGATTTGATTGAATTAATGTTTTTTGGCATGCTGTTGTTTCAGGGAATATATGAGAGAGAGAATTTAGTCGGCTACAAATATGAAACCCATTTCACAACCAATTAAATCAGCAATCGCTCTTAAGCTGACAGCGTGGAATGCACACCGTGTGCCGTGGCGAGTCATGAGCAGGCCATACAAGAGTCCTCATCTATTGCTATTCTCTCAGAGTACGAGCAGTGAATGTTTGGATGTTGGCTATTTCCAGCCATACTTCAATCTGTTGTGTAGGGAGTGTTTTCGTTCGTTCGTTTGCCTTCCTATATGGAATCTTTCCTCCCCATGTGCTTTTACGACCAAATGAGCTGTCAAGCTACTGAGCCGTTTTCCAGCAAGCACAAAGCCTTGTAAATTCTGCCCAGCTATATCAAAGCCATCCAATTATACTGGTAATTAAAAGAAAAAACAGGAGTGGCTGGAGTGAAGTGGAGCAGGTGGTCACCATGTCACTGGGTTATGGACCCCTGCCTCACAGCTAATGAGCATGGCACACAAAACTTCAGCCAGAACAGATGGATTTTCACGCTTGGAGAAATGGCGGCGTCTCCAAGAAATGTGGGTAGTGCTTTACATTAAGATTTAAGAATTATTAATAAACCATGCACCAATAAAAAAACAGCGTCACTTCATTATAAGGAAGCCATGTTGGTGGTCATGATGGGAGTCTGCCAATGCTCTTGTGTTTTGAATGGTGAAGCCTGTATATTACATATACATTAGCATATACTGTACTTTTAGGCCTGTTACATGCCAACCACGCATATCTGCATTATTAGTTGGTAATAATACACAATATAAACTTGGTATATTGATATTGTTGGTAAAGTGTTATGAAAATGATTATGTATGAGCTAAAGTTGCATGGGCTTCCATTTGAGCCATAAATGCCCTAAAAAGAAGGAAAAGACCCAATCTATGATAAGGCTAATTACGGCTAGCATCCCCCTGGAATTCAGATAGCTTACTAGCACTAAGCTAACAGCTATTCAAATTAACATTTTTGGCCAATCTAGATTAAACACAGGCATGTGAAGCATCTTAAAGACCTTCCATGTGGTACCTGAAGCTTGTATCAAACATATTAAAGTTCCTATAAACAGGGATTACAACAGGGGCCCTAACTGGAACCATAGAGTCGGCCATGCCACAGAAAAATGTTACTGACCTGTCAGACGAATTTGATTCATTAAAAACGAGCATATTGTATTTGGTATTAAAACTGGGGGGTTAAATAAGCAGCATTCTTGAAACCATGCTCAGTTCCAGGAAAAGTGTGAAATACTGTTACGTGAGAGCAATAATTGATAAATGTTATACAAATGATTGGTTAAAATCTGCTGTATGTATTACATTTTACATTTACGTTTATGGCATTTAGCTGAAACTCTTATCCAGAGCGACTTACAAGATTAATCACATTACAGGTAGGCCAATGTAGTGTTAGGAGTCTTGCACAAGGACTGTTATTGGTGTAGAACAGCCAATCTCAGTCTCCCACATGTAGTGGTGGGTCCCTGGCAGGTAGTGGTGTTATCCGTTGGGCTACACCACCCACCAATTCTACCTAGTTCCTATGGAGAAAAACATAATTGAATGAAAATATGCCAAAAATTACAGACTTGTATTTTTTAGTTCCTAGAAATCATGCATCCTTGTCGGAAGGCCAGGAAGGCCCTGAGGGTTTCCCTCTGGTAGAGTAAGCTGCAAAACATTACCAAAATGCATACTGAACATTTGCATTTCTACACAATCAAAAGGAAACATAAAGGACTATTTTATTTATACATACATCATAAACCATGCCGGCACGAAACTTAAATTGTACGTCAATTGTTAAAACCTTCCCAGTTTGTGCTCAGTAATTTGCATAACAAGGTGTTAACAATGTGATTATGGTGCATTGTATTTTCACAGAAACCTTATAGACCGAGAGCACCAAGAACACCATTAGCAATGCCTGCATGAGACTTGAATCGCACGTCACTTGTAAATACCTTCCCAGTTATATAAGGATCCTTTCTCGTCTGTGTCTACAGAGTCACAGCTGGTGCTTTTTTCGCCACCTCGCGAGCAACAACACTAAAAAGATCATAACAAAGGTAGTCTGGTTTTGTAACCTCAAAGTTTCCCAGCTTCACCTCTAACACTTTGAACTAGTACCTGAACTGAGTTGAGACGGAGAGAGAAAGAGGGAGAAAGGGAGCTTGAGAAAGAGAGTTAAGGTGCAATGTTTCGACTGAGCAATTTTGTGGCTTCATGAATATGAATCAGGAGTTGCTCAGAAAATGTCAGGCTGAAGTCATTAAGATAATGTCCCTAAACAGTCTATTAGCAAGCAAAAGACCTGAAGCAATTAGAGGAAGATCATACAATTTGGAACTGAATTAATTGTCTATGGCTTCACATTTATACATCTGCTGAATCGCAACAAAGCATAAAAGCTGTATGTAATTGGAGAAAGGTTTAAAGGAGTGGGTGGTGTAGTGTTTCATAGAGGCTTTTACATAATCTGATGTGTCTGCAATTAGCAGTTACAGGTATGCTTAGATTTGTTTTGAATTTGCTCTGAATTGGGTAAAAAAGTTCAGCCCAAATCATTGAATAATGTACTAATATTTGCAGGTACAGCTACTGTTTGTGTACTTTTATTTTTTTAATTCCATACAAGATGTTCTACCCGCTGTTAAGGCATGCATGTCTGGCTCCAAGCCTCTACTATGTCGGCATTGGAGGCCAAGCAAATACTCAGTTGTCACGTTTCCACTTTCCTTGAGTACAGAAGAGGAACCGAAGCTCTGCTGAAGTTATTACAGAGCTTTAAAAAATGAAGACAAAGTGGGGTGTAATGTTAGCGGCTAGCTAGCCTAACTTACTGCTGCACCCACTGGCCAAATCCCAACTGGTTCTTTATGGATACCCTCCCTGCTGTATTGATCTGCACAAAATGCATGCTGCTTCATGCAGGTTTATACTGGTTAGTGTTGATCTAGGGCTGGTTAAGCTGGTCAACTAGCATGACTGATCAGGTTGACCAGCAAAACCTTGTTTTGCATGATCTTGTTGGCCTAACTGGTTAACCAGCATAATCATGCACAAAACCAGGTCAGGCTGGTCAACTAGCATGACTGACTAGCAAAGACCTTAGCGGTAAAGCTGGTTGACCAGCATGAGCATGATGCTTAAATTGGTCAACCATCATGAGGGGTTTTCTATAGGGTGTTGTGAGACAAAAAACTTTGAAACCAACGTTTGCAGAATTAAAAAACCAGGAACGGTTTATTCACAAACAGGCAAGCTGAGCAAGCACCAGTAAACATTATAACAAAGGGAGAAGCTAAATCGGAGTCAGAGACAGGCGGAGGTCAGAACCAGGTAGAACAAGCAGCGAGGGCAAACAGGTTACAGGGGAAGACCGAAGGGGGAAAACCAAAGTGAGGAAGTACAGGTACAAACCGTAGAGCCCGAGCACGAGCAAAAGGGATAAAGCGAAAGAGCAGTAGAGAAACGCTTCGCAAAGTGTGAGTGTTTGTGTGTGGCTTAAATACCGGATGTAAGTGATTGCTAACAGCTGTAACTAAAACTCAGGTGACCTAGAGCGCATCACGGAGTCCGGACGGGGGCACATAGACATGACGTCATCGAGCGTGGCCCTCTGGGAAGTGGAGTCCCGAAGAGCAGGGAAGTCGGGAAGACGCGGAGGCGTGACAGGCGTCATGTTAAGAGGTCACATCTTTGTCAGGCTCATGGGTCAGACAAGGGCTTTGTTTCTTTTCATTGGCTTAAGAATTGAAACTTTATCAACTGCAGCCATTACCTCTGCTCTTTTTCATCACACAGAAAAAACAGAATGACTACTGAGGAGGGTTTTTGACTGAGACCTAGTCAAACTCCCTGGACTCAGCACTGCGGCAATACAAGACGCGGTTAGACCCAAAAACGGCTATTGCATCAGATTTAACAAGCAATATTTGTATCTGTTTGGTTTGAAACCATCAGCCATGTTTCATCTTTACAGGCTATTATTAGAGTGCACTGGAACCGCTTTCATTAGTGCTGTCTCTGTACGACACTCTTCCGCAAATAAGATGACCAAATTCACAGAAATGCTTGTGTGCATAAGACGAAGAGCACTTTCATCAATTTAGCAACATTTAATAACGCAGCAGGAGGGAACGGGCCGCTCTCACCTGCTAAGGCGACATTTATCCTAGAGCTGAAGCTTTTGTGCTGGCTGAAAGTTGAAATGTGATATTTTCTCTCTGTAATGAAAAGCTCGGCATTAAGGATCTCTCCATCTGGAGAGGCATCTTGAGTGCGAGAAAGCACACAAGCTGAGAAGGCTCCATTCAGAGATGTGTCTGGAAAAGGTCATATTAACAGGAAGAGCTTTCTTCCCACCCCCCACCCCCCAAAAACCCAGAAATCCTTTTGATAACGTTTGTTTAATGAGTTCACTGTCTTGCAAAGGCTTTGATTCTGTAACAGCCAGACTAGCAGAAAAGCCATTTGGAGTTAACACCAGATATTAGACAATTACCTCCAGAGGGCCCATGCTGTGGAACGCCATACTGTGCAAGGCAAATCTCCACATGCTCTCTATTCCAACAGCTCTGCAGTAAATCCGCTGTGGTCTGAAGGGAAAAACATAAAATCTCCAAAACGGTAACTTTTTACTGAGAGCAGTTCTAAACTTTTCTAACTTTTGAGTCAGTGTAATTACATTTTAAAAAGCAGTAAATATATTTGCAATCCTATTGGTTCTTTCATAATGATGTTTAGACACAATGTTAAAGACAGTGGCAGTTAGCAAAATGATGATCTATGGCGATACATAACATCACTGTCCAAAGAAAAACAAATATCTCTAAAATGGCAACTTTACAGGAGAGGGCAAAATGTATAATATATAAATAATGTACTTTAATTTAACTTTAGTGTAAGTCAATGGAACCAGACGTTTTTACCGAGATGTTTTTGTGGGCACAGAACAGCAGCTGATGTGTACAAATGATGCATAAAAGTAAAAATCGACAAAAATAGAGATACATGTGCAATGAAACACTTGCAATTAGACTCTATACTGTTATCTCCTTTTTGCAGTTGTGCAGCTAAATCGATAGATAATGACCATTGAGCAACATTGAGCAGCATGACTCCTTTATATATCAAATATCATTGTAATTATATAGTTGTTATTGATTAGTTATACTTAACTATACTATTAGTTCAGGATTTATGTGATATATTTAGGCTAACAGATCCTATTGGATTATACTTTTTATCTATCAGTGTAGTGATTTTTACCAGTGTTCGACTGGTAATGATATTGAGTATCGTATTGGCGCATCCCTAGTTAATACTGATTTCCGGCAGGTTTTGCAAGGCACTTCATTCATATACAGAAATTAGACAGTAATTAGACAGTAATAAATATGCATTCATTGGCATATTTAAACTTGCTTCATGATGATATTAGAGTTAAAATATTTATCTGGTTATCAGAATCTCATGAGGCCTGTATTCACCTGTATTTTCCTTAGTCTGCATTAGATTCAGTATGTGCTCACTAGTAAGTGTGTATGTGAGTGTTTCACTTCACAGATGGGTTAAATGCGGAAGACAAATTCCACTGTGTGAAAATCCCAATTGGCACAAAATGGTATCCACTGTCCTTCTGCTCGCCACAGAGACACTGTTTCTGATATACCTCTGATATATGAATTCAGTGTTGGTTTGACCTGCACTCATCTGTCTTTTTATTCACCCCCATTGGGTCCTATTCATTTTTGCCCCCACCCAAACTTTACACCTCCTATATCCCACCGCCATGTACTCACTGGGGGGGGGATCCTCAAACTCTAATCCACAGCCACACTGACCTACGTGCCTCTAGGTGTCATTTACTCATCCCATGTTTCTTCCATAGCAACTACAGCCTAGCACAAGCCTAGAAGAAAGTGGGAACCATTTAAGCTGTCCAACTACAGTATTCCACGTTTCCTTCAGGACATGTACTTTTCCAGTTCTGCTTATACCCATCCAGCACCGGTTGTTTTAACACCAAACGTTACTGATCTCAAAGTGCACAAGGACAAACTGTGGTGCTGTAACAGACTGCAGAACTGTTTTCACTTTTGTGCTCTTGAGTGTGCATAGCCCTGTTCCTTAGCTCAGAATCTTTGTTAGTGAATTAGGCCCATTGCATTGTTGGATCAAGATAACACTATGCACTACAACCATAAAACTACAAAATCAAGCATGAAACCACTTACGGCTAATATACCAAAACATCCTTCTGGACTGACCCTCCAAATATGGTTGGGAATAAATGTGTACAATTTAATGAGGGCAGGTATTCCAGAGGAATATCAGAAAAGCTGATTTTGAGAATATCCCTCAGAGCTGCTTTAGCCAGTGAGAGTTTGGACAACTTCCAGCATTTGCTTGAATATTTCATTAGAAAAAGGAAATAGATGGATACTCCAGTCAGATTCTACAAGAAACAAGCTTGTCAGTGATATGTGACATGAAAAGGCTGTGTTCAGTGTGCTGGAGCTAAGCCCTCATTAAAGCTGCTACATTTTAATGACTGCAGTTTAAGAGAAGACTTTATAAATGCCTTTTATCCAAAAATCTGAGAAGTAAGTGACAGGACCAAATCGTGCCTCTAATGTGTTGCCTCAAATGACCAGGACTTGTTAAGTCCAAATATTTATTATATGCTTCCATAAGACTGCATTATAATCCATGTAGTTACATAATAATAAATTAGGTATTAATAAGGGCCACTTAGACCCACCAGCCACTTGCTTGTATTGTATTGTATTGTATTGTCCAGTTTATCACCTCACTAGTTCTACAGTTACAGACTGTGGTCCACCTGTTTCTCTGTATACTTTGTTTATACCCCTTTCTCCCTGTTCTACGATGGAAAGGACCCCCACAGGACCACCTTAGAGCAGGTATTAAACGGGTGATGGATCATTCTCAGCACTGCAGTGATACTGATGTGGGGGTGGTGGTCTGTTAGAGTGTTTTGGGCTGGTGTGAGTGGACAAGACGCCATAGTGCTACTGTGTCCACTCACTGTCCACTCTATTAGACACTCTACTTTGCTGGTCCACCTTGTAGATGAAAGCTCATCTACCGCTGCACACTTTGTGTTGGTCATCCTCCAGCCCTTCATCAGGTGTCACAGGACTCTGCCCACAGGACACTGTGGGCTAGGTAGTTGTTAGTGGTGGACTATTCTTCGTCCAGCAGTGACAGTGAGGTGCTTAAACATCCCAGCAGCACCGCTGTGTCTGATCCACTCACACCAGCACAACACACACTAACACACCACCCACCATGTCAGTGTCACTGCAGTGCTGAGTATGATCCACCACCCACATAATACCTGCCCCGTGGGGGTCAGACGAGCTTTGGTGAGTGCTACTCATGTACTCTTCACTCTTTCCAATCATCCTGTTTCTCTTGGTGACTTTGGTCTCTCTGCATGGTACATCTGTACATCTGACAGTAGCCAAGTGGTAACCATGGCGACAGCTGAGCACAGGCTTTCTTTAAGTTGCCTGGCTGTTGTTAAGGGGCTGCTTATCCAGACCCTGCCCCTGTAAACAGCTGGATCAAAACACCCCTGCTGCTCCTCCGCCCAAGCACACAGCTAGGGGCTGGCCAGAAAAGGAAAAGAGAAAGCCCCCCCCCTTTCTCATCAGAAGTTAATTCTTAATTAGCTGCATGTAATGGGTGAGGTATTGAATTCAAAGTTTTTCTAGGTGGCTCCTGAGAGGCTAAAGTAGATAATGACTTTCCTCAATCTCAAACTGCCTGTTACTTAATTACCAGTGAGCACCATCAAAGCATCTGGCAATAACTGGGCCATACCTTAATGAGGGTGATATGGCAGGAGAGCCAGGCAGGCTTCCATCAGAGAAAGGCCAGGCATACACTGGGAAACTGGCCTAAAATGTCCAAAAGTTTGTAGACATCTGCTTCTCCAACATTCCTCCTCAAATTAAGACTCTTAATTGGGGTCTGGACCATGCTTGCTGCTTTTCTAAGAAGGTGTTACACTAGATAAAGGGAACATTTACTATGAGAATTTGATTGCATTCAGCCACAGGAGCATTGGTGAGATCAGGTACTGATGTTCGATGATCAGTTCTGGATCACTTCAACACATCTCAAAGGTAGAGGATGGAGCGCCATAACAGAGAGCACAATAGTGAAGCAGCCTGGAAAATAAATGAGGGATGTGGAAGCTTCGCCTGCATGCCGCTGACCCATCTGATGGTCCAGCTATTTAATCACCGACTTTTCTTTCTCTGCCTCACAAAACACTGGACACTTCTCTTATTCTTCCTAATAGACCATCACTGGAGCCTTCTAGCAGCAGCTGATGGTCTAGGTTTTCACTATGACGAACTGCTTACAGTGGTCACGGGTTTCACTGGTAACAATGACTGACTTTCATGCAGACTTTCAGGTCTGTTTCTCACCGCTACTCTCACTCTAACAGTTATTGGTTGTTCTATTCAATATTGCATATGACTGTAGATCTTTATCCTTCTTTGTGGTCCATTGCTATCCAGTGTGGACCCTAGAAGAATGGGTTCCGATTTCAAGCCTAGGTTCTTCTTGAGGTTTCTTCCTCTACTTGCTCAGAGAGAGTTTTTTTCTTTGCCACTGTCCCCCTTGGCTTGCCTACTGGGGGGCTCGGACACAAATTCTCTGTAAAGCTGCTTTGTGACAACATCAGTTGTAAAAGGCGCTACATAAAGAAACCTTAAAAATAAATTTAGCTTGAGATGACAAACCAAAACAACAAGCAAACACAAAGCACAGAACCAGGGGTGTAAATATATGAGGAGGTAACAAAAACACCTGGGACAAATAACAGAACAGGGCTACAGACCACACAGGTGAGACAGGTAACAAGGAGGCAGGACATTTGGGAGACAGAAACCAAAAGCAAAATAAATAAATAAATAAATATAGATAGATAGATAGATAGATAGATAGATAGATAGATAGATAGATAGAGGTATGCTAAAGCACAAGCCAGCTTCATTTTGGAATAAGGTGCTGTGGACTGATGGGACTTATTTGGGCATAACAAGGGCCGTTATGCATGGAGGAAAAAGAACACAGCACTCCAAGAAAAACACCTGCTACCTACAGTAAAATTTGGTGGTGGTTCCATCATGCTCTGGGGCTGTGTGGCCAGTACAGGGACTGGGAATCTTGGTAAAGTTGAGGGACGCCTGGAGACCAATGTCCAGGAATCAGTGACAAAGCTGAAGCTGAAGCTGCGCCGGGGATGGATCTTCCAAAAAGACAACGACCTAAACGCTGCTCAAAATCTACTAATGCATTCATGCAGAGGACCAAGTGCAACGTTCTGGAATGGCCATCTCAGTCCCCAGACCTGAATATTATTGAAAATCTGTGGTGTCACTTAAAGAGAGCTGTCCATGCTCGGAAACCATCAAACCTGAATGAACTAGAGATGTTTTGTAAAGAAGAATGGTCTAAAATACCTTCAGCCACAATCCAGACTCTCATCAGAAGCTATAGGAAGCGTTTAGAGGCTGTTATTTCTGCGAAAGGAGGATCTACTAAATATTGCGTTAAGGTTTTTTTTGTGGTGCCCAAATTTATGCACCTGCCTACTTTTGTTTAGACAATTATTGCACACTTTCTGTAAATCATATAAACTTCATTTCACTTCTCAAATATCACTGTGTTTGTCCCCTATATGATATATTTAACGGAATTTTTTTATCCAAACAATCAATGCTTTATAAAGGTAAATCAGGAAAATTAACAACGCTGTCCAAACTTTCGCACCCCACTGTAGATAGATAGATAGATAGATAGATAGATAGATAGATAGATAGATAGATAGATAGATAGATAGATAGATAGATAGATAGATAGATACTTTATTGATCCCAGAGGGGAAATTCTAGAAAGCACAGGGCAAAACAAACGAGGGAAGGTAGACTGACAGATCAAGGGCAGGATGTGACGGTGTATCAGGGAAAAAATACTAAATGTATGTGGTATAGATATATCAGACGACCAAGCAGGATGCCGGTGCAGTTCCAGTAACATGTAACACAGCTGTGGCACAAAAGTGTCCAATTTATTACCCACAATAGGACAATAAACAAACAACACATTAAGCCAATAAGAGCTTTCACTTGTTATAGCTGTGTTTAACAGTCGTACTGTCTATACACTGCACTGAGAAGGAATGTTCAGGTTCCAATGCACTTTTGATGGCTTAATAGAATTCAGTATTTGTTCTCCAACACAAGCAAAAGCAGAGGCTATACACCACAACGAAAGCTGTTTCCATCATGGCCCTCATTCAGTTGTGCTTGACGTGCTTCTGAAAAGACGTCAAGCCGAGGACATAAAGGAAAGTGCTGCAGCCATGCTCACGTGTGACACCCACCACATTTCAGTATTGACAGATTTGCCATTATGGTCTGGCATACACATTTAAAGCCACTGAGTCTGACTTTAGCAACTGGTTTCATTCACTGGCATCCTTTGCCTCACTCATTTCCTGCACTTATTAGCAATTTCGTGATGTATAGCTCCAAACGGCGCACACTCACTTAAGCAAATGTAGTTTTGATCACCACAGCTACAGCTCAGGCGGTTTTCTAGGAGGACATGAAGCCCGGCTTCATCCCTAAATTACGCTGTTATTTGTGCAGTGACTCAGTCTTCTAGAATGAGTGATGACCATGAAAGGAAAATAACTGTCCATGCGTCATGTTTCTTGCCATCTCTCATTAAACTGAGTAACGTGCAGTACTCTGAATATACTCATTTTCAGCTTGACAGCTCCTATTCATTTTCAAGGACCCTAATTCATTAAGTCTTGTTGTCAAGGTAGAATTATCAGGCATGCGTTTTTGTAATTCATCTCTCACTTGTCCCGTTGTATTAACAGCTTGAGGAACTTTAATCCTATGTTTTTACACAGAACCAGATTTCAATCCAATTACACTCTCAAAAAGCATTTTAGGCGAGACCAATTTTTCTCCAGTGAGTCAAACCAATCTCAGCACCTTCTGCATTGTACTTGTCTGTCAATAATGCTCTTCCTCCTAATTCATTGCCCTGTTTATAAAGTCCCCTTGACAGATTGATCAAGTCACTGGGATCTATACATAGACAGTAATAAATGTCACCATTTCCTAAAGCTTTCCAAACTGGAAACTCCTGTTAGAAAGTTCAGTCTCTGAACAACATGTACTCATCTCTGGGAGTAAGCATCACCACCCTTATATATACGGATTTGACTGCCTTTAATGATGTGGAAACTACTCTGTGTCTGATTAATGAATCTTATATGCGTAAATATGCGGAGATTTAAACACAAATGTGTATGTGTGTTTCCTTGCAGGCATGCTGGGGCAATATGGCTGCTGCTTTGTATTGCTTTTTCATTCATAATATATTGTTTGATGTTTCCCGGCAGGCTGACGGGTTTACCATTGCACCACTGAGATGGCAGCTGAGAGTTTTCTCACGCTTGGCTCAGGGGGTCCTTGGCCTGGCCATTCGAGCGGGTCTAGATTGCAGCTGTGATGTAGCCTGGATCGGGCGCTTGAGTGACAGTATATCGCATCTATAAACGAGATTGGATGCTGCCTGGACCGGGCGCTTGAGTGACAGCATATTTGCAACTAAGCTTCTTCCCACATGCCATCACACTCATCAACAGCTGTTCAGCTGCCATCAAACCCATCAACAGTTTACAGGATTGTAAGGTGTGGAATGTTGGGGGAGTCATATGTAACCAAACATTTGAACATGCACTCAATCTTAAAAGAATTGTTGCACGAGTAGCTGCACCCAGAAGGAATCAGCTGACAGAAATGAAACTTGGTGGGTAGGTTTGACAATGTGAGACATGCAAATGATTTAAGTTTCACGCTCAGTCACACATGTGACGTAGGCAAGGACGGACCTTATCACTGTACCTGACTGACCCGACAGCCATGAATGCACACATGCAAGCAGTGATGCCCTACATGAGTCATCCTGTTAGTGCCGACACCATTGGCAGAACTGACCTTATCACCACGTCAGCATCACCAAAGACTGCAATGGAGTCATTCCAGACTGACATGGAGTGACTCAGAATGGCAGCGGGTCTTTAGTGGCGAGTCCTGCTTTGGCCTTGGTGGAGATGACCAAGGAAGTCATATGTGGGAGGCACCATGGTCAGCACCAAGATGTACAGAAGGCCTAGCATCACTCAACCTCCAACACAATTGGCAAGCCAAACATGTCAGCCCCACACCATACTAAGAGACACTACTTCTGTATGTGTTGCTCATTAAATATTACCCATATCAGTCCACATGTATCATCATTTATTGTTCCTGGTAAGCTTTATCTTCCTTCCCAGTAGCACTGCAATCCCACACCTCCTGCTGGGTGCAATTCTTTATAGTAGAAACTACTATACTATTATAGTATAGTATATATAATAATATAATATAGTATATTTATATTATTCTTTAGAGTAGAAACAGACTTAACATGCTTTTCAATTCATCTTCATATATGAAAAATAAGAAAGTAGTTAAACTACAGAGAGTTATTTGAATTTGAAGCTATAAGCATATGCAAGACTTCTGCTTATGCTCAACTTGTGCTTAGGCTTGAGTGTTCTAAGGCTTGATTTGTATTCTGCGTATCTTTCTCAGAGTGTCCACAGTACACAGTACCTAGTCCAGTTCATTGTGGTGTACAGAGAAAGGACTAAACACGCAGAACACCCTGTAAACATCTCCACAGATCAAGCAGAACAACAAAAGAGCGACAGACATTTCAGATTCACAAAAAGTTTATGGTTCATGATACCGGCCTTCAGGCAGAACACAGCAGCTCAGCTCTTCAGTTCGGCGAAACAGCAGTGAATGTTATCTACACTGAAAAGCGTACTGAGACGAAAGCCTCTCAACACAGCATTTCATCCCGCAACGCACTCCCACAAGTGGTAGTGGAGGGAGGCAGTGATGCACTTGTGTTTATGAGGTTTTGCTGTTCCACATTTCCTTCAGTTACCTACAGCTGGATGTCAGTGTTGCTGCAGGAAAAGTGACTGGTGCCAGAGCAGTAATTTTTCAGGAAAGGGAAAATTCCTGATTTTTGTTTCACTGCCTGCCTGACTATCACCAAACCTAAAGGTGTGCAGAGCTGCTTCATTAGCTCCCACACCTGGAGGTCAATCAGCTGTGAAGCTACTTGGAAATGAAAGGTAAACATGAAGATAGACTTCTCCTTTTAAGGAGAAGCTCTCTCCTACAGAAACCACTTTTCCCAGCTGCCTGAAATTCCTCATTGGAGTTCCATCCCTGTCACAAGGTAATGTCATCTCGTAACACAATCATTGTTGCCCAACAACTGACAAGCTTGCCACACCCTCATGCGATACACAGAGCTCTAAGACAGTAAAACCCACACTGAAACGTCCTGCTCCAGTCTTGGTTGCAAGCAGAGGTGGTCCTACCAGCTTGTCCTACTGGAATTTCAGGATGGGACTCTCCAACTGATATTGCAAAATTGACACCATTGTGAGAATAGCTGAGCAATCAAAGCACACTGACCTTATCGGGAGGCCGGGTTTAGAGGCACAAAAGCTCTAACAGAGTGTTTCAGATACAGCATGAAAACAGATGTACAGTATCGGAAAAATATTGTAAACCTGAAGCACGTAAATTTATTTTAGTAGTAGGCATTAAACATATACATACGTTACTAGTCAAAAGTCTAGACAGGGCTACTTATAGAAGGTTCTGCTATTGTTAAGCTTAATGCTTTACTGTAGAATAAAAGTGAAGACATTAAACTATACAGTGGCACTCATGGAATTATACAGTCCACCTTAAAAACCTCCTAAATGGAACTTTACAGGAGGAGAGAGCTTTCTAAACCTGCGATGGAGAGTGACATATTAAGAATTTTAGACTAATTTTATTGGTCTGTCATGAATAGTCACTAAATCCAAAGAAAAAATATCAAATTAAATTATGCAAAAAAGAAAGAGACCTGTGTTAAAGCTGTTTTCAGCTTCTCCTGTGATAGCATTTTGGACTCGCCTGGTTTTCTTTGGACAGCTACAATTTATTTCTAAATTAGCAAAATGAGCACCATTACTCCAAATGTAATATACACACACACACACACACACACACACACACACACACACACACACACACACACACACACATTATATATATATATATATATATATATATTTTTTTTTTTTTTTTTTTTTTTTTTTTTTTTTTGATTTCACTAATAATTCAGATAGAAACACACAAATAAATTATTAAAAAATCATACATAGTGATTTCCGTATTTTTTTTTTTAGATTATGTCTCTCATAGTGGACATGCACTTAAGATGAAAATTTCAGACCCCTCCATGATTTCTAAGTGGGAGAACTTGCAAAGTCGCAGAGTGTTCAAATACTTATTTTCCTCACTGTACATATACATATATATATATATATATATATATATATATATATATATATATATATATATATATATATATATGAATTATTGGTGAAATCAAAATATTTGTCCTGATACTATAAGCTAAATCACCACATAACCCTTTTCGGCACTATCATTTTTAAGACCATGTCTGATGCTGCTATATCATGCAGAAACAGCACCACCAGTTACATTTACATTGACGGTATTGGGCAGATGGTCTTATCCAGAGTGAGTTCCAGTTTACATTTACACACGTAGGTGAAGGTAGTCTTACCCAAGGACTCTTTTTGGGATGGTGTAGGGTGGTTGTCTGTATAGGGAATCAGACTCCAGTTTACAGCATGGAGAGCAGAGGTATATCCCACTACACTATACCAATTATATACACCACCAGTTCCGCCAGGGCCAGGCCGACTTAGGCCAAGCGTTAACCAACCGAGCAAATAATGCAGAATCACAGAAGCCAGGTGGCCGCTGCAAGTGTGCGCACCCGTAAGTCGCATTTATCTGATCTAAAGAAAGGACTGGAAAGGTTTGGCAGTAACAGCCACATGTTTGTCTGCAGGTGGTGTCTTCTACAAGACTGAAAATTGGCCCTGTTTCCTTTGAAACAGAAGTAACTTTGTGTTTGTCGCCCAGGAAGATACAGGTATTTGTGCAGCCTCTCGGGGATAATTATCCTCCCTGCGCTCTGAACATGTTTTCATTTTATAGAAAGAACGGCAAAGAAATCACAGATGCCATTGGAGACATGCAGAATGGATTACTCCACCCGTTCAAACAGAATTGCTGCTTGTTCACAAGGCAGAAGGTTCAATACAGGCAGGCAGAGCCAAGAAAAATATTGAACACCTGGAGAAAGGCAGCGACATGCTGGTGCCACAGTGTGGCACAACACTGCCCCCTGCTGTTACTACAATCTGAATAAAATCCATACTCTAGACGTTTCACTCAAAGG
The DNA here is from genome assembly GCA_024036415.1 of Prochilodus magdalenae. Lineage (NCBI taxonomy): Eukaryota > Metazoa > Chordata > Actinopteri > Characiformes > Prochilodontidae > Prochilodus > Prochilodus magdalenae. The sequence goes on from JAMWET010007503.1 coordinate 318,044, forward strand.
AACGGAAAGAGAGGAGAATTTTGAATGAGGCCTGTTAACAGCGAGGGCATCTAGGGCTGAAAGCTTAGACTGGCCTCTGAGATCTCACAGGGACACATGGCTGACAATTAGACAAGCTCTGCATGAGGTCTTTTAATGCCCGGAATACAGACTCCACTGTCTAAACTCCTTCCAAGCCTGTTTACTGGCAGCATGGAGAGTGGAGGATGGAGATGTTTGCAGTGCAGATATTGATCTGTTCCTGGACAGCATGCAGTCAATTCACACTGAGCGAAAAAAAAAACATTTCCAAAGTAAATTTATGGACATTTTAAAGAAAACCTAGATGAAAAACAAAACAATGCAGAGTTATATTTTCCCTAACTGTTATCAGACAAAGACACTGGCCTAAACGTGATGCTTACCATCTCAGATTACAGTGTCACTGGTAAAGGGTGGATGGATTATTGTAAAGCCTCAAAAATCTTCAGTTAGTCCAGAACGCTGTCCTTATGAGAAGTAAGACATTTGACCTTTAGATTTTAATCCCTTGTTGATCCCACAGTGGGGAATTTTTTTAACCCATCCATGAAGTGAAACACTAGGGGGCAGTGAGCACACTTACCTGGAGCAGTGGGCAGCCCTATCCACAGCACTCAGGGAGCAATTGGGGGTTAGGTGCCTTGCTCAAGGGCACCTCAGTCATTTCATTTACATTTTCATTTCTGGCATTTAGCTGACGCTCTTATCCAGCAACTTACAAGGTTAACCACATTACAGGTAGGCCAGTGTTAGGAGTCTTGCCCAAGGACTCTTATTGGTGTAGCACAGCATAGATTCAAACCCCAGTCTCCCACGTGGGGGTGACGGATACTTGGTGGGTAGTGGTGTTATCCGCTGAGCTACACCAACCACAGTGTTTGCTGTCAGTTCAGGGAATCGAACCAGCGACCCTCCAGTCACAAGGCTGGTTCCCTAACCTCCCACGACTGCCCATCAGCTCAGTCTTATTTACCTTACACTGGTTGCCAGTTAAATTCTGCACTGAGCCTAAAATTCTTCTTCTGACATGTGAAGCTCTAAAGGGCCTCACTCCCCAGTACCTCTGTGAACTTCCCGTACTATGAACCTCATGTCGCAAGCTGCAGGCTCACTATTAGTGCCTAGAATTAATAAAGTTGACTTTCCATACAAAGACCCCCAACTTAGGAATAACTTTCCAGTCAGAGTTCATGACTCAGACACGGGCCAAAACTGAAAACCCACCTGTTCAGTCAAGCCTTGGGTAATGAGTTTTCCTGTTAGATAAGAGGTGCAGATCTGGGAGCTGCCGCTCCGCTGCTCTTACACATTTACTCAGGTTTGTTGAAGACGGAATGGAGGGGCACTGACTTCTCAGGGAGCCCTTATGTTTTCCAGCCTGTTTAGGTATGCTGTAATAGCCAGGGCTGTTTGAGTCACTGCTGCTCTCTGTTAATACCATATAGCACATTCAGTCCTTCTTTCAGAGCTAACTGTCTGTGAGTTTCCTTTGTTCGAGCCGCCCAAACTGATGCTGCTGCTTCATCTGCCACGACTGGGTGCCACTGCCTGTCTGCACTTCTGACCAGTTTACCTACCATGGAGCTTCATGCTGTCCTAGGCTATGTGGAAGCATCCCGCTCACCCATCCGATGATCCTCAGACTGTTCCTCCTCAGCCTCACAAAGCACTGAATGCTTCTCTTATTCTTACTAATAGAGCATCACTGGAGGCTTCTAGCAGCAGTGTCAGATATTCTAAGAGTGGGTTTGTTACTCTCATGGGACTCTTAACAGTTATTGGTTATCCTATTCAACTTTGGATTGGACTGCTCACTGTGGGGCTTGGACCTGGATTTTCAGCGAAGCTGCTTTATGACAACATCTGCTGTAAAAGGCTCATAAAAATAAACCTTGGCTTGATATTAGAGGTGGAGGCGATGGAGGGGTAACTGTCTAAATGCTGTTTGTTGACTACAGCTCAGCATTTCACATTATTATCTCCTCCAAGCTCACCAGCAAGATCTGGGACTTCATCCATCTCTGAGTCACTGCATCTCCAACGTCCTGCTGGACAGACCACAAGCAGTACAGGTAGGCAAGCATATCTCATCCACCTTCACACTAGAGACCCATAGGGTTGTGTCCAGAGCCCCCTGCTGGACTCACTGTACACTTAAGACTGCATGCCCACTTCCAACTCTACCACCACTGTCAAGTTTGCTGACGACACTGTTGTGGTGGGTCAGATCTTTAACGGTGATGAGAAAGCCTACCCCGAGGAGATTAAATACTAGGAGAACTTGTGCCAGAATATTAATCTCCTTCTTAATATCAGCATAACAAAGAAGCAAGAAGCAGTAGAGGAGTTACCACCCTGTCTGGATCAAAGAGCACACATCAGCTGGCAACGAAGAGCAATCAGCATGGTCTGTCCCACCGCGTAAGGGACTTCAAACTGCCTCCCAAGGTGCTGTGGAAATTATACACCTACACCATCAACAGCATTCTCACAGGGGGCATCACAGCCTGGCCTGGGTACAGCACAAAGCATCAATTGGAATGAACTTCCTGACCTGCAGACCATCTACTACAAGCAGTGCTGGACCAAGGCCAGGAGGACTGTGAAGCACCCCATCTATTCCAACAACGTCTTCTTTTTTTCTGTTGAGGTCTGCCAAGTGCTTCTGCTCCCTGAAGGCAAACACATAGAGGATGAGGAGGAGCTTCTTCTTCCCGCAGGCCATTCGGCTCTGAATCAAGGCCACCAAGACTAGCTTACACACATACACAGGACTTTCTCACTGAACAGTAACCACTGATAAATATTAAATGCCTCATGCTCAACTGCACATCATTATGCACGTTCACATTTCCACATCCCCACACTGCATACTATTGTTTTTGGACCCTCCAAAAACTGTGAAAGCTACTGACAATCTTTATTTACACAGTTAGTAAACGTTTCTTGATAATCTACATGTTAAGTATTTATTACGTCTAAAAAGAACACTCGCTGTAACGTAACCCTGGGCTCCTGGCATCAGGATAAAAATTCAAGGGGCATATTTCTGGCATTACACAAATCATTTACCTTGTGTTCCACCTCTACAAAACAGACATGCTTGGTGTCTTTAGTTGGAAACTGGAGCTGCAGGCTAATAGTGCTAACAAATGCTGAAAGTCAATAGTCACCGAAGCAGCCTCCACAATTACACGCCAAAATCCTAATAAACAGGATTTGCTACAATTTGCATTGCTAACTGAGATTTAAAAAAAAGAAAGAAAAAAAAGTTTATCAGTTTAGTGAACTGCTCTGGCTAGAGCTAATTTACATATCGTCGCTATCCAAAGAAAAACACGTATCTCCATTTTTGTTGATTTTTACTTTTATGCCTCATTTGATCACACGAGCTGCTGTTTACACTGTGCGGAAATTTCATGAAGAATGGGCCAACAGGAATGGCCCAAAACTGCTTGGAAAGACGTCTGGTTCCATTGACTTCCATTCAAATTAAATGAGGTTTTTGACCTCTCCTGTAAAGTTGGCATTTTGGAGATACCTGTTTTTCTTTGGACAGCGACGATATATAAGCAAAACTCTGATCTGTATCATCATCCCAATAACCTCCCACTTTACAGTAGTATTCTGCATTTAAACTCCATACGGTTTGTTTCAATTGTTTGTGTTTATAGTTCCTAGTACGTGACACTCGTAACACATGTCTGTGAAACCTGAATTAAAACTTGTATGTGGTTTAAACAGGTTAAAATAATTCTCAGCATGTATTCACAGAAACAGAGAAACAGTCCTCGCAGTTTGGGTGACTATTGACTCCCAGTGTTAACAACATAACAACATGAGAGCTCTAGTTCTAAACTAAGGTTGCAAAGTTGGGACACCAAACATGTCTTAGTTGACACACTGCATGTAGGATTTACCAAATGATACTTTTGAATGACCACAAGGCCGATTTTGACTAACAGTCAACAATCTATTCTATAGAACGGCTTTCAATGACAGTAATAAGTTTCAGTGACAACACCATAAAATTGTACAAGTCATTTTTTTTTATTCTGTAACATTTACATACCAAACATAACAAAAACATAACAAAATAAAAAATTTATATCAAACCAAAAGGTTTATAGATGAGTATACCAGGCTTTAAGCCAGTGTCCAGCGGCGAAGATAAATCAATAACTTGTTACTTGGTGTCCCCTCGTTATCTATTCCTACATTTGATACTTGACTCTGGATGGAATGATGATGCAAATAGAGGAGGCTTTGAGTACTAAACGGAAGACTGACAAAAGTCTAACAACTGACACATTACCATGAAGCTGTTTGTATGAGGTGTTGCTAGTGTCAGACTGAACTGAATAAAACTCACCCTAAACAAACTCAGATGATACCACAGGTTCTCCGTGTAACTACGCAGGCTAAAGCGAGGCTAAATTCGAATCCAGTCTCAGCGCTGCTGTTTTTTTTCTTTAGCAGGTGTCCTGGAGACAATAGTCCACATCCGCTCTGACAACTGAAAAAATGCTAACAGGTACCACAAAGCCCTGTTTACTTAACATGCAGATTTATGCGCGCTGTAATTAATTTGCCATTATCCCTTGATTGATGTCCCTGTGCGTTTGAAGCAGACGTCAGGCTATAATTACTCCCCATGTTGTGATTCCTGGATCGTTTCATTACAATAAACAGATGCTAATTTTACCACGCCAAACAAGTAATTGCCCAACACAGTGAGTGGGTAAAACAGTGACCGGCAGCCATTTGCTAGAGAATTCTCATTCTCTCTCTCTCTTATTCTCTGTCTCTCACACTCTCTCACTCTCTCTCTCTCTTATTCTCTGTCTGTCTCTCTCTCTCTTTCTCTCTCTCTGTCTCTCTCTTATTCTCTGTCTGTCTCTCTCTCTCTCTTATGCTCTGTCTGTCTCTTTTTCTCTGTCTGTCTCTCTCTGTGTCTGTCTCCCTCTCTCTGTCTGTGTCTCTCTCTGTGTCTGTGTCTCTCTGTCTGTCTGTCTGTGCCTCTGTGTCTCTCTCTCTCTCTCTCTTTCTCTCTCTCACACACACACACTCTCTCTCACACACTCTCTCTCTCTCACTTTTTCTCTCTGTCTCTCTCTCTCTCTGTCTGTCTGTCTGTCTGTCTCTCTCTCTCTGTCCGTCCGTGTATCTCTCTCTCTGTGTCTGTGTCTCTCTGTCTCTCTCTCTCACACTCACACACACACTCACACACACTTCCCATCCATTCTCTGCTGGACCAATCACAAAATGCCAAAATGCCACAAAAGAAATGCTCATTGTGCGTCACAAACATCTTGAACGCTCCATTAGTCCTATTGTACACAATCATACTTTTCTCATCCGTTTCTTAGGCCGCTGGTTGAAAGGGGAGGTGCCCATTAGCGAGTCTGGAGAGTGGGAGCCGTAGCTGCCGTCGGAGCCGCCGGGGGACGGAGCCATACCAGACTCGCTCATGGTGGACATTGGTCCTTCTTCGAAGACGTCACCACCCACAACCCCGTGACCTGACACCTGGCCCTCCTCGCCGTCCTGCGGCTCCATCTTCACCTGCGCCAGCTGCCACAGAGGGGAGTTGTTTCCTGCCGGGCCTGTTCAAATACAGTACAAGTGGCACATTGTGAGCCTAATTTCAGATTCACAAATGCAGCCGCAATGAACTCGCTTTAGGACAGCGGTGAACAACTTCCTCTGTTAATCCAGGTTTAGATACTCAGCTACTGAGCTATGATTCATCTCTGTAGCTGAGTATCTAAACCTGGAATAACAGAGGAAGTTGTTCACCGCTGTCCTAAAGCAAGTTCATTGCGGCTGCATTTGTCAAATTCTATGTGAACTGTAAAACGACTCTTTTTGGACAGTCATGATATGCCAATAAATTAGTGCCACCATGTCTGTGCTTACTGGAGTAATACCTGCTCTATATAATATATGCATTAAAATGCATTTTTTAAAAATCACAGTAAAACTTCTTTTAAGGTTGCTCAAAACAAATCATTTGGCTGGGGGTGTTTGCTTGACTGTGCGAAAAATTTAACCCCCCCCCCCACACCCACACACACACCAATAATACTGACCCCACAAACACTGAAAAGAAAAAAAAAAAAAAAAAAACAGCCCCAAGGCCCAAGATGAGGACAGGTAAACACTAGATGCTATTATAAGATGTCTGTATTTGGAACCTGTATCCATCTGTATGTGGTATCGGGTGGTATCAGATGCTTTTAGAAATCTTTAGAAACCTATTTGCTGTGGTCTCTGATCTCTGATTAGTCAGAAGCTTGCGCTTGGCTGGTCCAAGAGCCGTTTATGATCTGAAATTCTAAACAGTGCACTAGTTCCAGAGCAATGTATGCCATTAAAAAGCAATCCACTATCATAAGAGTCTAGGCTTCAACAAACTAAAATTAGCAAGCCAGAGGTCGTGCTTCATGAGACAGGCCTCTAAAACAAACTAGGGTTGCATAAAATTGTAACTATCAATCATTAACACAATATATGCCCTGGCATAACGTTCCAATATACAAAGAGGTCTTCTAAGAAATCACTAGGGTGAGGTTGAAATATCTATACGACTCCAAATGAGTATTCTGTGGGTTAAATTACATCAAAGGCTCATTGCTGTGTTTTTAAGAGATGGCAAGGCATATCATAATTACAATAAGTGCCAACATAATCACATTATGATATTTTGTCTATGTTGTATAACTACCCCTGATTTTTGACCATCTACACACTCAGTTAAATACATCTAATATTTTATGAATACAGGGGATTGTTAACTCTCAGCAGTTCCTAACTCCATCAAACATAGCACATATTTAATTGAGTACCTGCAGTGTGAGGGGAGTGTCCTTCCTCCAGACCTCCGGCCAGTCTTTCACTGGATGTACCTAGCACCCCAATGGGCAGGGCCTGGTCCCCTGAGGCCAGATCCGCTTCTGGCTCCTCACTCAGAGGGAAGGCAATGTCACTCATGGGTTCCTCTTTAACCTTCAATGGTTTAGAGTCCTCCAGAGCCTTCTCTGGGTTTACTAGTCTCTCGTACTCCTCAGAGAGCTCTTTACTGACCTAGGTACCAAAAGTGGAAGGAATAAATGTCAGTTATCAGTAATGTTGCAGGTGAGCAGTTATATTTTTGGACTATTTGCAGAAAACACACATGTAAAAACGTGTTCCAATATTGGTGACAGTGTTAAAAAGAGTTAAAGCCCATACAGATTAAATAATTGATTTTCATACTCAAAATGTACCCCAGTCTTTTCAATCTTCAGTACCTGCTTCTAAAAAAGAAATGTATATTCTTCTATTTATTAATATAATGTAAAAGTTAAGAGTTGAATAAGCTATTCAGAATGGCCTGACATAAAACACTCAATTTCAGAATCAAAATTGCTCACAGCAGTGGCAGTAAGATCCAGACATCTGAAACATTTAGTGCCTCTAAAAGCTCATTAAATATTCTGTCAAATGGGTCTGAAAATGCCATCTTGGTATTCGTCGGTTGATATTTATTTTTTTTTAATTACACTCACAGCAAAACAGACCGAAGAGAAAGGATATTTTTTTCAGATTAAGAGCTAACCATTACATATATACCTCGGAAGACACATACAGGTTCACTGTCATTCAGAATCAGAAATAAAATTGGAAGCTCAGTCATAGCACCAGATCTAGGGAGGTAATTGGGTAGAGCAAAAAGCAGAGGACAGGCAAAAGACTCTGTAGCATCCCACACACCTGCACAGCACTGTACACTGATACAGTGTTATACTATCTATTCGATTATATGTGATAAAACAAGGTATCCGTATATTTATATGTGTATACATCTACACATAGCCACACTCAGATATACACACGTGGACAAAATTGTTGGTACCCCTCGGTTAATGAAAGAAAAACCCACAGTGGTAACAGAAATAACTTAAATCTGACAAAAGTAATAATAAATAAAAATTCTATGCAAATTAACAAATGAAAGTCAGACATTGCATTTCAGCCGGGCTTCCACAGAATTATTTAAAAAAATAAACGCCTGGACAGAAATGATGGTACCCCTGAAAAATGTGACCAAAGGGACATGTTAAATCAAGGTGTGTTCACTGATTAGCATCACAGGTGTCTACAATCTTGTAATCAGTCAGTGGGCCTATATATAGGGCTACAGGTAGTCACTGTGCTGTTTGGTGACAAGGTGTGTACCACACTCAACATGGACCAGAGGAAGCAAAGGAAAGAGTTGTCTCATGACATTAGAAAGAAAATGATAGACAAGCATGTTAAAGGTAAAGGTTATAAGACCATCTCCAAGCAGCTTGATGTTCCTGTGACTACCGTTGCATATATTATTCCGAAATTTAAGATCCATGGGACTGTAGCCCACCTCCCTGGACGTGGACACAGGAGGAAAATTAAAGACCCATCAAAGAGACGGATAATACGAATGGTAACAAAAGAGCCAAGAAAAACTTCTAAAGAGATTAAAGGTGAACTTCAAGCTCAAGGAACATCAGTGTCAGATCACGCCATCCGTTGTGTCTTGAATCTGTGCAGGGTACAATGAAATCTCAAGACTATCAAGGAATTCTAGAGAGAAATGTGCTGCCCAGTGTCAGAAAGCTTGGTCTCAGTCGCAGGTCATGGGTCTTGCAACAGGATAATGACCCAAAACACACATCTAAAAACACCCAACAATGGCTAAGAGGAAAACACTGGACTATTCTAAAGTGGCCTTCTATGAGCCCTGACCTAAATCCTATTGAGCATCTTTGTAAGGAGCTGAAACATGCCATCTGGAAAAGGCACCCTTCAAACCTGAGACGACTGGAGCAGTTTGCTCATGAGGAGTGGGCCAAAATACCTGCTGAGAGGTGCAGAAGTCTCATTGACAGATACGGGAATCATTTGGTTGCAGTGATTGCCTTAAAAGGTTGTACAACAAAATATTAAGTTATGGGTACCATCATTTTTGTCCAGGCCTGTTTTAGCAGTTTCTTTTTTTAAATAATTCTGTTGAAGCATGAGTGAAAAGCAATGTTTGACTTTCATTTGTTCATTTTCATACATTTTTATTTATTGTTACTTGTGTGTATAAGCAGAAATATAATCTTATATACAGCTCTGGAAATAAATAAGAGACCATTTCATTGTCTTCTTCAATCAGCATCTCTACATGTACAGCAGGTTCTTAGTGAGGAACCGAAGGTTGGGTTCTAGCTTTACTGGCAGATACAGTTAGCGTCTAGTTCATAAGAACAAGGTCAAGCAGCAAACACACAGGACAACACAGCTACAGACTGGCAGAGGGCCAAACCCACTCTCTACTGACCGTAATGAGCGCCACCTCATTCCAATGTCCCTTAACCACCATAAGAGACCTGAAGTGACCACAGAAAGACTGGCGAGAGGCGGCTGGGGTGAAACGCACAGCGAGCATGGTTCTAAAAACAGGCTTCTGGAGGTCATTAGGGATTTTCTAAAAAAAACAGATCTAATACAATATCTGATCTGATTCCAGTAGTGTATAGAATAAAACAGAAACGCTAATTTTAGTCAAACACAAACCCAGAAAACTAGAGAAATTGATGTACACCTAGAGAAATTTATCATTTTGAGGTGGTCTCTTAAATTTTTCCAGAAAATCATGTATGAACTAATTTAAAAGAAGACTGTCCTCTTTGTAAATCTGTGTAAATCCAATGATGGAGTAGCTCACCTGGAGCATGTAGCTGTGGTAGTCCTTGATGCGGACCTGCCAAAAGCGCTGAAGGGCGAGCACGCTGCCAATGCCCACCTCGTGAAAGACCTGCTCCACCACATCAGGGAACGGTGTGGATCCCAGGCGAGCCTCGCGGTCCACAGCTACACGGAGGAGTCGGGTCAGCCGCAGGTAGTGCTCATGAACAAGATCGGTCAGGGTCTCCAGCACACTTTCATTTGCTGACTCAAAGCCAGCGTGGGCTAGCACTGTAGCAACTGACTGGTAGAGGAGCTGACGGCAGGAGGGCCAGCTCAACTCAGTCACAGGCTCTCCTTCACCTCTGTGAAGCAAATGAGAACGGAGAGTAAAAAAAAAAAAAAAAAATTTCACTGAAAGTGATGGGAAATTAAATGCAATAAATTCCAAAGAGTCCATGCTACTGCTGCTCGAACGAGCCTATTAAGATTTCCCTAGGGGGCAAACAGGCTAGCGAAATGTCAGACTACAGGAGAAGTTTCACAAACTTCAATTTTATCCACTGAGATACTGTGCACAAATGGCACGATAAAAAGTAACATATTGAAAATACATTAAAATGCATTCCATATCTACCTGGATTATACTGACATGTCCCAGCACATTAACAGTGTTATAGGAGCTGTATGCTAAATAAACTTACTTGTAGAAGTCACTCTCTGGGTCGCTGTGACGCAGCTGGAACGGTTCACAGGGAGCTTTGCTATCCAGAGGCAGAAGGTCATCTGGAGCTGCTGGAGTGACCGGCCTTGGGGGCAGCGATTCCCCATCCTCTGTCCTGAGAAGGCCTTGAGCATCAGATAAAGCTGCCAGAGGCTGCTGGCCCAGCTGAGCTGCAGTGAGGAGGCTACGGAGGCGCCGCGCATGCTGGCTGAGCTGCACCGTGTGGATGGTCAGGCTGCAGGGCTCTGAAGGGATGTCCAGCATGGTGGTTGGCCGTGGCCTTTGTGCTGACGGCTGGTGCAAGGGAGGATCTTGCATCTCCACTTGGCGAAATTCCCGCTGGAGAAGGTCAAAGGAACTCCGGCCTGGAGGGGCTGATGCAACCGGGAGTTCGCCCCAGTAGCGCATCATCTTTCCTGGAAATGTTCACACCTGTAACGGTTGTACTGGTTATAGTGGACTATTAGAGCAATAGATTGCAATAGTTACAGAAGCCACCAGAGTTTAAAGTAATAGTTTGGTGAAAAGATAGACTTATATAATTCTCCTTACTCCATCTAACAAGCCATTGCACCCGAACCACTTCTTATAATTAGAAACACTGATGAGTAATCTGAAATTATTTGAGATTTGGGGGTCTTCTCTCTTTATTTCAAACATGTTATGGTGCAGAAAAACATAAGACACTATATTACACACAGATATGTCCCTAATGTACAATACAAGTCAACAGGGCACTGAACCCTTGCTGACTATTTGGAAGTTCAAAACATGATCTATGTAGTATCACTATATAGAAAGCAGGGAGCCATCTGGATTTGGCCATAATCTCCTCTCTACACTTAAACCATTAGACAACTTTTTGTGCCTTGTGGCCTATTGCCGCAACTATTCATAATTAGGACAAAAACAAAGATCGTGTGCTGTCATTTGACAACTTATCATAACTAACTAATTTAACAGATTTTGCAGAAGCAAATCCAAGAAACTAATTTTAAATAAACAAGCTAGACCTGTGCAAGATATAACGTTAGTAGATTAATATCAGCGACTGTATACAGACCTTAAAGAGAAAGTCAAAACAAAGCTTAGCCTTCTGAGCTCAGATTTTCAGAATTCACTATAACTATAATAAGGTTGTAGGCATTGTGCAATACTTACCCTTAGAAAGCAGGTCAATATTCGGTAATCGTGTAATGTTTAGTAATTATATGTTTCGATATTCATCTGCGTCTTGCTTTTGGTAAGTACGCCATTAAACGGTTCCGTGTAGTTACATGAAAGCATATCATTAGTTCCTATACACAAGATTACTTTACGTTGAATCTTATTCACAAACTGATTTATTTAAATAATTGAAAAAATTTGCATTTAAATGCCAAATGTATGTAGTGCAATTATATGAAGTATCAGCAAAAGGTGGAATACGTGTCGCAGACTGCTGCCTTCGATGAAACAACAGCAGATCGGAGCGCTTAAATGGCTGCACCAAACAGAAATGGAGGAGACCATGCGACCAAACACCGATCCGGAGATGTCGCTCCGGACCGGAGAAGAGGGAGAAGAGGGAAATAAGGGATGTGATTTGAAGGAAGAGGCAGGGAAACCATCAGAGGCAGCCGCGGACCCGTTTAAGAAACCCGAGGTGTTCGCGGCTCCATCCGTTGCTGGAAGGCGGAGCGGAGCGGCTGAGACCGAGAGAGCGAGCCGGACAGAGAGCGGCGGCACAGCAGTGCAGCCAGGCGGAAGACCCGCTCCTGAGGATCAGGTGCCCCTTAAAGGCTCTACCCAGCCTCCATGTGAAGTTTCAGAGCAGCCTGCAGTGGTGGAGAAGCCTCCTGCTGGAGACAGACCCAGTCAGGCAAAACCCAAGCAAGACGTGAAAGTAAAAGCCCCTGTCAAAGTGCCCCCAGCTGGTAAATTCCCCCCTCTTCCATACACAGAACCCCCATGGGCTGGAGTGGCCACTGTCCCCTACTCCTTCGAGCTCCTGAAGAACGGAGCCATACTGGACACTATCCCTTTGACCCAGCAGAGTTACTTCGTGGTGGGCCGGTTACCTGTCTGCGATGTATCCCTAGAGCACCCTTCCATATCGCGGTATCATGCGGTGGTCCAGTACCGTGGCCTGTCCGGGGAGGAGGAGTCCGTGGGGGAAGAGACAGGGTTCTATGCCTATGATCTAGGTAGCACCCATGGGACGTTTGTAAACAAGAACAAGATTCCCCCTAAAACCTACATAAGGCTGAGGGTTGGGCACGTGCTGAAATTCGGGGGGAGCACCAGACTCTTCATTCTCCAGGTTAGTCCATTCATGCTTAGCATGATAGGAAGAATGCCAGCTGTATGTATGTATGTGAATGTGTGTATGTGTATAGCAGTGTTGCTATACAAAGCAATAACAGGTGGTTATTATAAAACTAAATTTTGATAATAGCACATGGCTGTTTTTTAAAAGTCCATCAACGAATACCCAGTCTTTCATCGATAGACCGCTGACATGGATAAACACCACCACATCTGCCCCTCAGTACAATCTCGTTCTGCACTTTACTTGAACTTCCTATCTAGCACATCTATACCTGCACTTATGTCATGTTATATAATATATAATTCATTATAACTATAATTATATTTAATATCCTGTTCCCATTAATATTCTGTCCCATGTCCCTTTTTTTTTTTTTTTTTGATTTACCAAAAACTCACCAAATTGCATATATGAACTGTGTACATCCATATATTTCATAGCTTCTGTTTCATTTTATGTTTATTTTGTGTTTAGTGTGTAGGTTTTTTTTTTTTTTTTTTTTTTTTTTTAAGTACTGCAAGGAACTATGCACCTAAGATTTTCACTCTCCGTCACACCTGGGCAAATGTGACTTGAATAGATTTTGACAGTGGTGCTGTGGACGCGTATTAGCTGTTGGGGAGGTAGAAGACATGGATTTGATGACAAATTTTAAATAAATATTAAAAAGCATTTAATTATATTTAGATGGTGTGCAGCAGCCCTGTTAGCATCTGACTGTATGCATTTTGGTTTCAAAAACTTTTCATACATTTTATTTATAATCAGATTTGAATTGTATGTTGTTTAGTTTTTAATTATAACATTTATTAGTTTTTAAGTTATAATCATATGGTTATGGACTGATATTTTAAGATATAGGCATTAATGGGTTTAGGTTCATATTGAGTGTTACAGGTTCTCGTTTTTGTTCCCTCTGTTTGTACATTTTTAGGGTCCTGAATCTGATGAGGAAGCAGAGTCGGAGCTGACTGTAACTGAGCTGAGAGAGCGAGCCAAGAAGCAGCGTGAAGAGCTGGAGAAGAGGATGATGGGAGATGGCTCAGATGATGATGATGATGATGATGATGGTGGTGATGAGAATGATGATGATGATAAGAAGAATGGGGAGAAGGAGTCTTCTGGAAGAAGTTCTTCAGATGACGTGGGCTGCTCATGGGGAATGGGTAAACAGGATAATCTTTCGGGGCTGGCTGATCCTGATCTATGCCGAGCCTTTATTTACGTGTGTGTATAAATATATACATACACATAAATAAATAAATAGGTATATATATATATATATATATATATATATATATATATATATATATATATATATATATATATATATATATATATATATATATATATATATATATATATATGCCTTTTACAAAACTGTTTCTTTTTTTCATCATTCAGGAGAGGAGGTTGCCCAAGAGGAAGACGAGAATGAGGAGAACCCTTTTGCCACAGAGTTTCAAGAGGACCAAGAAGCAGCCTACCTGAAGGATCCCAAAAAGGCCTTGCAGGGCTTCTACGATAGAGAAGGTAGCTTGTTGTGTTGCTTTAGCCCAGTTACGTATGTTTAGCGAAGCACATGATGGTTTTAGAATATGGCTGCAGTTTAGTCTTTCTGTAATTTCAGGAGAAGAACTGGAGTTTGAGTATGAGGACAAAGGCCACGGCACCTGGCTCTGCAGAATAAAGTAAGTAGTATCCAGTTGTATACAAACGTTTAAGAACCCCAGGCCAACTGACTGATGTTTAGTTGCTTTTTAAAAAGTATTTCACATATTATAACAATAATTTTGTATAATGGGTGTCACAGTGGCTCAGTGGATAGCACTGTCAGGCCTATATATAACACAACGCTTTTTATAACTGATGTTGTCTCAAAGCAGCTTTACAGAAATTCAGTAATTGTAAGTAATTTGTTAAGTAGACAAAAGAAAGAAGCCCCCGTGAGCGAGCAGAAGGTGACGGTGGCAAGGAAAAAAATCCCTTGAGTTGAAGGAAGAACCCTTGGGAGGAACCAGACTCCCAATTCATAATGAATGCATGATTAATTTTGTATGCTATTTCATCACATTAAACAGATTTTGATTCTTATAATTCCAGGTTGCCAGTGGACGATGCTATGGGCAGGCAGCTGGTTGCTGAGGTCACACACTCTGGAAAGAAGAAGGAGGCTGCTATTCAGTGCTCTTTGGAGGCCTGCCGCATGCTGGAGGCTCGAGGACTACTGAGACAGGAAGCAGGTGGGTCTAATAGCAGCTTGCATCTAATAGGGTGCCTAATGTTTTTGAAGGCTTAACTCAGCCGGTGTGCTTTCTTGAAGTCAGTGTGCATTTCAAGGGTCATCGAGTGTGGGCTCATTGTGGTGAAATTGGTGGAGATATCCCTCCCCTCAGTCAGAAAGAGGAGATTTTGAGATCTTGCTCAGACCTTTGAGATGTTTCTGTTACACCTACATAAACATCTATGCTTGGGCTTATTCCATCATCGTCATAAGGTCTGCTTTAGTCAGTGATGTGTATCAGTTATAATATCACCTCCACATGAGCTAATGACTTGCAGTCCA
This sequence comes from Prochilodus magdalenae, assembly GCA_024036415.1. Classification (NCBI taxonomy): domain Eukaryota; kingdom Metazoa; phylum Chordata; class Actinopteri; order Characiformes; family Prochilodontidae; genus Prochilodus; species Prochilodus magdalenae. The sequence continues at coordinate 333,359 of JAMWET010007503.1, forward strand.
GGTCTATGTAGCTTTATGCTACTTGTTCTGAAAAGCTTATACAGATGTTGTGTAGCCATATGATCCCAGTCTCTGTCTTTTCTCTCCAGTCTCCCGCAAGCGTAGAAAGAAAAACTGGGAGGATGATGACTATTATGACAGCGACGATGACTCTTTCCTGGACCGGACTGGTACCGTGGAGAGGAAGAGAAAAGAACGCATGAAGAAGGCTGGCAAGATTGAGGAACAGCCTGACACCTACGACTCTCTGGTAAAGAAGCCTGTGAAGCTATACTGCTGTAAAAATGATGTGGGCATTAAAACTAGGCCTGTGAAAACTGACACACAAATAAGTCAAGTGGTGTTTGTTGTTCCTCAATATCACTTGTATTCACCTCTTAGAGTCCCCTTAGAGAAACATACAACAGCAGCAGACTACACAGGACTCCAGATTCATGCCAGACTAAAATTGCAAATAAGAATTCTGTTATGTTGCTTGGTAACTTAAAGGTTTAACAAACAAACACCTGTGTGAGAAGTGCAGAACTAGACAAACCAGACCAAATATACAGAACATGAATATAGAGGAAAAAGATTCTTTTGGGTCAGTTTTGAGCAAATGAAAATGAATCACAATCAACTACACAGCTGATGCAGTGAATCGTGATTGATTGCTTGAATTGATTGACAGCTTTTATTGTACTGTTTGAACACTGATATGCTGATGTGTTCTATCTCAGGTTGCTAAGCTAGCTAAAGTGGATAAAGAGATGGCTGAAACTGAGAAGAGACTGAGTTCTTCAGAAAAAGGTCTGCCTCTGTCTCTCCCGGAGTGCCTCTGTCTCACCTGGAGTGCCTCTGTCTCTCACTCTTTCTTAATCATTGTATGCTTGTATGTAAGTGTGTGTACATATCCTCTACTATTGTTCCTGTGTCTGCTTCACCAGGAGGCTCCGGCTCATCCACAGAGGACCCTCTGGATGCATTTATGAGTGCCGTGCGCAGCCAAGCAGCTCTAGATGGAGTGGAGAGGAAGAAGCTACACCTGCACGTGGCTGAGCTTAAGAAGGAGGCTCAGCGACTGCGGAAACTCATTGAATTGACCAGACCCACCCAGCTCCCCTCCCTGCAGAGCACGTAAGAGACTTACTCGTGTAATTTGGAGTTGCGGAAGCTCCTGCAGATTTCCCCAAAAAGTGCCTTAACATGTCTTTGTGCCTAACACGTGTCTACAGTTATTAATTTTTTTGTGTTCAGCCTCCATATGTGTGTATTGTATCTTCCATGTATATGCATCTCTTGTGGCTGTAGATGTGTAGCTGAGATTTTCGTTTTTTCCCTTTCTCTCCCACTGTCTCTGGCATTCCAGTCAGTCCTCTGACACCGAGAAGCCCAAGAAGTTAACCCTGCCTCTGTTTGGAGCGATGAAAGGTGGCAGCAAATTCAAACTTAAGACAGGAGCCATCGGGGTGAGACTTTCTCTGCTGTTTGCCCCTTATTTGTCGCAGTACACAGAGTTGCCAGTTTATTAGGTACATTCTATTCAGCTGTGGTCTTAAGGATTATGGACAGAATCGAAAGTGGCTGCTGAACTGGTCCTGCAGGCCCTGTATACCTATTAGTGCATCTGTATGGTGTTTCTAATAAAATGTCCACACCGTTGCTGGAGAGTAGTAAAGTGGCAACTCCATGTATAAGCTTAAGTCAATATGAATTAAAGTAGTTTTGAAGAAAAGAAAAACCCTCATATGCCAACCAACAGACGCTGCCTCCAAAGAGACCTAACCTGCCCCCTGAGCTCTTCAACATGAAGGAACTCCCCCCTGGTGGAGAGGAGGAGGAAGAGGAGGAAGAAGAGGATGGAGATAAACAAGCTGGAATGGATGAAGAGAGCAAAGCTCAGAAGAAGGCAAGCATGGAAATTGATATGGAGGATGATCAGCCTGATGAGAAGGCCTATGAAGAGGGATCTAATGTTCGTCCACAGACAGAAGGGTCCTGCTCGCCAAGCCCCAGAGGTTAGTGCAGAATCCATATACCCAGAAGCACTTTACACTGCTATTGGGGTAGTGCTACTACACTATAGTGCACTGATGGTCAGTATAGTTGTAGAACATTATCTGCTAAGGCTATGCCTACAGCTCACTGGAGCTGAATATAGTATATTAGCATTATTAAAGTATCGAGTCATGGAGTCGTTTTAAATTTGCTGTATTTTTTTCAAATGAAAATGACATATTTACATACGTCTCCTTAACCCTTTAGCGGTTTAGCAGCCTGCCCATGCTTGCCCAGAATGCTTTTCAAGCCAGGCACAATACAGCACAGCCAGACATAACGGTGCTAATTTACATATATCAATTTTAAGTGTCGTGTCAAAAGCAAACTGTTGTAAGAGAGAAAGTCAGGTTAGAAATTGCTACACTACAAATGAATAAGGCCTGTTTTTGGTATATACAATGACTCAAAAATAATCAAAGAAGAAATTTATTAAATGCATAAAATGGACCTTTTTAAGATTAATATTTTTAAGATTTGTTCCAATAATGTTATTACACTGCATTTAATGAACTGCATTATCGTTGAAAAGATTCAATTTATAATCACATTTAATTCTTGTGCACTTCTTTATTTTGACCACACGGTGGCAGTGTTAGGCTTTGGCAAATCAGTTGCTGTTTACTACTTCATGGTGTGTGTCGTGGCACTGGATAATGAATTTGTGAGCACAGAATGAGCTTGTTCTAATGGGGAACATTTGTATCACTGTGTTTAGAGATTAAAGACTCAGAGATGCCACCAGTAAAGAAGCCTTCATCGTGCGTCAAACAGAAGGCTAAATCTATACGTCCCACAGAAGACTCCACTTCACCTCCGGAAGGTATGAATCCCTTAAATATGAATTTTAATCAGGAATTTGTGTATTACTTTCGCAACCTAAAATACAGCAACATCTTACATATGCTTTAAACTGTCAAGGTGGAGACCCAGAGAAGAAGAAGAGCGGAAAGAGAATGATCGGCCCAAGTAGGGTATGTAGTGTAATTGGTGCTGTGCATCTGCACACATTCAAAATCGACCTCTCTGTAGTCTTTACAGATTCCCAACAAACTATCGCCCACAGACAGAAATGTTCCAGTGAGGTTTTAGTGCACTGATTGTTTTGGAATGAAAAATGTGCAGCTTAACAAGTCACAAATGTTACACACGGCACATTTCACTTTAGGAACCTTCAGTGATCATGTACCATAGCTTGTATGTAGGCAGGTATGTACTGTGATGCCTTGAGATGGGGAATCTGATTTTGGGAAGTCTGATTAGTCTATTCAAATGATCAGACACACAAAACACTTAAGGAGAACAGGTTCCTTTAGCTAGAACACAGGTCTGTCCAACAGGTCAAAACAAAGTGACCACTGTACCTACTGAGTTACTGTACACTAACACACTACTTACAGCACACTAACACATTACACTTACTGAGTTACTGTACACTAACACACTATGTAATGTGTTAGTGTACAGTAAGTAGTGTGTTGGTGTACTGTAAGTAGTGTGTTGGTGTACAGTAACTCAGTAAGTGTAATGTGTTAGTGTGCTGTAAGTAGTGTTGGTGTACAGTAACTCAGTAAGTGTAATGTTAGTGTGCTGTAAGTAGTGTGTTGGTGTACAGTAACTCAGTAAGTGTAATGCGTTAGTGTACTGTAAGTAGTGTGTTGGTGTACAGTAACTCAGTAAGTGTAATGCGTTAGTGTACTGTAAGTAGTGTGTTGGTGTACAGTAACTTAGTAAGTGTAATGCGTTAGTGTACTGTAAGTAGTGTGTTGGTGTACAGTAACTTAGTAAGTGTAATGCGTTAGTGTGCTGTAAGTAGTGTGTTGGTGTACAGTAACTCAGTAAGTGTAATGCGTTAGTGTGCTGTAAGTAGTGTGTTGGTGTACAGTAACTCAGTAAGTGTAATGTGTTAGTGTACTGTAAGTAGTGTTGGTGTACAGTAACTCAGTAAGTGTAATGTGTTAGTGTGCTGTAAGTAGTGTGTTGGTGTACGGTAACTCAGTAAGTGTAATGTGTTAGTGTGCTGTAAGTAGTGTGTTGGTGTGCAGTAACTCAGTAAGTGTAATGTGTTAGTGTACTGTAAGTAGTGTTGGTGTACAGTAACTCAGTAAGTGTAATGTGTTAGTGTGCTGTAAGTAGTGTGTTGGTGTACGGTAACTCAGTAAGTGTAATGTGTTGGTGTGCTGTAAGTAGTGTGTTGGTGTACAGTAACTCAGTAAGTGTAATGTGTTGGTGTGCTGTAAGTAGTGTGTTGGTGTACAGTAACTCAGTAAGTGTAATGTGTTAGTGTACTGTAAGTAGTGTGTTGGTGTACAGTAACTCAGTAAGTGTAATGTGTTGGTGTGCTGTAAGTAGTGTGTTGGTGTACAGTAACTCAGTAAGTGTAATGTGTTAGTGTGCTGTACTGGAGAGTTGTTTTATCCTGGGTATTCCGATAAGTTAGGAATATAAAAGTGGAATACAAGAAGAAGCATTATTCTGAGACTTTCAGTAAAGAGGATGGAGTGGTGTTATTATTACCAGGATAATTAGAAGTGTGATATGGAAGGAAGGCCAAATTGAGAAAAAAAATTCCATTTGTATGTATTTATGTAAATATTAACTATTACTCAAAATCAGGCATTCATATCTGCCCACATGATTCCCCCTCGATGTGATTCATATTATTTATATGAATCAATGCTGCATTTAGCTCTTAGTCTGATTGAATTGTGTAAACTACTGTGTTTCCCCGTTTCACAACAAGTTTCTCTCCGCAGCCTCCCAGCACTGTGTCCAAGCAGTACCCGGAGGACGACCCTGACTACTGCGTGTGGGTGCCTCCAGCAGGTACTCCATCCGAAACTCTTCTCAAGCCTCTTGTCTTGTCTTTCTATGCTCACGAAGCACACAAATAATGCTGGAGGCAAGGACAGTTCCTTCTCCTACTTCTCTACAAGTTCCTCCCATGCTCAGGGTTCCTTAGCATTCAGCACATGCAAGTTCATTCATACTCGGTGCCGAGATTTCTGTTCTTTGATCTGAAGGCTCTTCAAATACTGTTTTGACGTGTCTTGTGCCCAGCCCAGAAATTCCTTCACCCAGGGTAATCCCTAAGTTGATGGGCCAGACTGGAAGAGAGGAGCGAGGAGGAATAACACAGCTGGAGGACCTAGTTTAAAGAAACCAAGCATTTGCACAGCATTTTTGTTCAGGGCCAAAGAATTCACATCAAAGCCACAGAGTTATGAGATAAAGTCTCGCTTCCTTACTGAACGAGGATTAAAGCGAGCCAGAAGCTTTTTACTTGGTATGCGAATGAGAGCCCCGATCACACTGACATTAAAGCTGGACCCAATAGAGAAAGTAATGGCCTTCATTACACCATTGTATTAGCCATATGGTCTTTCATCACTCCACGCTAAGATAAGCATTTAACATTTGAGGGCCTGTGCAATAAAACTGCAAATGGCCATAATGAGTGTTGCTTGAGCAATCTGCTAACAAGGAACATTCACTGTTATAATTCAGAAGTTTCCGTTAAGCGTTTTATGATGAAGGTCCAGAATGTGTGACACATGCTCATGGGTTCAAAATTGCAAAAGCTGGTAACTGAAGAGAGCATATGCCAGCAATACATATATTGTTTATTAATATTATTTATCTTTTATTCTGTAAATTCATCCCTTTTTAGAAAGTTACTGCATCCTCCTTTGTTTGCTAGTCTTCATTCTCTGATATAAACACATGAGAATTGTTTTGTCTTTTTGCTCAACAGTTATTGGTCTTCCATTCCAGCCACTAGTTGCAACAACAACCCCTAAAAAGGACATGCTATTATTAATGAACCTTCTCCCTCTACTTGGCCCTTGAGCTGTTGCCCCTTGGTCACCCATATTACTGCCATAGATGTTGGCCTGACTGACAGAGGGTGATGGTTTTTTTTTTTTTGCGCCGGAGGCCATCTGGTCTTGTGGGCCTAGACGTTATCTTTTACAATCCAAACTGGGGGCTACTTATTCTACTCATTTTGGTTTTGGATTGTGACGAAATCCTCCACTGAATTCTTGAAGCTCATTTTCCTCTAATGGCTGGAGTTTAGTCGATAACATGAGCCTGCTAGTGTAATGCTGTTGGTAGCTGTCCAACCGTTGTTGTCCCCAGACCTTCTTTTTTTACTAGGTGACGTATAGCCTGCAACACTAGACTCGATCAGGTTGACCAACCATCATTAATGTGTCTATGTGGACAAAATACATTTTTAATATTCTTTGTTTTCTTTTCCTTTTCCCCCCTTTCTTTATTATGTTTTAACTTTTATCACTTTTTTGAATTGCCATTCAGAGACTTAACCATGCATGTTGATTGAGTTCAGCTTGGTCTAAACACATCACAGCAGCTGTATATCCCTTGGGTCCTACAGTGTGAATTGACCACTCTTTATTGTTCCCCTTTCTGAACAGGTCAGACTGGCGATGGTCGGACTCATCTTAACGACAAGTACGGCTACTGAGAGCAGGATGGAGACGTTTCTTTCAAACATGGAGAACTCCGACTTAATATGTACAAAACACAGTGCTACGTTTCCCTTTAGTGGAGAACTTCACTTGGACGGGCTAAGAGGACTCGAGCCCTTTGAGAAGAGCATTGTGAGTGAGACACTTCCTGGCATGCACAGGATCGCCCAACTGTTTGCACTTGCTTGGTGTGTTCTCATCTGTGTGCACTTCCAGAGAAGCGTGGAACTGGGTTTTAGGAATGAGGAAAAGACTCGAGCGTGGCACAAGCTTCAGAAACTAAAGAGTAATTTGCTTTTCTTAACTTCAGGCACAAGATGAACTTTGAACGTTGGACGAACAGGTTTTTACATTTTTGTGAGGGTTCGATGCACTTCATCATGTGCTGTTTTGGTGGGGGGTGTGGCCAGTACACCAGATCATTTAAACCCAGTGGGACAGCTGTTCAGTTGCATAGTACTTGATCTCAGTTATTTTCCATATGTGTTAGCCTTCGCTGTCATATAGCCACTGCAGCAATTTAGCCTTGTCTCGTTTTTGCACAGTTTGAAAACTCCAACAGCTTTTATGAGGAATGCTTCTACAGCAGTGTTTCGGAATTGCTTGGAAATGGTCATTTCTATTAAATGTGAAAGGAGAATTCCCATAGGGAAGTTTTCATAATTTGTATTTAATTTAAGTCATTGTAATGTAAACAAAGTCATTCAGAGTGGCTTAATGGGATATGCTCCATTTTTGAGAAACTTGGCGAGTCAGAATTGTTCACAGTGGTGATAAGAATCGGACGTCTGAGGAGTTAATGCCTATAAAAGCTACAGTAAAAGTTATTACACTAAAGTGGCTTGAAGACTTTGCCTGGTGCCTGAAGGGTGGTTTTTATGATGACTAGGCGATAAAGTTTTGGCATGAAACATTTGATTTAGTCCATTCATAGCAGCCAGAACCATGCAGGAAGTTCTAAAGGACCACAGAAGAAACGTATTTGTTCCACTATTTTACACTTATTAACACATTAAAATGATTAACTTGCATAAGAAAAATCTCTGAGGACCCATTTAGGTTTGGTGGTTATTTACGGTTTAAGTTGAAAGGCTGTGTTTGTATTATCGCTGTATTAGACACCACGGTCCCTGGTTCGTATCTCCATCGTTATAAAGAAATGAGCTGGTTTGTTTCTCTGCAGTGCACTGTTTCACATCAGGTCCCCTCTAAAAGACTTTGCATAGTTCATTCAATTAGATGTAAGCAAAGTTCCCATTTAAGAATGTCCCCGTGTTTTCCATCTCCTGTACAGTTACCATTTTGGAAATGTGAGAATTTGGTCCAACAGTAAATGTAAGAAAGCACAATTTTTATTTTTATTTATTTTATTTTTTTGGGGGGGGAGGAACCTTGTGGATCTTGTGCTATAACACCTCACCGGACAGCTGTGTGTAATTTTCATTTGAGCTTCAGCTGTGTCTGCAGCAGCTGCGGAGCAAGATGGCTAATCGGCCAATTATTTATATGGCAATTTATCCGTGAGCAGCCTATGGAGAGATTTGTCTTTGGGATGAGAATTCTACATTAATAGAGTGTTAGGTTTATGTCTATTCCACAGCCAGTTTAGAAATTAGTGTTGGTATGTTGCTCAGCACAAGGGAACCAGGAGTGACAATGTATACAAAATAAATATAGCCATTTTATTTAATATCCAAAACCACCAGTGGACCTATACGTGTCATCTTGTTTTTTTATATGTATCGATGATGATGATGAGGATGATGTGTATATGATGGGTATTAAACTATACGGACGTCTGGTTCCCATCACCACCATTGTGAAAAAATCTGACAAAGCAGTTTTCTCTAAAAAGAAGCATTTCACACCAAATCACTCTGAATGACTCTGTTTACACCTCAACCACTTAATTATGCAGACATTGTGAAAAGTTGGTGGAGTTTCCCTTTAAGTGCTTTTTAATACCCAGGCTTCTATCATTAGTGCTTTACACAGCAGCTGCTGCTCCTGGATCAGTATAACAAGCTTATGCGGGTTCCGTGTTGACTCAGTGCACTGTCCCAGGTCACTGTCTGTGTAACACTAGCCTTGCTGGTGAGTTCTCTAATAGCTGGTGTGATGGGAGCAGAGAGTCCTCCTGCTGGATCTGGCTCTGCGTATGGCTTGTGTTACCTTTCTGGAGAAAGGGCAGTGGAGAGAGGGAGAGAAAGAGGGGGTGTTTATTCACCAGCCATCTGGACACTTGCTCCGCTTTCTGGGATTGAGAGCAAGCTGTTAATGAATCAAATGGCGCACAGTGCATGTGTTGGGGGCGGTGTACGGTTGGTGTGTGTATGTGTGTACGTACGTGTGTTCCCTTTACGTGATCTTAATGAAGAGTGACTCAGCGTTGAGGAGGTGTGTTAATGCGAGCGTGTTTGTGTTGTTTTGTCCAGGGAAAGATTAGGGCCTCCCACAAACTTCGCAACTCGACAGTTCCTTTGTTTCCATCTTGTTCTTGTAGCCCTTCATTTAAGTGTTCTCCGTTGTGGCCGGAATGTTAGAGATGTGTGTTTTATATCACTGTTTATTTTGTAAAATAAAAGTTACTGTAGTACATAAACCAGACTTGTTTGAGTTGGGGTCTGTATGTCTACATACATATGTACATACACGGCGCTGTTTAATAACCTTATGTAGTGTCATATTTATTTACAGCCAAAGATCTTGCAGAAACACTGCATAAAGTTATTTCCAGCACATCCTAAAGACCTCAGAAAACAATTCCTCATCCCCATCGTCCTGAACAACTGAGCAGATCAGTTTTGGCATTGTCATCCAGGAGTATGCCTGTGCTGTCAGAGAAGTAAACATCCACTGATGGGTTATCTTGTCATTAATTATTTGTGTGTGTGTGTGTGTGTGTGTGTGTGTGTGTGTGTGTGTGTGTGTGTGTGTGTGTGTGTGTGTGTGTGTGTGTGTGTGTGTGTCAGTCAACTGGCTTCATTTTACTACCATAATATTGACGACCCTCAACCTGACCAACTGAAGTACCCCCATATGCCTCCAGAGGCTTGTACAGTGGGTGCTATGCATAAGGAGTGCATTGCTTCATTTGCTTCCCTTCTGATCCTGACATGCCCATCATTCTGTAATGGGCTCAATCTAGACTCCTCAGACCACATGACCTTTTCCCCATTGCCCCAGAGTCTGGTCATTAACCTGAAGCCTGTTTTTCTGAGAAGGTTTTCTTTTGGCCACACAGCTGTTTAGTCCCGATCCTGTAAGTTCTTGTCGTGTGTAAGAGCTCTTACGTTCACTAATAAACATTAGCCTTGAGTTCTACTGTCTGTTTTCTAACACTCAGCTTCAGTGTTTGAGTGATATACAGTTATAGTAATGCAGCACTTTTCAGACCACATATCTGTCGCAGGGTTGAGGGTTCTCCACCATCCTTCCTGGTTTTAATAGTGTCTTGAACAGTTCTGAACCCAGGTTCAGTTATTATAGCTACTCCTTAGTTGTTTACTTGATGCAGGCCAACAATTTGACCTTTCTGAAACACAGGAACATCTTTTTCCACAAGCACGGGATGTGTCTTCCCACATGGCTGGTTAAGAAGCGAGAAACTACTCCCTGCTAGTTAGGGTAAAAAAAATATCACTCACTGCAGTAATTATTATCCAATCAAAGCCTCTTGAATAATAATAGTAATAATAATAATAATAAAATAGCCTCAGCTGTATTTGTGCTGCAGACACCAGGATACCTGGTTCCTATCACCACCCCTCCAAGGGACTGGATGGGACTGGATAAGTGTCCTGTCGTCTTCAAAGCATGGTTGTGTGGAACCGCGTTCTCCAAGAGAATCTTTTAATCTTGCATCACCCACCCACCTTGATTGCGCCAGTCCTGGCTATTTGCCCCTGGCCCCTCTCTGCTGCGGCGTTCTGACGTCAAGCTCGGCTCACTCTCTCTTTCACACAAACACAGCTCATCGCCCTGTTTGGGATCTGGCATGGGCAGGCCTGAGGAACCGGCCCACGCTAAAACCAGCGTGGGGCTCTAGGGAGGGTATGGAACTTGGACTGCTGGCAGAGTCGGGCTTATTACCATCCACACGGGCACGGAAGGAAAAAACAAACACGCACACGGTGTCATGTTCGTACTGTATACTCTCTTTGTCATGTAGGTATATGGGCTTGGAATTCAAACCAGCTTTCTCAGGATGTATATGTGCTCTGGATGAACTATATAGATGCAGCCTGAAAAAAAACTGCTCAGATAAACATCAGATAAGCACTGTGTGTTTCAACAGATCTGTCCCTTCTGTCAGGTGCCATGCTACAAAGACCAACGACTGGATGGTGCATAAGGACAAAGTAAAAAAAGGTGCCATTTCCAGGAAAGAAGTGGTTTAAGGTTGGGGAAATTAAGGCGCTGACATCACCAGGTCTACATCCCATCGAGAAACTCGTGGGACAATGTTAGGAAATGTGCAGTGACGAAAATTTCCAGTCACTAAGGAAGGTGCGTAGGCAGCAGTAAGGACAATGCAGGATGATTTATCTCTTTAGATAATTAAAAAGATAACAAAAAGAAGGGTAAAAAAGCAGTTCAGAGGTTTAGCTGCAAACACTGATTAACGTGCTATTAGTGGCCCGTTGCCTATGTTTATGTTCTTATACGCATCAGTGAGGAATTTTAATAATGGGTTTGTTGATTCTATAATACTTCAAGGTTAATAAAGAGTCTGTCTGTCTGTCTGTCTGTCTGTCCATGCATACGTCTGTTGTATATGGGTAGCAGTTCTACCAAATGACTTATCTGTAGTAAAATAATTTTTTTTTAAAAAAAAAATACTCGGTAGGAATCACCCGACAGGATTAAAACTTGGTGGGTAGGATTAACATCATGAAACATGCAATGAGTTTCATGCTCAGGTCGTGCATGTCACGTAGGCAAAGACAGGCTTCGACACTGTACCTGACCTACCCAACCATTAGTGCCCGTAATGCTGGCACCAATGGCAGACGGCTGCAAAATGCAGGACTACAAGCACACAGGCCGTTAAGACCTGTAACACCACATCACTACAGACCACAATTGTGTCATGCCAGACTGTCATGGAGGAACTTAATGGCGGCAGGCTTTTGTCTTGGTGGGACAAGCAATTAATCCGTGTGTGGAGGCACCATGCTCACTCCACCACTACCACAAAATCTGCAGGAATGGTGCAGGAAGCCGCATGGGATGGATTATCACAGGACACCATTAGGAACATCTACAACTCCATGCCGTGGTCCACTTGGTTAGATCCAATTGTTTTAAAGTAATGGTGCCTTAGATTCTGAAAATCAATGCAGAACCTTTGTCCCTACTGAAACAAATGTTCTGCAATTATATAAACATTTTGGGCTTTCTTGGAAAATATATAAATGAGGACATATACTAGGACATATACTATACTACAAGCCGCATCTCACCAAAAGGCGCTTTACTCATTAGAAATGCTGCATATATACTTTTGGACATAGTGTGAATATTTAAATAGATATATATATGGATGGACAGAGTGTATAATCTCCTTAGAAAAGCATGGCTAATAGAATGAGACACTCTAGAGCACATGCACATGAACCCAATGCCACATGGCAGCCAGAGCAGTACTTTCCAGGAAGCTGGCCCTGGAAGGCCCCCAGGCATTTTGTGTTTTCTTACCAAGGCATACCCACTTCAATACAGGAATGACTTGCTAATTAAAGGATTGGTGGGTTCAGGTGTGTTGGGGTTTCGGTGTGCACAAACACTAAAGTGTGTGTGGCGGGATTTCTCCAAGACCACGATTGGGAAGCACTTAGCTAGATGGATAGATCCCCATTGGACTGTAGAGCACTGAAGCTCCATTGATTTCCTTTGGGTTGAGTTGGGAACTAATCGTCCAACACAAGGGCCTGACCACACCAATGTTCTTATGTCCAAATACACTCAAATCCTCACAGCAATTTTTTAACATCTACCTTTCCAAATGGCTTGCATGGATTGTAGTTGCAGCAAAGACAGGACAGAACCCCTCCCACCTACCCCCATCAATTCCCTTGATTTCAATGGAAATGCTAGATGAGCAGGTTTCTATAAACAGTCTCCTTCCACTATTTGTTTTGACTGCTTGGTCACAGTGACTCACAGGCAGTATCCAGTACGTTCCTCAATGAGGAAGTCCCATGCTTCAGTTTGGCCAGATCCTAGATACATACTCCTCACATGGCCTTGTTCTGTGGGGCCTTTTTGACTGTAGATCCTGTGTCCCAAACATGGAAAGACACAGTGGCCACTGCCTCAACTCCCTTAGCTGGCTCACACATGGAGTTCAAATCAGACACAACAGTATCTCCACCGACATGCATGCCAGCTTAAGAGGCATTACTCGAGTTTCAAAACCAGGGTAAAGAGTTCTCAGGGTCATTGTAGCATGACAAATGATTCAAGAAATTGTGTTACAGGCAAAAATGTGATCTTGAGTGAAACCAAGTGTCACAAAGTCAACGTTGTTGGAGCCAAGAGACGTTTATTTCTCTCAGTGGAACAGTTGGAAGAGGACATATAGCTTTTTACCAACATGTACGTTCTGTCCAAACTGAAGGTGCATATCGTATTTCTTTCACATGGATGTCTGTGGAACCTGTAACAACTCCAAAAAAATTTAAAAAGAAAAAAAAAAGTTCCTTGTAGTAATCCTATGCTTTGACCCCTACAAGTGTAGGCTACATTCAGCGAAAGGCTAGGTATGCTGTTGAATACAGTACATAGTTAATCGAAACCTTAATCTTACACAATGTGATTACTTAATGTGATATACTGCACGTATTAACATGTTTTATGTTCAACATTCGATTCGCTTCTTACCAAAACAAATAGAAGGGTGCAGTCAGGATGGTGAAAGCAACTTAAACCATATGCAGTTGAATAGGAAACATAATGAAAGTGACTTACTTTGGTACTTAACTGCACAAGACCCAAAACAATCAAACGCGGCAAAGGAGCGTAGTTTAGGCACATCACACTGTATAACGCCGTCTGACGAAACAGCTGTCAAACTTGTGACTGTTCAACAGGTTTGCATGCTTAATGCTAAGTCTAAGGCTGGACTAGTACCATGATTCTTTATTATTTAGTCTACATATGTATCTTCAAAGTACAGTACACATTAGACGAGCACTAAAGCAGGTAATTTCAATCTTTAGATCGTACGATCAGTTAATTAAATCAGTACTGATTTAATAATTAAACCGTTGACCAAACCTAAAAATTCCTCCTAACGTTGGCCTCTCTGGTCACTCTGGCCGTAATACATCTTAAGCTTAAAACAAAAAAATCACTACAGAAATGAAATAGATTGTCTCCCCTTGCAAACTGATGCTCTTGGTTTAGACCTTCTACCATCAGCGATCACCAAACCTCTTCCTGGAAGTCTACGACTGTGTTTACACCGCAGGCAAACCGTGTTGTGTAGGACGGGTTTCTTCCTCTTGCTCTGAGGGAGTTTTTCCTAGCCACTGTTGCCTCTGACTTGCTCATTGGGGGCTTGGATCTGGATTCTCTGTAAAACTGCTTTATGGCAACATCTGTTGTAAAAGACACTACACAAATAAATTTGACTTGACTTGACTGTCCACACTATGTGCTACGGTAATGACATTGGTGTCAGTAACCTTTAAAGCAAAAATTAGCACTTTATTCAAACTGGACTTGACACGATCATAGTTTGGCATGTGATGCAAAAGACATCCTGACGCAAGAGACATGTCAGTCTGTAACATTAGGGAACAAGATGACCGGAGGGTCGCCGATATGTACAAACGAATCTGGTGACTCTTGAGCCAAAAATAACCCCACTTTCAAACCGACCTGGATAGGGGCCACATATGCCAGGTTGGATCTGATTTCCAGAAATTTGACTTCATGTGTATTTTTGCTGCCCACATGGGTTATCAAATTTCCCCAATCAATTTGGATAACAATCTGGAATTGCATTTCACACGGCCTCAAATATGCTTTTGGACATTTCCAGAAGTTTGAGTCCTGGTCTAACCTTGCATCCAAAATCAAAACCTGAACAAACATTGGAAAGTTTAGTTTTAACCTGCATCTAACCAAACCTAATCCTTACAACCAACGATAGATTTCTTAGTGGGTTTATTAGATGGAGACGGTGTTGCAGATTATGGTTGGAAAACAGACTCTGCAGATTTCCAAGAGCAGGTTTGGTGACCACTGTTTCACATGATCTTCAAACAATGATGATGCACATATCTGAAACATCAAGAATTGGCCATTTGTAAGACATTACCTAAGAACCACTGACCAAACAATGCTGGTTTCTGCCATCCGTAATGCAGCTTTTGATTGTGGCTCTGCCGTTTTCAGTTCGCTACAGTGGCTAGGGCCTTGTCATTGTAGCAAGTTTAGAACGGATTTCCTGAGATGAGGTCAGAGAGCCAGAGAGGGTGAGATAGTACAAGACGTCGTCCGACTCCTCGATCCTCCTGTACATTCTGCCATTCTGTCTTGACTTCCTGTTTTATCAACAGAGAGGCTTTGTTCAGACTGAAATCCTGCAAATAACAAGACAAGAACATCGTCTTTTGTCCTCATGTGGAAAATATCGGTCCATCAAACTCTGCTGTTTAGCCTCTGAAAAGTTCCAGTCTTTTGCCCTCAAGCACACGGTGGTTCCTCATTGGAAAGCAGGGGGCTGCATGGGGGAGCTGTGCTCAGAGACCGGAAGGCGAAGATGGACGGGTCATAGGAGTATCTGGGGGAGTGACGGCTGCTGCTCAAGTTCTGTGGAAGAAGGAGAGAATGGAGGATGCATTAAAGCCAAGCAGATACTGAAAAACACAAGCACCTTTCCAGGAATTTAAATGCTTAAATGATTCTCCATGAAACTGACAAGCCGAAGACAGCGAGGCTTACCCTGCTTTAAAAGGAATGTCGAATAAAGGTTTACTTAGTTTCCACTTATCTTAGATGTAGGCCATCAGCCTAAGCATATTTACTGTCTAGAGTTTGCTTCTATAAAGATATGAGGCTAGCATTGCTAACCAACACTAGGAGTCAGTAGTCACCCTATTCTTTTTCCATGAATATGAATATTTTCCACTGAGAATGAATTCTTCTTTTGTGAACATAATCTGCATCCTCAAAACAGCCTCTGGACATTGGAGGACATTGGGGGATCTTTATTTTAAGTGATGAAATCTTATAAAAATGAATGAACATTAGTTTAAAACATTTTCTTTAAAAACGTTACTTGACAGTGATTTAGCCAAAGGTGTGGGAATGGTCCTTACAAACAGTTAGGTCCACATCGGTGGTCTAAAATGACTGCTGGGTTTAGCTACAGGTACTTTATAGTAAGCAAGATCTCAATGAAGAACTGGATGTGTAGTTTGAGCAGGTTGAGATGTTTTGAGGCTGCACCTATGGAAAAGATTGGGGTTCTATTGGGTAGAGATTCGACATTCGTTTGCACTGATAGCTTCACAGCTCTAAACCAAAGAAGCAAAACCTGGACATCAAACATGTCTTTGGGCAAAATGATACAAAGTTGATGTTTCACCAGACAAATTTATTTCTGCACCAAACTGCTTCAGGTGGTTAGGCAGATGATAAATATTAGGCTTACAAGTGTTTGGATGAAGAATGCTGTGTGTAAAACAGCACTAAACAGCTTAGCTACTGTCTAAAATGGCTGCTAGGTTTAGCTACATGCTGAGGTTTTGTTTATCTGTATATTTAGTGTGTCTTTGATAAAGACCTGGATGTGGTTTGAGCAGGCTGAGGGACGTTTTGAGGACATCCCTCAACTTTGGACATCAAACGTCTTGGCTGATGTTGGGTACATAGCCAATTATGAAAAGTTGATGTTTCGCCCGACAAATCTCAAAAAATACATATGTATACACACAACAAACCTGCTTCAGGTGGATAGGTGGATGATAAGTAATTGTTAGGTTAACAGGTGTTTGTTAGTGTTCTGGAATGATAAATGCTGTATGCAAACAACACTAACTAAAATGGAGGCTAACTGCAGCTACATATCGACATTTTGTCTATCTGCATATCGTTGCTGTCCAAAGAAAAACAGGTATCTCCAAAATGGCAACTTTACAGGAGAGGCCAAAAACCTCATTAATTTGAATGGAAGTCAATGGAACCAGACGTCTTTCCAGGCATTTTAGGCCACTCATGTGATCAAATGAAGCATAAAAGTAAAAATCAACAAAAATGGAGATACATGTTTTTCTTTGGACAGCGACAATATTAAGAGTCTCCTTAAAGAAGACCTGGATGTGGTTTGAGCAGGTTGAGAGACGTTTTGAGAATGTATCTGCAGAAATGATTTCGGTGACTATTGGGTAGTACTGCAGTTTGTTGTACTGATGGCCTCATAGCTCTTGTTCTACGCTAAAGAAGCATCGCATGTACATCAAGCATGTCTCAGCTGACCTACTACATCTCCGGTAAGTGGAAAATTCTCCAAAGCTGATGTCCCCCCAAATCCCTCATTTAAATCAGGACTGTATTCAGCCCAAAACTGCTTCAGGTGGTCAGGCAGATGATGGCTGCATAAGATATGCTAAAAAATGTCCAACTCAGTGTTCTTGGATGAGGATGGCTGTGTGCAAAACAGCACGTTTTCATCATCTTTCAAATACAGCCCAAACAGAACAGCTTTCTCTCATACAGTTAATGTACTGCCATTATAATTGTTCGGCATTTAGGCACTGCCAAATACTAGTTACATACCTAATTTGTGGCAACTGGATCTGCGTGTGGAAAATATCAGTAATGTAGTGTGTCCTCGGTTCCTGGGTTCTTTATAGATTTTCTTTATGGACTAAAGTCACCTTACAGCAAAGCCCAGAATTCAGAAACCCTGGCACGAAGGGCACGGCCTCACATTTCCTCAGATTTTTCTTTTGCAGCACCTGCACAAACAACTTGCCTAACTAGCCCGAGGAACGCATCCCACATCCCTGAGATCATGACTTAAAAAAGACAAGACTGGAAATCCATCTGCGGATGTTGTTTCATACAGTCTTAGGCAGAAGTCGGAACACTTCCAGACGAATTCCATTTTGTTCATTTGTTAGAGAAACATATGATAGCACACCCTTTACAAGGAGCATGCTTAGGCGTCGCACTTTTCAGCAAATCTTAGTATACAAGATTTTAACATATTGGAAATAAATAAAAGGTGCCTTAACTTTTGCACAGACCCCAACCTTGCGGACATATGTCAAATTCAGCAAATAAACCACAACTGTACATTACTTAGGATGCAGTAGCTTATAGTACATGCATATAGCAAATGTGTTCCTCTCCTCATCCAGTTCACCTGGACAGTGAACTTCTGCTCTGTGTTGCTCTTACACTGACATAAGCTTTGCCATTGTGAAACATGCAAATGATTCCGAGTTTATTCTCAGTTTATGCTCAGCCGTGCACGTAAGGTAAGCAAGGACGGGCCTTATCGCTGTACCTGACTGACCCAACAGCCACGATTGCCAACATTCCACAAGCAGTGATGCCCTCCATGAGTCATTGTAATAGTGCCAGCACCATTGGCAGATGACTGCATGACACAGAAGTAAATGCAAGCACGACTCCCATCAACACCACATCAATATCACCAAAGACTACAAAGGTGTCGTGCCAGACTGTCATGGAGTGATTCAGAATGGCTGCGGGTCATCTTTAGTGGTGAGTCCCGCTTTTGTCTTGGTGGATGAATGTGACCAGCGAATGTGTGGAGGCAATGTGGTTAGCGCCCAGATGAACAGTTTGTGGTCACGTGTCACACTGGTGACACTTCACCTCCACCCTTACTGGAAAATCTGCAGGAACTGCTGCATGGGATGGATTATCACAGGACAGCATTAGGAACCTCTACAACTCCATGCCCAGACATCTGCACAATACAGAGTCCATGTAGTCCATATCAGTCTAAATGTGTCATCTTTTATTGTTCTTGGTAACCTTTATCTTCTTCCCAACAGCACTGCAGTCCAACACTTTCTCATGGGTGCAACTATTCCTTGGAGGATGAGTGTATATTCCATTTCTTTTTCCATAGCTGCAGATATTAGCCAACAGCTGAGGAGATGTTAGATGTCCCATCCAAGACAAACTGCCAATGCTGAGCAAAAGCAGGCAGATACACTCAGAGAGAACCTATGAACCCACCACTATACTGAACTACAAATAATGTGCTGCATGTAAATGAACCAGGCCCTGCCAACCACATCAATGAATAGTACACAAGCATTTCTGTACATTCTAAATAAAACGTCTTCATCTGAGCATGGCAGCCTAATACACAAATCTTGCTCCTTCTTTCCATGGCCAAGGGCCTGGGTCTAAAATTAGCAGCCACTTCCCTGTCTTACAGGAAATGGTTTTGTGTGATTTGGCAGTGATGCAGCACTTTCTCCAGCCCCGCTTGGAGTGGGAGATTGGGGGTTATGTGTGCTTGTTCTCTGCAATCAGGAGTGGCCCCCATGGATAAGGCTATGACCGCAGAGAGATGGGCTGGGGTCTTCACTGCAACAGATGTAGTTAATTCCCTTATGGCTGGTGCCTCTGTAATCTAGCTGCAGTTCACATTTCTTCTTTCACGATAGCTCTCAGCTCTGCAAAGGTGCTTTTGGAGTGAAGGGAAAAAAACACTTTTGGGTTTTTCTAGAGAATCTTTCAATGGATTGTTCTTTCATAGAGTCATATCTGTGAAAAATGCATTTACTGTCCAGTTAATATATGGAAAGACTGATGTTACAAAAAACAGCACCTTTACACACATCCACCTACACTCATCGTCAAAAGAATAGTTGCACCCAGAAGGAGGTGTGGGATTGCAGTGCTATTGGGAAGGAAGATAAAGGTTACCAGGAACAATAACTGATGATATGTTTAGACTGATATGGATAATATTTATTGAGCTACACACACAGAAGTAGTGTCTCTCGGTATGGCGTCGGGCCGCCTTGTTTGCGAATGCAGATGTTAATGAATGGCTAAAAGGAATGATTGAACATTTGGGCATAGTTTGAGAAGAGGTGGTGGTCAATTTCTCCAAACAAACCAGATAAGTGCTAAAAGGAATGATTGAGTACTTGGGCATGCCAAAGGCCATAGTGTGAAGGAAGTAGCTGAATCTGCAGGTGTATGGATGTGTACGGTTATACCGGTCTACCAGCAGTGGCTAAAATCCCAGTCTACAGGGAGCTCTCCTCAGAACTGTGCCAGGGAAGGCATCCACCAAATCTGGCCCAACTGGGCAATTCATTGAAACAAGAGTTGCTGAACACTGATGTGGCCTACATCCAGAAACCACAGCTGTTAATGGTGCTCATGGAGGCATTACACGCTACTGGGTACACTTCTGTCTCAGGTGACTCATTTTTTCTCCAGCAAGCTTATATGCATTATATATTCTTATACACATTGTATATTCATATGTATATTTGTGACCCTTGTTTAAAAACCATGTTACTAATCAGCCATGCTTCAGGTCTATATGACTAAACATCTTTATGAAATAACATCAGCAGGGGCTACCGCATGACAGGAAGCTTGCATCACAGATCTCAACCACTTCATGCTATGATTGTACTGTTGTCATGGTAAAAGCTAAATCACCGGATCTGATTCAGAGCCACGGGACATTGTTATAGGCCCACTCAGTCAGAATAAACAAATAAATAAATAAATGAATAAAAGTAATCATACAAAAGCCTCCTGCATACACCGTCCAAGATGAAATATCTGCTTTCTTCATTCCCCTTACTCAAAAATGTCCCAGGAAAACCCAGAAAGAGTGACACGATACATAATACATTACATATGCACGCTGAGTTTAGTGTATTAAATCACTGAACCTTGTCTGAAACAGCCCTCAAGCGTCTCCCTGCCACATTACAGGACTAAAGAGAAGTTGGGGGGAGATCAGGTTCCAGCCCAGAGGAGCGAAAGCAAAACTTAACGTGTTTCACATATGAGCTCCTAAGCCTGGCAGAAGCTAAAACGGAGTAGCATTGAGAGAAATGAGGTGAGCCGGCCCTACATGGAGCCAGACTCTTTTTCCTGTCATAGAACCGCTACGTTTGAGGTTTTCTGCCCCCCCCACCCCAGTCCCTCTATGGGACCAGATCAACACATAATCATGAAATGAGGAGGTATAAATTTCATTGCTGTGCTACATAACTCCGCTTCCCCTCAGCTGCAGGCTAAAGGTATCAAAGTGCGACATAAAACATTTTAAGTTCATTCCCTCGTTACAATCCCAGCAGCAGAGAGTGCTCAGACTGCGTTTGCTTATACTGCTATTTGAGCTTTGTGGAGAATTGTGCACAGCTGTAGCTACGAGGGAAACCACTGCAACTTAATGCCAGGTCTGGCTCTTGACAACAGGCAGGTTTTCATGAGCAGGATGTTATGAACTTTAAATGTGTGATGTACGTGACTGGAAAGAGATAAACTGTTTGTTGGTGTTGGCTGGTGAAAGAGTGTATTTGAAATGTCTCAACTAGGAAAATAATGCAATTCCACATTCATCTCAAATCACATGGCAGAATTTGTGACTTTCCTGCAAACACCCTACAAGCATTTGTCAACTTCTTCCTCCATTCCACCTTAAATAGTGCTGTACAGCAATGCAACTGCTGCACCATTTAAGGTGGACCACAAAACCAATGAGAAGGCAACTTCTGCTTTGCCACGGTATATAAGTCTCATATGCATATACAGTCTCACAGCATATACAGTCTTATACACAGCTAGAGAATACAAACACCAGTGGTTTTGCTGAGTTATTGCAAAAGGACTCTACACTAAGAGAGCAGCTAGCCTTTTACTAGCAGCAAACATGCCTATGTCAGCCTGTTGAGGGCTGTGTGGACTTATACTAGCCAATAGATAACTCTGTACCCGCAATAAGTCAGCCCACATTGGACCCACACTGGTAAATCCACAATGTGCCCTAATAGGTTTCTGTTTGGGCACTACACCTGACTCAACCTCACACAGGTCCACTTCACTGACTTAGCCCACAGATAACCATACCTTGGCCCACAGTGAGTAACTCCACACTGTGCCCACGTTATTTTGCCCACTATTGGTCCATTAGTCTATCCGGGTGGGTGGGCAATACATCACTCATCCACACTAGGCCCACATGGGTGTGTTTGCAGGGCAGGGTCTTCAGTGTGCTCACATTTTTCAGATAAGATTAGCCATGACATTGTGGAAAACAATGTGTATTAATTGGGTGTTGACGATAGCAATCAGAATTCCTTTAACATTAATATGAACATCAACATCCCTGGGAGATTCCCAGCTATTTGGGATTCCTGGAAATGCACATGAAAAAGACTAGGCGAGCTGGTCTGACTGTGACTAACATCATGAGCCTGCAGTTGAGTGGGAGCACCTGAAAGCATTCTTATCAGCCAGTTGTGTGACAGAAAGTCACCAAATGTTGATAAACCTCTGGCACCGCCTCCTTGTTTTGGCTGTATCTATAGAATATCTACAACATACCACGGTTTTCTGTCAAATCAAATGATGAACTTTGTACGCCTTTAAACGATGTGAATAAGCCACATGCATCATGAACAACAAGGGTAAACTAGGATCCTAGGAGCATGTGTGTTTACCACGAAGATCATTAGCTCTGAAAGCTCTCAGCTGTTTATCAGTGGAGGGAAGGAGAAAAAGCCCAGATATATTTAAGGCTTTTGTGAGGTTTACTGGCTTAAGGTTAGCCACCGCTGCTATGCCGCCACAACAGGATGACGGCAATATGTGCACATACACACGTGTTCCAGTCTGATGGTTCCGATTATGGTCACACTGCTCCATGTTTGGTGTGTCTCTGATCTAGGACCACACATGAAAGTGACTCAGCTCTCATTTGAAATAATCAGGTTTTGTGAAAACCTTTAAGGCTCATTTACATTACATGCCCTACTGCTACATTCTGATCGTTTTGCCCAGGTTAGATCTTTCTAGCTTGATGGATTTGTTTATATAAGCCTATTTTCACACTGCTAGCCCAAATCCAATTTTTGGCATATCCGGATTGTATCCAGACTTTTGATGGTATGAAAAGCAAACAGGTCAAAAATTTTTGCAAATTGGATCCAAACTACTTTTGGAGGTGGTTAAATTGCGATTTCAATTTGATGTCTTTAACCTGGTAATGTAAACACAGGCTTAGGCAAACCAATTTTTGATTTTGCCTCTCTGACCTGGTAATGTGAACACAGCCTTAGCCGGCAAAATCTGATCTGGCTTCTTCAACCTGGTAATGTGTACACAGCTCTAGGCGACAAAATCTGATTTGGCTTCTTCAACCTGGTAATGTGAACGCAGCCTTAGGCAAACCAAATCTGATTTGACTTCTTTAACCTGGTAATGTGAACGCAGCTCTAGGCGACAAAATCTTATTTGGTTTCTTTGACCTGATAATGTGAACGCAGCCTTAGGGGCAAAATCTGATTTTGCCTCTCTGACCTGGTAATGTTAAAGCAGCCTTAGGCAAACCAAATCTTGACTTTTCCTCTCTGACCTGGTAATGTGAACACAGCCTAAGGGGCAAAATCTGATTTGGGTTCTTCGATCTGGTAATGTGAACACAGCCTTAGGCAAACCAAATCTGATTTGACTTCTTCAACCTGGTAATGTGTACACAGCTCTAGGCGACAAAATCTGATTTGGTTTCGTCGACCTGATAATGTGAACGCAGCCTTACTGGCAAAATCTGATTTTGCTTCTCTGACCTGGTAATATGCACGCAGCCCTAGGCAAACCAAATCTTGGTTTTTCCTCTCTGACCTGGTAATGTGAACACAGCCTTAGCCGACAAAATCTGATTTTTCCTCTCTGACTTGGTAATGTGAACGCAGCCTTAGGCAAACCAAATCTGATTTGTGTTCCTTCAGCCTGATGTAAGGTCAACATGATCTTCATTCGGTTTATAGATCATAAAGAAATATTTATATTAGACATTCTAGCAGATCTTAAAAGTATGTTTTGCTGCACTGACTAAAGATTTGTAGTCTTTCAGTCAACAAACAAACAAACAAACAAACCAGAACTGTCTCTCAGACAATCTCATTCACATGTGTTCATCCCCTAAACCAGGAGCCTTCAAAATGTGCTCTCTTATCAGCTCTAGTCAGAGGTAATGCAGTGCCTCTCTCCCCAGAGATACGCATCACAAACCTCAAAAGACACCTTCAGCAATAACATCCTATACTGCAGTTTAGTCCATGGGAACATGCTAACCTCTCCACCTTCACATCTGTCTTGACAACAAGCCTGAGTGCAGTCTAAGCACTGATGGAAACGACTGTTTATCTGCTCTGGTTTCAGCCACTGATGACTCCTCTTTTCCTCCCTCTCTCCCTCCCTCCTTTGCTTTCCTCATCTCCCTCTTGATCCTCAGCTCTCAACCTTACAACTCCCACTGCACTCTCTCCCTCTTTGCCCCCATGACAATCGCTCCTCTAACGGGCCCCCTGGTAACTACACTCTCCCCGCCACCCCCTCCGAGCTCCACCTGGAGCACGGCCAGGAAAAAAGAGAGATACTAAACGATAGAGGACAGAGCAGGAGCAGGGGGCCTGTCTTCAGCATGCAAAGAGGACGGAGGACACAATATGAAGAAACCCAGTTAACGAGGAGTATGCGAGGAGCTACCAGGTAGATGGGACGGGACATCAGAGAACTTGGTCCACCTTCTTTATAAAAGCTACAAACTAACTGGCTTTCCTTCTTTTCAGTACTGTATTCAGCTGGAGGCGGGGAATAGAAGGAGAACAGTGAAGATATAAAGAGATTTGGCAGAAAACAACAGGATGGCAGAGAAGAAGGATAATAAACATCTACTATCTCTCCACACTTCCATGAATATAGATCACAGAACCTGCAACAGCAGGCACTCTATAAATGGAACATGACTTCATCTCAACACACACACACACACAAGGCCTCTCTCCATCACTCGTTTCTCTTCTCCTCTTCACCTTAATCGAATAAAGCGGACATTCAATCCCTTGTAGATGAAATGGAGGTTCTTGGATGTGCAGGGGAGAAAAGCTATTACGCAATAATTATGTTTTAAGCCGATTAGCTGAACGCGTAATGGCTGTGAGTTCAGAGGAACTCAAAGTGGAAATGCAGAGATTTGAAGGAAGGGCTGAGGCCTTCATTACAGTAATAACAACATTGTCAAAATGGGAGAGGCTGTTTATTTTGCCCTCGCGGACAAAAACATGCTAGTGATTCAGATGAAAAGTGTGTGTGTGTGTATGGGTGTGTGTGTGTGGGTGTGTGTGTGTGTGTGTGTGTGTGGATGTGTGTGTGTGTGTGTGTTAAGTTTATGCCACATTGTGGGGACTAAAAACCTGTTTAAACATGTACGCCGTGGGTCCTTCAAATGATTACATTGTAAGGTTTAAGAGATGCTGTAAGGTTAGGACTGTGGTTAGGGCTGAATGTTAGGACAAGGGTTAGGGTTAGGCTAGCAATAGTTCTGATTAAGGTTTGGGTCTCCAGGAAAGGAATGGAAGTCAATGTCCCCACAATTCTAAGATACAAACATTTGCGGGTGTTTTCAGGATATAAATGTCCAGAATAGAGAAAAAGAAGATCAACAAGGATGTCAGGTTCAGTGCTCCGGATTGTGTAATGTGAAAAAATAACTAAAAAAAAAAAAAAAAACACACTTTCATTTTGGTTTTTGATAATTCATTATTCATTATTGATTGATATTAAGGTTATGGTTAGTTTTAGTCTTGGTTAGTCTTAGAAAGTGAATGATGATGATTATGAGTGAAATGAAAATGATTTTAGTTAAATGGCCAGATACAAGTTAGATTAGATAACAGTGAATTTTTGTTAGTATCATGAAAAAAGCAAACAAACCAATAAATGAATAAGTAAATACAGTAAACAGGAAGTAATACAGGAGCCTCCTCAACTGATCATAATATCCAGTATTTCAGTGCTTGGTGTTCCCTCCTTTTTCCTTTATTACATCTTCTATTCTTTCCTGGAGACTCACCTATTTAACTTTTTGAAGAAACGTCCAGAGATATTTGTCCTCACCTCCAAAATTTCCACAAAGTTCAGTGTTAGAAGTTTGTTTCACTGTCTGTTTTTCTTGATCCAACTATTCCACAACACATTCAGTCATGTTCAGCTGTGGACTCTGGGCTGGCTATGTCATTGGAATCAACACAAATCACCAGAAGTGGCACATTTTTAATAGGTCTTCAATGTGCTATAGGATGCTGGGGTGGCAAGGTCAGAGAGCCCATTCTCCATATTATAATCAGTGTACCATTAAAATGATTTTGACGTTATTAAAACGTGCTTTAGGCACTGACAATGTCCATTCTATGCTTCAAATAGAACACTGCCATGCATTTAATTCTTCTTACAGTGACAGTATCGGTGGTCTACCATGTCTTGCATGGTGGTTCGGAGCCCCATTTCCTCTGTGTCTCCATTTTGGAAACTCCTGTTTTTTCCCCCTTCACTTCTTTGACCTTCTTCCTCCTTATGCAAGTGGGTTAACTTATCTAACCTCCACAGAAACATCTCCTGATATAAACTGACTTGTACCTATTGGCCATTTTGACTGTAAACAGAATAAATGAAGGGTGGCTTCTGATCCCGACATGGTATAAAAACAAACCTGTCTATGTGTGTGTGGGTTTCTGACTCATCCCTCTGCCTCCAGCATCACTCTGCCTCCAGCAACCTGACCCATGTGTGCACCTATTCCTGTGCCATACTTGGTGGGCAGCAGGAGGAGCTGGCTGGCTGAAGCGCCAGGTTTATAGTGACGTCACACACCATTAACACCCAACTCTCTCCCCCTCTGGACTAACGCAGGCTCTGCTAGACAAATACTGCTTCCTCGAGCATGTTTCTCAGGGTCAGCGAGTGTGTTCCTGGGACTTCAGTACCCAGCCAACAACACCAGCTCGGCGCTGTTTTACAAATAGCCGCATTATTCACCAAGCGCCGTTTAGGGAAAAAATAAATACAGGAATACAATCAAAGATTTTACAACCCAGATACATCTGTTATGATTTTCTGAGTTTGAAAGAGGTTCAATTGCCTCATGAAATGCAATATAAACAGTCGTTTTCTGGCCTGCTGTGAGGGGGAGACTCAGCAGTCTGAACAGCATGATGTCATATGACTGTATGTTATTAGACTGGAAAATCATTCCTAACTTAATATTATTGCTAGTCTGCAGCCAAGGCCGTTTGTATGTATGAGCAAAGTGAACATGTTTATGCTTCGGAGGTGCACTCACCCGGATCTTTATAGTCCTTGTTTTCCCACCGCAGTTCTTCTTCAAGAGCATTTTCTGGAACAAAAAACCAAAGCAGCAATATTGACACTGGTTAGTTCAAGTCCATCACTACCACATTGACAGTCCCCTATTCTCTGATCCCAGACACTGTGGACATCTACGTTTTGGCTTGGACAGAACATCAGAACCTGACCGATATGAGCATTTCTGTGACCTTTACTGATGTTTTAAAACAGCAGCATTTCACATGACCAAGAATGAACCTCCAATAGTTGAATTAAATAGTGATTAATATGCCTGTGCCTTAGTGACAGAGTGATCATTGACTCTGATGGTGTTCAAATGTACCAGTTTACCCAGTTTAAGACCCACAGTTTGAGTTCAGTGCTAATGCTAAGGGGTCTACAACATTGAACAATCAATAACATTGGCTTATATGACGGTATAAATATGATTTTATATGATCACCATTGGCAACTGAGAATTACAATACCAAATTATATCTGTCTGTGTTCAGTTTGGGTGCCTTTGATGCATTGTAGCTTTGACTCTGATGGTGTTTTATGTTAAGATACCAGTTTAGCCAGTTTAAGACCCACAGTTTGTGCTCAGTGTCAATGTTAAGGGTCTACAACATCAGACAATCAGTAACATTGGCTAATATGACGGTATAAATTTGATTTTATATGATCACCAGTTGCAACTGTGAATTACAATAGCAAATTATATCTGTCTGTGTTCAGTTTGGGTGCAGTTTATGCATTGTTGCTTTGACTCTGATGGTGTTTTATGTTCAAATGTACCAGTTTAGCCAGTTTAAGACCCACAGTTTGTGCTCAGTGTCAATGTTAAGGGTCTGCAACATCAGGCAATCAATAACGATCAATAATCAGTCAATCAATAATCGGCTGATATGATGGTGTAAATTCAATCTTAAGATTATATTTCAACAGATTTCGTCTGACAGTGCTTTAGTGACAGATACAATCATCAGTAGTCAGCTGTGAATTACATTAGCCAATTATGAATCTCTGTGCTCAATGGTCACACTGTACAAAT
The DNA here is from genome assembly GCA_024036415.1 of Prochilodus magdalenae. NCBI lineage: Eukaryota > Metazoa > Chordata > Actinopteri > Characiformes > Prochilodontidae > Prochilodus > Prochilodus magdalenae. The sequence goes on from JAMWET010007503.1 coordinate 361,325, forward strand.
TCACATAAACATCAGAAACTCACTATAAATATAAATATAGACAATATCAATATTGAATTGTATGTGTTTTGTTATTGTTACCATGAGGGCAATTTGAGTTCAGATGACTGCTTTGGCCCGTATGCCAATACCCAGCGCATTATCAGCTGATATATATTAACATAACAGTAGGACACTAGCTTGTGCTGCTGTAATAGAAGTGACTACATAGTGACTCTAATAATGACAGTATACGTCATGAACCCATTCAACTTCGAAAAGGCTGTTCACTGCACAGATCTTTTCACTGTACAGTTCAAATGCCCACCCAACCCTCCAAGTCTGGTTTCGACATCTGTCATCCAGGCCATTCATGGAGGCCAAACAATGACCAGACCCCCATGTGCTGCATATGAGCAACTGCATATGTCCTTGGATTAGTCTGTATGGATTACTGTAATAAAGGGAAATTGGAAGGACTCGTATGACCGTTGCTCAAATGCGGGTCATTCTCCTAATAAACAGCAGCTGTTCCTTCCTATAGTGAAAAAGACTCTATTAATGCATTTAAATAAGAAACTGAAAAAAGCAAATCTCTACTGTTTCGCAATACAGTTATTGCTTCTGAACTGAGGATAAATGCTACACAGTGGAATTGGCCCTGTAAGTGTTGGGTAAGATTCAGAACACCAATAAAACTTTTTAGCACATCCAACATCTACTAGCATGTAAAGTGAATTTTATTACGCTCTATTCTTCTGTCTTGATTACTTTAAAAGATAAATTGATGTCTTGATTATATCAATTAAATTGAATAAATACATTTATAAGTGAGCATATTATCAATATACTGAGGCCTGACACAAATACTAAATAACTGACTGATTGCCATTATCCGAGTTGACTATTATGAATTACTACATGATGCTGCAAACTGGTGAAGCCGAGAGAATATTTGAAGTAGTGAATCAAAGCAGAAGCCCCAACTGGACTTTGAACCGAAGGGGTTAAACCAAGAGGAGCTTTTCTGGCAGGCACTTCAGCCAGGCCCATATTGTTGTCCATCCAACACCTCCCATTCCACTTGAGCGAGCGTTTGCTCACTGCCCCGCTGCCTCTCATAATCTGCCCTCGCCTCCGAATCCTAGAGACATATGGAGGCCCTCAGTAAGATGCCGCTCTCTCCTGTGCTCTCTTTTTCTTTCTCAACATTCCCCATACAGCCCGCTCTTCATCCCGGGACAACAGCTCTTGTCCAAAGCAATATTAAACATGGAGATTGGCTGCCCGTTCAGTCTCCTCCTGATCTCAGTCATTTTTCTCCCGCTTTCTTCATACATACAGCCATGAATAGGGGCGCACACAGTGTAGCTTGGCCTCTCAGGGAGAGAAAGGGGGCTGGGAGGGGTGAAGCGACATCTGTCATCCGTTTCTCTCTCTCTCTCTCTCTTTCCATTCCTCCTTTTGGCTGGCACGAGGGCCTAATGCGTGTGTATGTGTGTATATGTGTGTTTTTGACAGTCCTTTCAAGTCTGGCCACCCAGGAAACAAAGAACGGAGCTCTGAACCATCATAAGTGGTTTTCCACTGAATATGCTGCAGCCTAATGAAGGTCTAGTGATGGATGTGAATGTACTGCAATAAGAACATAAATCCCAAACCAAAACCTCTGCTAATATAAAAATCATAATCAATAATCTGACTTAATAAAGTGAAAATTCATCACTTGAGTTGCCAGTTTCAACAAAGGCTTTTGAAGTCCTTCCAGCAGTGGAGCTATATATTATGAGCTGGGTTTTCCTGAAGAGAAAATGAAACACACCCACAAAGTTGGAGCTGATGTAAGTATGTTTGGTCTAGGTTGTGTTTACACACTATGTGGATCAGAACATGACGTGTTTGTATGTGATACTGAGAGATCAGCATACTGGCTGGGACATGTTAGCTTCCACTCTCTATTAGGTACTCTTAAATGTGTGGGTGTTTCGCTAGTTGTTGGCTCATATCATGGACAACTTATAGAAGAGTTTGATGTCATATGTGGCTGAAGCTTTCTGGTAACTGTTGATCAACCTGGAGGAATTTCAGCCTGTTTCTCCATACAGAACAGCTTCAACTCTGGGATGTTGCTCAGGGTTTCCTCAGATGGACTGCTCGCTTCAGAACCTTCCAAAACATGCCTACAGGATCAGCAACTTGGCTTAGCCATTACAAATCATGAACTTCATTGTTCCTTAACTATTCACAATTTCAGGGTCGTGTGCTTAGGATCACTGTCCTGCCGCATGACCCACGTTCTCGTCGGATTTATTTCATGAACAGAATTCCTGTACTATTCGCTGGTATAATTCAGAATTCATTGTTCCATAAATAATGGCAAACCGTCTTGGCCCAGATGCAGTAAAACAGGCTCACACCATGATAACACCACCACCATGTTTCACAGAGGAGATGAGGGTTCTTATACTGGAATGTAGTCTTTCAGCCCAGATTGCTTTTTATGAAGGCACACGGCAGCCGTTTACATGTACCGCTGTCTCTGTAACTGTGGATTTTGTTGGAAATACCTGCTGACTTTTACACTGTCTGTACATTTTATAATGAAGGGATCAACAGACGTAGTCTAAAGCTGCTTGGACAAAAAAACATCTTTCCATAAATTCATTTGAGAATTTGACAACTTAAAAGTTGAGAATGTTTTTTTTCCTCCTACATTTAACATTTAGGACATTTGGTTTGACAGCGATGATGCAGATAAAGGCACAGAAACAAATAACAGCCGGGTTCTTTCCAAGGGAAAACTTCAAGGTGAAATCATGAAAATGGATTCTAAGTACTTTTGTTAAATGAACTCATAAATACAGCTCTACCACAAACTGTTCTATCACAAGGTAAATAAAATGAAATAAATAAAATGAGTCTTAACTAAGACAAAATCAATCAACAAAGTTTGACAATAAATGAAATAGTCATTTCATTCATAATAAGGAAATAAGACATTTTGATTTGATTGATAAGAAATAAATACAGGTTTTGATAAACAGTGTTTTGGGTTTTGTTTGTCACAAACTGGGGGGAGGGTCATAAGTTGCTAGTGACCTTTAGGGGTTAGGCCCCTAAACCCAAGGTTCCTGATTTCATCATTAAATCTTCAGTTATTACCTAATTTCATAATAAACTATCACATAACTGATATAAACAGGGGTTGGACAATGAAACTGAAACACCTGGTTTTAGACCACGATCATTTATTAGTATGGTGTAGGGCCTCCTTTTGCGGCCAGTACAGCGTCATTTGGGCAGCCGTGGTTTTATGTTTTTTGGATACAATCCAGGTTAGCACCCGAACATCCCTTTCAGACAGCTTCCTCTTGCGTCCACAGTTAATCCTGTTGGATGTGGTTCGTCCTTCTTGGTGGTATGCTGACATTACCCTGGATACCGTGGCTCTTGATACATCACAAAGACTTGCTGTCTTGGTCACAGATGCGCCAGCAAGATGTGCACCAACAGTTTGTCCTCTTTTGAACTCTGGTATGTCACCCATAATGCTGTGTGCATTGCAGTATTTTGAGCAGAACTGTGCTCTTACCTGCTAACTGAACCTTCACACTCTGCTCTTACTGGTGCAATGTGCAGTTAATGAAGATTGGCCACCAGGCTGGTCCAATTTAGCCATGAGACCTCCCACACTAAAATGACAGGTGTTTCAGTTTCATTGTCCAACCCCTGTATGTACGACAAAGGTACTGAAGTACAGGTTGCATAAGGGGTTTAAGGGGTTAACACTATTAGCTAAACTGTTTCTTTAATGATTTGCTTAAAGAACGATTCGCTCAAAACATATTACAACCAGGAGATAGAAAAGTAAACTCAAACCTGTTGCATCTTTTCCAGATCTAGACTGGGCCGGCCAGGCTCTCCGGTATAGGATGGCCGATGCCTCCAGTAGGGCATAGCAGGCTGCTCGAAATGACTCAGGATGATGGGCCTGGCTGGGAGACGGGCAGTGTTGATGGTGGGTGGGGGTTTGAGGCCTCTCGGCGGAGAGGAGCTGAAGAGAACCGGGCTGGGCGAGGTGGCGCTCAGACGGGCTCCAGAACTCGGCTCACAAAGGTCTATCAGAATCACAATCAGAACACTTCATTATCCACTGAACAGTACACACCACACACATGAAAAGTGAGGGGATACACTACCTTTCACCTCCTCGTCACTGGAAGCGCTGCTGAGCTCGCCATGACGGGGCCATTTGCGGCTTCCCTCAGGTCCTGTGGCCCCTGCAATGCGCTCCAGCTCCTCTTCTGAACTGTGGCGGTCCATCGCAGGCTCCAGCAGCAGCCTCAAGCGCCGTAGATGTGCTGGGGAGAGCAGACCCTGGTTGTGCTGTTGACTGGTGGCCAGAGGGGTCAAAACACAGTTCCTCCTGCGCTCTAACGGGACGAAGACACCAGTCATCAGACATGAGTCAAAGACAGTGTACTTACAGCATCTGATTACATTGGACTACGGAATTGTCAGCCTAGGTAATAAGGACAATGATAATGCTGAGACTGTGCAGCTACAGGCACTTTCGATAAACTGGCAATCTGTTCCTCAACCTACAAGTAGCAGCACAGGCTTAAACTTGAACAACCTCTATTCAGCTTTGAAACACCAAGTTTTACTAGATGCCTACGTAACAGACACAGGGGTGAGTCTATCCAGTTACTCATAACACCACCCATCAGTGTGGCAGAAATTACAGACTTACAATTAGTAAGTAATGAATGCATACAATAACGATTGTTCATTCTTAATTAATGTAGAAGGAAAAATAAAATATCCTGATAAGACGTTTGAAAGGCAAACCCAGGAGTGATGTAATGCAATAATGACTCAAAGGTCTCGCATCACAGCTCAGTTCAATGTAAGGTTAATTCTTAATAGGTTTAGAGGCCATGAAACTTAGTGACTCATTACATATTATACTAACTACGTTTCAACGTTGAGCAACAATTACAAGGAAACATTTTTGACTGTATTCAAGAAAAAGATTAATTTAAAAAAACACACAGGACAAAGGTGGAGCTGGAGGGTGAAGTCTGTTTACATCGAAATCAATATTAAAGAGTGCAGTCTTCAAATTGCACAAGCAGCAGTTTTAATTGTGACTTATATTATTAAGTTTTAAAGTTAAGTTTTTGCTATTATTTGTACTTTTCTAATGTAATTTAATTAATCTGATGTCATTTCGATGTCTTTTCAAGTCATTTCGAGTGGTTTGGTGTGAAACAGTTCATTGTAGAAACCGTGTTCTACAAGCAAATACAGCCATTGAACCTACATCTGAGTTTTTGCATGGAATACCGGTGAGTGTAAATTGGTGGAAAATCTTGGGGGGGGGGGGGTAATATTGATTCCTATCTTTCCTCATTAAGTCCTTCATGAGTCCCTCTTCCATGGATAGATTTGAAAAGTTATCATTTAGGATTAAAGATGACTTTTTGGTGAAAAGGCAACAGTGTCTCAGACAACAGACTGTGTACTGATAAACATTTCTTATAATGACGTTCTTTGAGGGAGCTTGGAGAGATGGACATCTGGTTCCCATCACCAATGTTGAACTATTCGGACTCTGAAGTTTCTCTAGAATGGAGCATTTCACATCAACTACTTTGAAGGACTTTGTTTACATGATACATTTTGTTTACATAACCGTAACTGTAAAAATCGGGAAGTTTAACCAAATTACATGGAGCGCATAAACTGCCTAGAAATGAGCTAGTCTGCTCAGAAGCAACCAAACATCCATTTGCTGTGACAACACAATTACAACTAACTGAAAGTTTGACGTCTGGTGTTCCGGACTAGGAAAAAGTGGATAATCTGGTAATTCCTGGTTGAAATAGGCCGGGAGCTGCCATTATAATGTTGGTCCGGGCAACAGCAATTACATACATCACCCCCACCAATCGTCCAGCCCTGGGCACACTCACACACAAATACCCACCTCTATCAATCTGTGCCAGCTCTTGGTTCTCCCCTTCAGAGTCTTCGCTCTCTCCACCCTCTTCACTGCCATGGTAGGAAATCTGGAACACATAGATCCCATATCTCAACCTTATCAATCCTTAATAATGCAGCCCCAGCGTACGGGGTCAGGTGGTTAAAAAAGGTCACGCCTCCTCCAGCTCGCACAGAGGCCAGAGGAATCCTCTCAGGAGCCGCCTTACATCTGTTTTCCAACTCAGCTACGTGGAAACACAGCACAGCCACTAATATCACAACATGACAAATGACTAACGCTTCAGGAACTCATCAGGAAATGATCTTTCAGTTCGTTTACTCTTTCAGCCAGAACGAAACGCTCATACAAACCCGAGTAGCCTATGATATTGAGATTTCAGTAGGTTTCCCTACCCGTGTTCATCTGTTTGAAGCAACAATCAAACAGGAGGACATCTATAAGGGCTTAACCTGAAAACACAGACTGTCCAGCAGATGAAGCAGACTAAAAACACAGTGTGTGGAAAACTGCTCTGCTGCACCGTGCTCCCTACCCATGTGTTTGGTCACGTTCCATAGCCAAAAGCACTCCTTTACGAGCACAGAGAGTCAGAGAAAGTAAGAGACCTAGAGAGGAGGAAGAGAAACACGACAGACTACTCTAAAGAGTTAAGTAAGCCAGTGCACAGTAATTACCTTGCCTCGGCCAGGCCAACCAGCTGCCATCTGTTCTCGAGTACACACGCACACACCTCTCTTCAACCTCTTGCTGAGCAAACAACCCGGCTGAATGTGGGAAAGAATACGAGGAAGAGACATAGAAGTACAGAAAGAAAGGGACAGAGCGATAGAGACAGGGCAAGAAAACGAGAGGCAAGGCGAGAGAGACTGAAAGAGATAAATCGATCCTTCCCTCTCACATGTGGAGTAAACAGTGAAAGAATACTATGGAGTTCAGGGCCCCAAAGAGAGCCTGCTCCACCCAGCCTCCTGTGAAAAGGTCACCCAGTGTACCACTTACCATACACCATAGAAACCATAAACCACTCCTTACCTACACCAGGTAGATTACAGCACTCTCAATGATCATTATCCATTGTTGTCCATTTTATCAGCTCCACTTACCATATAGGAGCACTTTGCAGTTCTACAATTACAGACTGCAGTCCATCTGATTCTCAGGACCCCTATAGGTCTCCCATAGAGCAGGTATTATCTGGAGGTGGGTCATTCTTAGCACTGCAGTGACACTGACGGTGGTGTTGGTGGTGTTGGTGTGTGTTGTGCTGGTGTGAGTGGGTCAGATAACAGTGCTGCTGCTGGAGGTTACTGCTGAACTAAGAATCGTCCACCAACCTAACACTATCCAGCCAACAGTGTCATGTGACCACTGATAAATGACGAGAGGATGACCAACACTAACTGTAAAGCAGCAGATGAACTATCGTCTCTACATCTACAAGGTGGACCAGCAAGTTAGGAGTCTAATAGAGGGGACAGTGATTTGAGGCCGAAGTGTCACCGCAGTGCTGAGAATGATCCACCACCCACATAACACCTGATCTGCTGTGGTCCTGCAGGGGTGCTGCTGGAGCATTATGCAAAGACATACAGAAGAGCAGCTGTTCCTCAGGTGACCGAGGACGTCAATGCAGGATGTGATCAGGCTGTGTCTGCAAACACAGCCCATATACATTTACAGAGAGAGGGATATTACAGTGAGGCTGCAGTCCATAAACCCTCATACAAAGATGACGGTGATGCACATCTGAGAAGATAGTTCCACAAATAGCTGGACCCAGAAGAATCAATCGACAGTAATGAAACTTGGTGTGTCGGTTTGACATCATGAGCCATCGTGAGAGCAAACACGAGAGAGACGTATGATTACGGACATCCAGTGGGTAGTGATGCTCTCCACGAGTCATCCTGTTAGTGCCAGCACCATTGACAGAGGGCTGCACGATGCCGCAGGAAACTGTGTGAGAATATTAAATCTGCAGGAGATGGATTATCATTGGACACCATTAGGAACCTCTACAACTCTATGCCGAGGCATGCTGTGGTAGCAGACACTGGGAGAGACACAACTTCTGTATGTGTAGTTCAGTAAATACTGACCATAAAGATCAGTCTAAATTTATTACATTTATTATTCCGGTAACCTTTATCTTCCTTCCCAACAGCACTGCTATCCAAAACTTCCCTCTGGCTGCTGAGTATATATATCATCATATGAAAAGATGGACATACAAATAGATCTAAGCTGCAGTACTAAGGATCATACCTCTCCAACCTGAAACTCCCAATGTTCCTGAAAAAGATCAACTTCCAGGTTCACTTCTCAAGTGCAAGCCTATGGAGGTCTTTTAGCCTGCCCTGAATGGCTTGAATCCGAGCCCACTGGGCAACAAAGACACAGACAATAAGCTAGTGCACGAGTCACTGCTTCAAACCAGGAAAACGGAGCTCTTATCAAACGATAATGGCAATAAATTCCACCCTTAGAGTCAATGCAGCTCATTTAAACCCACTGAGCCATAAAAATGACTGGAATTCCTAGAAGTTTCATTCAGCAGTCAGAAGCCTTGACCCCCAATTCAGGTCAAGAATGAAACATTAGCACGCACACACGCACACACGCATGCGCAAACACACGTGCACACACACACATGCGCAAACACACACACACACACATACGCACACACACATGCAAACACACACATGCACGCAAACACGCATGCACGGACACACAAACACACACACACAGACACACACACACACACACATACGCACACACACACACACGCAAACACACACACACACACACATACGCACACACACACACACATATACGCACACACGCGTGCACACACACACACACATGCGCAAACACACACACACACACACGCAAACACACACACATACGCACACACACACGCACACAAACACACACGCACACACACACGCAAACACACACACACGCAAACACACACACGCAAACACACATGCACGCAAATACACACGCACGGACACACACAGAGACACAAACACACACACACACATACGCACACACACGCACACACGTGTGCACACACACATACACACACAAGCACACATGCACACACACGCACATACACACACATATATACACACACACACGCACACACACACACACGCACACGCACACACAGTGACAACCAAATAGGCTACTCTGCCACCACAAGGACCTGTTTCCCAGGGAACAGCCCCCTAGACGGGAGGACAAGAGCACCTTCAACCTGCACTGCAGCTTTAATATGTACATCCATGTGTACATAGACACTCCTCATGGACCAGCAAGTATCTGTCCCGTTATTGTCTACTATTTAACACCTGTATTCCAAAAGCATGCTTTGGCATAGCTACTGCACCTTTAGACCCTCTGAGGGTACATTATCTAAAGTCTATGAGGTAGAAAGGGGCCACCCTGAGCTCAAAAAGACTATACCATATCCTCCCGCTTGGTTCATCAGCTACAACTTCCCTTAGGGTAGAAGTTCTCTCTTTGGCAGCAAATACCGCGCTGCTCTGTTTGTGGCTGTAATGTCTTCGTTAAAGCATTACGTTCTGTTAAACTGTAACCTGACCTTCGTATTTCATGACTAAAAGATTTTACTACTAATTAAATTCTGTGTGTTATCATTAAACTATGCAAAGCAGCCATAAAAGCTAAAGCCTTTTTACAGTGTGTCAATGCACACATACAAAGTAGGTACCAACACACAGGCTAGCTCGGATACTAAATAAGACCATCGTCACAAATGGGCACGGGCCCGAGGCCAAACTGCCTCTGGAATACATTAAAAAAAATTTTTTAGAACTTAAAACGAATTAATGCCCGTACCATATCTGTTGCAATATCAGTAGATAAGGTAAGGATAAGGTTAGGAACGCCCTCATGACGTTCAGTCATATCCAGGAAGCAAATATCACCCTTAAGTTCACTCTCCAAGATTATTTCCACAAAACTGTTCAATATGTTAGCCCTGTTTGATGGTTGAGGTGTAAAGAAAGCCTTTCAAAGTGCTCTGATGAGAAATGGTTCGTTGCAGAGAACCTTAGCAACGCAAATTTCGTTATAATGGCAGTAAAAGGATCCAGATGTCTCGACGCAAACATAGCCTTATTGTATACCGTACAATCCAAAATGACCAGTGGACCTACATGTAAATGAGTTTTAGGCAAATACTATATGCAAAATCTAGATTAAATGATTTCTCAGTCATCAGGCACTCTGACCATTTCATGTAAACACTTGTTGCACAGGATGTACAGTGCCAGTCAAAAGTTTAGACATGGCTACTCAGACAGACAGAAGCTTCATTTTTAGCTTAATGCTTTAAACTAGAACACTTTAATGGAATTATACAATCCACCTTAAAGGGCTCCAAAATGGAACTTTACAGAAGGATACAAGAGCTTTCTTAACCTGTAGTGGAGGCTAATAGAGCAAGCAGCTATGGGTCAATTCTATTGGTCTGTCCAGCATGAATATTCAGTAAACTGCTTTTAAACTGTGCATAAATATGAAATATGGCACCAATATAATACTGTGGTACATCAGGAGTATATGCGGTATATCAGGATATGTATGGTTTCAGACATCTCATCAGTTGGAACTGTTAAGTGTTAGCCTGTAGAGTTTTTAAGATCACCATCAACATCCATATACAGGGGTTGGACAATGAAGCTGAAACACCTGGTTTTAGACCACAATCATTTATTAGTATGGTGTAGGGCCTCCTTTTGCAGCCAATACAGCGTCAGTTCGTCTTGGGAATGACATATACTGCGTCCTGCACAGTGGTCAGAGGGAGTTTAAGCCATTCTTCTTGCAGGATAGTGGCCAGGTCACTACGTGATGCTGGTGGAGGTTCGTCCTTCTTGGTGGTATGCTGACATTACCCTGGATACCGTGGCTCTTGATACATCACAAAGACTTGCTGTCTTGGTCACAGATGCGCCAGCAAGACAGTATTTTGAGCAGAACTGTGCTCATACCTGCTAACTGAACCTTCACACTCTGCTCTTACTGGTGCAATGTGCAATTAATGAAGATTGGCCACCAGGCTGGTCCAATTTAGCCGTGAGACCTCCCACACTAAAATGACAGGTGTTTCAGTTTCATTGTCCAACCCCTGTACGTGGGTGTGTCTAAACCTTTGACTGGTACTGTGGCTTTCAGAGGCACTAAACATTTCAGAGGTCAGTGAGCTTCTCTAGAACATTTCAAACCCTGAATGAAAGTTAAACATCATGACCACATTTCGGAACCACTTTGAAATAGGACCACCCTCTTAAAGGCATTACGAATAATTTAAAATGAGGGTAACACTTTACATTAAGTGTTGACTATCTAACATTAAGTAATGCTTTAATAGATTAACCATGGTTACAATGCTTAACTAATGTTAGGTAAACAAGTACCAACTATATGTTTACATCTTAAGTAGCCATAACGATTGTTACATCTTAGGTTAACATGTGTTAACCATTGCTAATGCATTACCTCATGTTAAGTTAGTCAATACTTAATGTGAAATGGTACCAGATTAATATCTTATTAATGGCTATTAGATATGAATAAGCAGTTATGAGCTGTTCTATCAAATAAATATATGTATATGTGATTCCACTGACAAAGCAAAGCCAGTAAACATCAGTATAAAAGAATGTGGTTTTACAACTTTCATTGCTGCTCTTTCTATTTATGTGTCATAACTGCTTTTTAAAGCTTTAACATGTTAATGGCCTAATTAGTAGTCAGTTATAAATGTATTTTAAACCATTCATAAATGTTTCATAGCGTCGCTGTCCAATAAAAACCATGTATCTCCAAATTGGTCGATTTTTATTTTTTGCCATCATTTGATTACATGGCCAGCTGTTTACACTGACTGGACATTTCACGGTGAATGGATTACCAGATATATCCAAAACATGCTTGGAGAAACGTCTGGTTCCATTGACTTACATTAAAATTCAGTCAGGTTTTTGGCCTCTCCTGTAAAGTTGCCATTTTGGAGATACATGTTTTTCTTTGGACATCGACGATATGTGTAGTCTTTTTCTAAAGCAGTACCCACATTTCTTATAGGCAACCTCAGTGTACAATTGATATAGTTCGGTTTAATACTCAAGTATTCCATCCCTATTCACTTTATAAGAGAAGTGGTAGTGAATGCAGATGCTCTGTCACAATTTGGAGTACATCATTGTATCATAAAAGCCTCAGATACAAAGAAAAACCTGGAGGCTCTGAGAACGTCTGCTTATCTCCGGTCTACATTTCATCCCCAGACTCTGGAGAGAGGCTGCAGTTTTGTGGAGGATGGTGGTAGAGGATACTGAGGGTGTAAGGTTTCCCACAGTGAAGAACATTCTGCGCAAGGTCAGTGTAAGTGTGTGTGTGTGTGTGTGTTGGCCGTGTGTGTGAGAGAAGCTTTCTGTGATGGCAACTAGAGTAGATGTTGACACACATGCATAAGTAGCAGCAAATCTTACATAACCAAGGCAGATTAATATAATATACGGCCATGGAACTGCATAATCTGATGTACTGGCATGTTAGTGATGTGACTGAAACCTGTTAAACATCTGTTGCCCCACATTGCAAAGACCTTAAACCAACTACGGATCCCTGTGCTGGCACAGAGCTGATGGTCTGTTCAAGGCATTAGTGATGATCATCTGCAATGATCTGTTTTCTAATGCAACGATATTATTGCACAAGTAGTAAAGTAGAAATGTGATTAATTCCTTATGTCTAAATCATAAAATAACATAAATCATATATTTATCTATATATTTAATTCCTCTATATACTGTACATCCGTACTGTATGCTATTTTGGTTGTTTACCTGGACACTGAGCTGCTGTTCTCACTACCTGCACTGTACACTTTATATACTGTTTACAACCACATATACTTCACTGCACACCTGACTACCTCAACATGTGTCTTAATTTCTATGCACATACCATAATGTGCCATTAGTCGGTATGTGTGGTTGGTGTAGCTCAGCGGATAACACCACTACCCTCCAGGGAACCACCACCACCACATGTGGGAGACTAGGGTTCGATTCCCGGTCTAGGTGACTATGCTGTGCTACACCAATAAGAGTCCTTGGGCAAGACTCCTAACACCACATTGACCTACCTGTAATATGATTACCCTTGTAAGTCGCTCTGGATAAGAGCGTCAGCTGAATGCCGTAAATGTAAATTAGTTTATTTGTCTTTGCCTACTATTATTGATCTAATTTTGACATTACTGCACTGGAGTTGAGTTACATTCAGCTGAGAATTTGCCCTAATTCGTACATATACATTTAAATTTGGAAAAAAAAGTTGACGCTAAACAACATAGACCACAATGCAGTTAAGATGCCAATAATTTAAACTCTCTTTTCTCTAATTTAAATAAATACAAATACAAACGAAGAATCTGAGAATTATATGTTGAGCTAGAGGTTCAGTTGTGAGTCAAAGTCACATGGCGCAAGTACTTTTGTTAAAACAGGGAGAAGGGTGGGTTTATATATACTCCCCAAAATGTTGGGACAGGAGGGCAAAAACTTGCGTAACATGATTTAAAAAGCAGCCATATAAAAAGAGCATCTCTGAAAGGCAGAGACCTTCAGAAGACGAGGAGGGGTTCATCACTCTGTAAAAAGACGCCAGCAAACAGTACAACAATCATAACCTTTTCTGAAATACAATAGGAAAGAACTTTGGGATTTCTTCATCACCGGTACATAACATCATTAAAAGATTTAGAGAATCTGGAGAAATCTCTGCACGAAAGGCACGACGCCAAAACTGGGATTGCCGTGATCTCTCAGGCAGCACTACATAAAAAAGATTCAGTAGTGGAAAAACACAGCATGTGCTCAGGACCACTTCCCAAAACCATCATCCATGAACACAGTTCCTTTAGTGTGCACCCACAAACGAAAGTTACACTACCAAGAAGTGAGGAATCTATAAACAGGATCCCAAAATGCTGCCACCTTCTCTGGACCCCAGCTCATTTAGTATAGACTGAGGGGAAGTGGGAAAGTGTCCAGTGGAAATCATGGATGCCACGTTCTCCAGGCTGAAAAGGGGAGGAACTGTCTGGCTCGTTATCGGTGCCCAATTCAAAATCCAGCTTCTGTGAGGGTACGTGGGACATCAGATTTAACTGAACTGATTAGTACTACACTGTACTAAAATGAATTGTTATAGTGCATATCATTTCACCCTCCACTGGAAGAGCTGTCCACTTGATCACTGCACTGGTGAAACTCAACACTATGGGCTGGAAAGGACGTGTAGCTGTAAAGAAGCTCCTCACTGAGAAAAGCAAATTAAAATAGAAGGCAGGCTTGTTAATGAACCAAAGAAACTTCTGGACCAGAATCCAGCTTTACCGAATGTGTTTGAGATTACTTGCTTCGCGAGAAGCAGGAAATGCTAAACCAACTTCTAAGACTGAACTTGGGTTTAGTGAAAGGATACTTCTACAGCGGGTCGACTCTACATATGCCCTAATAACGGCTTAATACTTTATGGCTGTTTTGACTGGAAACTCTGGCTCTTGCACTGGGCTGTAATCTTAATTATCATTTAACTTTTATTTTCACAGGCGGAACAACACCTTTAGATCTTCACAGATACCGTACCACGGTGGAATTTCAGAGAGCCTTCAAAGAGCCTGTATTGCACGCTTGAGAATGAACTGTTTGATAAAGGGAAATTCTCTTTATCAAAGAACTCAACCCTAAGAGTGCAATACATTTCACAATATTCCACAAACGGCACGACCACCTTGCTTTTAATCCTTTTTGGGTGAAAGGATGTTTTTTCTTTTCCCACGAATGAAGAAAGACATGTAGTGTAACAGCAAACAAAAAGAATGTGAAAATGAATATGAGCTGTTTCAGCAGATAACGATGCAAACACCACAGCCCACAGTTTGCATCACCCATGCATGTCGTATTTGCATGCTTGATGCAGCAAAGTCAGACTAATTTGCTTTTTCACAAAAAGCACAATTACGTACTTCAACACTCGCCTTGGAGGCCTGCTCTGCTTCTGCATAAAGACAGTGATGCCATGTAGCCAGCCGGGACTCAAATAACACAGCTACAGTACAAGCAAACCATTTGTGTAACACTTCCTCTGACTTCTGTAGTCACTGTGCTCTATAAATGCACAAGGCATTATAACATGCATAATACCTTATACTGCCTGGCATACGCTTATATAATTGCTTATAAGTAGATCTAATTATAAGATAATCTAAGATAGATAGATAGATAGATAGATAGATAGATAGATGTGGTAATGTCAGCATACCACCAAGAAGGACGAACCTCCACCAGCATCACGTAGTGACCTGGCCACTATCCTGCAAGAAGAATGGCTTAAACTCCCTCTGACCACTGTGCAGGAGGCAGTATATGTCATTCCCAAGACCAACTGACGCTGTATTGGCCGCAAAAGGACCTACACCATACTAATAAATGATTGTGGTCTAAAACCAGGTGTTTCAGTTTCATTGTCCAACCCCTATAGATAGATATGGATGTTGGATATGATGGCATGGATTGATGGATGGATGGATGGATAGATAGATAGATAGATAGACAGATAGATAGATAGAGAGATAGATAGATAGATAGATAGATAGATAGATAGATAGATAGATAGATAGATAGATAGATAGATAGATAGATAGATAGATCACTTTATTAATCCCAGAGGGAAAGTCACAAAATATGACCTTTCTGGAAAAGTCATTAAATTTTGTGATAATGTAATATTCAATTCAATATCCACTTGTTAGAGCACTGTAATCAAGGATATGATATTGCACTACACCACGGCTCTGCCATGTTTCACGTATAAAACCCAAACCCACCACATAAATGGCTACCACCTTAACTAAAAAGCACTTGAGCATATTTTTTAAGTAAAATTAAAAAAAAAAAAATTACATGTAGTGTGTATTTGACTGGTAACTGAACAGATTACAATATATATTAGAATATTTGAAGTCAGATACTCATGCTTTATAATTTATTATGCATGTAATTGTAACTACTTAATTACAACAACTTCCATCCGGTGTTATAAGGTGTTATGTATGTCGTACAATGTTTTATAAATGTATTTATATAGCATTACAAATACATCATGCACTGTAACTGCATACATCATGGAACCCAAATGTCTTTCACTTTTTCACCAATGTTGTGTTACATTATAACCTAATGCTAACTTACAGTACAGAGCAGCCTATCAGACGTTAGGTCATTTACATACTACCGAATGTCTACATAGTATATTGCTGGCCCAGTAATAAAAAATATCTGTTAATTCTAATAAAAAGTGGTCACTGCAAAATGACCATTCCAGTTGTTTTGGTACAGAAAGACACATGGACGTCATAAGTGGACCTCAAGGAAAAACAACGTAGGATATGGGCCTGCATTACCGTATACTGCATGAGCTCCTTCTGCAGAAACCGTCATCAATTCAGTTACATACAGTTGAGATGTGGCCTTCAGATATATTAGGCGAGGCGAGCGCTAATATTTGTCCTCAAAGATTTATGACACTGATGTGTGAATACACTTGTAGTGAATGAGCTATGAGGAAACTAGGACTAGGCGAGCTAACAAAAACAGTCATGCCTATTAGGGCTGCAGAACGTGAACAAAGCTGAGTAATATTAGTGCTGGTAGAATACTAAATTACACTTTTATATTCAAGCTGTGATTAGCGCTGGTAATAATGCACCAATACGTCTCATGTATACTTCTGCCAAAGGCCATTCAGATACTGATAAACAGAGGTTTATAAAGTGGAGACACTGATACTATGTCCGCCTGTATTAGCAACATAGAGATATATAGCATGCATGTTATAAATGATTTTAGCACAGCAGCCTAGCACTGTCAAAACATGTTACAATAAATATCATCGGATTTTTGAATGATTAGAGTGCTTATTAATGTATCGCAGCCTTCAGTTACATTGTTATTCATTCATACACTTACCCTTCTATCCCAGTGTTCACTGGACAGAAGGCAGGAAACACCCTGGACAGGCAGCCACTGCATCACAGGGCAGACACACACGTTTAGCAAGCAGTGTTGACCTCCATGAGTCATCCTGTTAGTGCCAGCACCATTGGCAGACGACTGCATGACACAGGACTACATGCATGCTGACCGTCGCAATGACCTTAACACTACATCAGCATCACCAAAGCTTGTGTCGTGCAATGGTGCCATGCCAGACTGTCATGGAGTTACTCAGAATGGCAGTGACGAGTCCCACTTTTAAGAACCTCTACATGTCAAGACATCTGCCATGAGAGACACTACTTCTGTATGTGTGGCTTAATAAATATTACACATATCAATCTTAATTTTTAAAATTCCCAATAGCATTTGACACTTTGTTCTTCTAATACACACATCCACATACACACGGACACTCACATAGATACAGTAGATAGTATATGTAGATGTGGAAGTATAATCTACACACATGCAGTAATGTCCAGACTACCTTTTGCACTGAGCCGTCCTGTGAACCGAGCGGCCCTGGATCTCTACAGTATTACAAGGCCGGTACAGCTGTGTGTTGGGGGGAAAGGAGGGCAGCTGCACGCCTGCCATGCACGGCCTAATGGCCTGATGGATTTTCAGAGTAGCCAGAGTAGCTGTTCTCATCTGAGAAGGAGGGAGATTAGGGCCAGTGATGACAGGCGTGGATTAAAGGCTTCGGGGACAGGAGCCTGTCTGTGTGTGAGTGAGTGCGTGTAAGGAATAACGGGTCAGAGGACAGAGCGAGTGTTATTGATGTGAGAGTGGTCAAGGGTCAGTCCCTGCTTGGCAGTTCGCTGCCTTACTGACATTCATACTCAAACACACGTCCACATTCAAACACGACTAAGCTACTCCACTCACTCAATTGACCAATCCATGCTCAGCTTTCTATCACAGTTAGGGTTGCTAGGTAAGCTGTAAGGACGTTGGCAGAGCTCCAGTTAAACCTATACTGGCAAAACAAAGCACACACGTACAGGAACACTGTTGGTCATCCAGGTACAAATGCTATTAATGTAGCCCCGAAAGCATAATAATGGACCTCAGGCCCAATGGTGTACCTTATATAGGTTTTAAGAGGGCACTACATTCAAGTTCATTGGGAAATGATGCTAACTGAGAAAGTCAGCCAAGTTAACACTACATCCTGGAACATTAACAGTTGCAGAACAGCGTAATTCCTATATAGTGATTTGCCAAAAGAATTTTCCTCAATGTATCTACCGTATATACCATCAACACAGCAAAAACAAAACGGCAAGTACTACTAAATCAGTTCGGAGTCATGGTGACTATATGAGTGGTGCTTTCTTCAGAACATCCTGCATTCTGTCTGGGTTTTCAGGCTCCTTGATGACTTGTTATTAAGATCTCTGATTGTCTCCACCTTTCTTATTGCTAGCAGTCCTCTCCCTCTTTCACTCTTAACTTTTCTACTTAAATGGTTCAGTTGGCATTCTGAGAATCAAGTGAGAGGTTAAGCTTGATTTGACCAAAGACCTACTTGCTTGTTTCATCTGCTGTCCCAAAAGACATCACAGGCATTTGTCCTCTTTTGCTATTTCGGGAACAACTTGGACAGAACGTTTTGTGTGTATACAGATTTGGAAATACACTGGAAAAATTTCAGGCCCTATTGAAGATGTAGTCCAGAGATCTTCAAATCTGAAGCTGGAATTTTGTCCTTACTGGTAGCTATGGCACTAGGTGGCCAATCAGTTACATGAACAGTTCCACAAACCAGTTATTATGAAATCCAGGACCGGAGATTGGAATCAGGGTCCATATTTAAAGATGTCTGCTGTAGTCCTTGCCAAGTCAGAAAACGATTGTGTTATGGAAGCTTCCTGTACCTGTACAGCATGTTATATAAACAACAAAGAAGGCTAATTCTGACTAAAGATCTACCTGTTGGTTTTATTTGCCATCCCAGGTACTCTTAACAGTCTTCACCAGCACCAAAGTTCAAAGACATCAAAGGTATTTTTCCTCTTCTGCTTTCCTAACTTTCCTTACGCTACAAATAAGCTCACCAAACCAAATAATAGCTTTTTGCGTGTTTAAGGTGGTAGTAACTTCAGGCTCCTGCAGATGGCGTCGCACAAGGATGATGGGGCTATAAATACCTGCCAGTGCAATGAATGAGAGGTGGTTTCTTGCACTTAAGTGAGTGAGCTCTAGTAGAGGTCTAGGTTGTGTGTATTGCGTTGCACTTATAATGACCTTTTCTCCTCTATAGCTATAAGCACTGGGCTGGGGTTGCCAGGTAGTGCTCTATTTGCTTTATATGTCTGTGTATTAATCTCTAGGTACCAGCACTGGCCCCCTGTTCAGGCAGTGTCTGAGCTCATGGTGAGTTTTAGGCTCTAAACTTCCTGTACTAGCTGGAATATTATCCAACAGAACACTAAGCACGGTTGTAAGTCGCTCTGGATAAGAGGGTCTGCTAAATGCCTTAAATGTAAATGTGGTCCAGTGCAATGAATGTCTCGTTCCTCATGAGGAAATGGGTCCAGAGCAGATGTTAATGATTGGCGAAAAAGGAGTGACTGCATTTGGGCATGCCAAAGACCATAGTGTGAAGGAAGTAGCTGAACCTGCAGGGATATGGAGGCATATGGTCATACGGGTGTGAGGATGGACAGACAGACTGTGACGCATGCTGAGCTAAAAGCAAAGCTAGGTTTATTGAACAGGCTCGTAGCACAACACAGCAGCAACAAGGCACAAGCGAACAAAACCAAGAGGGCAAGGACAGAGTCAGAGTAACGAGACGAGCAGAAGTCAGAACCAAGCAAAACAGTCAGACCAGCAACAGTATCCAAAGGGGAAAGACAAAGAGTAAACCAGAAAGTCAAAAGGGAGTCAAACCATGTAAGCAAACGAGAATAATAACAGGGAGAAACGCTCGGTACGCACAAAGAGGCAATACTTCGCAATGGGTCAGTGGGAGAGAGGAGTACTTGTACCCGAGGCTAATCAGCTTCAGGTGAAGTCAATATTCTGGGGACCTAGACCTGAGAGACGGAGCGGGACTGGGAGATGGTGGACATGTGACTATGCTGTTCTCAAGTGGTGGATTATGGGAAACCGAGTCCAGGAGATTGGGGATGGGAGGAGAGCCAGCAGGCGTGACAACGGGTCTACCAGAAGTGGCTAAAATCCCAGTCTACAGGGAACTCTCCTCTGAATTTTTTTTTTATCTGTTAACCAGCAGCATGGCAATAAATATCAGGTTTTATTCATCATTTTGGGTAATGACAAGCTGGTTTGGGCCTGTTTCAGGTCAATGTTGAATATTTCTGCTGTATTGTGGGATTTTTTTGGGGGGCTGTTTTTGGATTTGGACAAAAACTTCAGTCACAAGGATGTAGTCCAGAGATCTTCAAATCTGGAGCTTGAATCCGGTTTCCAGTCCTGGATTTTGTCATTATTGCTAGCCACTGGTGGGTGGCTAATCAGTTACATGAACAGTTTAGTTTATGGCCAGTTGTTACAAAATCCAGCCCTGAAGATTGGTAACATGGTCCAGATTTAAAGACGTCTGCTGTAGCTACAATCCCACAAACACATGCACACACAAAAGCTACAATCCATCTATCCTGACCTTTCACAGACGTACATGAGTACACACAGCCTATTCTAAAGGTCCACTGAAATGTCTCATTGTGCTGAATGATATTACGGCCTGTGTTCTGTAAAGCTTGTGCGACCTGGCAACAGTTGCTACTAAAGAACACATCTATGGGCAGAGCATGGATAGATCGATTTCAGGAGTGCTGTAAAACGTCTCTGGTGATCTGGCTGATGTGGAAGTTATACAGACTGGGTCTAAACCTGTGTCTTAGAGATACAGTATGAGACATTCTAGTGAGGAGGCCTCATCCATCTGCTGAACAGTACAAGATGGAAGGTGGCTCTGCCATCGATACAGCTGTATGTGTGCCAGGAAAGTAAATGACTAAGTGTGAGCACAGCCACAAGCTTTCTGCGTCTCCAGTACTTTTAAATAAGAACATATATGAACACGCACACTTGCTATTTGAGTGTCAGGTTGATACTCTTGCTTGAATTGCCAGTTAACCTCTCTCACTTTCACTTACTGGTCCTTACAAGCATCACATTTACCTCTGCCAGTTGTTGTATATCTAATCCTCCATGCCATCCATAAATCAGAGGATCGAAACTGTGAAATGAGTGTCAGAGACAGGAGAAAAACCCCTCTTGTGATTTATAAGTGTAATATCAGTGATAAGTGTTGGCTAGCCTCCCTAAAGAACCTCTCATGACCTGTAGACATCAAGAGTTACTACTTTAGTTTCGCTATTGTATATATGTCATATCTCCTCATATGTAATCACATGGTAAGGTAATCATATGGCTTTAACCTTCAAACTACATTCTATACCAACAGCTTTGAGTCTGCATGAACACAAATGTGGGAGACTGGTTGATGGCATTTGTTATTGCCAGTGATAACCGTTGTGTCTACAGGTTAGAGTACACATCATACTGGATCTGTTCACTCACTGTCCTGTTCTCCTGGGGTTTTGTATTTGGCCACGACTCCATTTATTCGACTCACCTGGTGGGTCAACCATGAAATCGTTAAGGAGGCTTACTCGGGCTGGAACTATAGACCTATGAGCATGTATACATCAATCAACCATAACATTATAACCACCTCCACTCACTGTCCATTTTATCACCTCCACTTACCATATAGGTGCACTTTGCTGGTATACAATTATAGCCCATCTGATTCTCTGCATACTTTGTTAGCCCCTTAACGACCCTATTGTTCAGTGGTCAGGACCCCCACATGACCACCACAGAGCAGGTACTATGTGGGTCAGTGACACTAATATGGTGGTGGTGGGTTAGTGTGTGTTGTGCTGGTGTGAATGGATACACAGCAGTGCTGCTGGACACCTAAAACTATAACCACCAGCATCCCATGGGCAGCATCCGGTGACCACTACTGAAGAACTAGAGGATGACCAACACAAACTGTGCAGCAGCAGATGAGCCATCTCTGGCTGTACATCTACAAGGTGGACAAGCAAGGTAGGAGTGTCTTATACAGCAGAGAGTGAGCGGACAACATGTTTAAACACTCCATTCGCACCATCATAACACACACTAGCATGTCACCATCCTCACTGAAGCTGAGGATAATACCCTACCCAAATAATACCTGCTCTGTGGTGGTCCTGTGGGGGGGCATTGAAGAACAGGGTATCAAAGTACACAGAGAAACATATAGACTACAGTCTGGACTACTAAAGTGCTGGAGAAACAGATGGGCTACTTATGTGCTCCTGTATGGTATGTGGAACCGGACACAAGGAGGTGATTTGAATGCTATGACTGATTGGTGTATATATTAAATATTAGAACAAACTGTGTGTAAAATTTTAGGAACTAAATCCACACCTTATGAAAGCAGAGCTGAAATACTAGCAGCTAAACCACTACTTTCAGCAACGTTAGCCACAGCTACACAAAAAGTGTATAGGAGATGTTACGAGATCACATCTGGCCCCGCGAGATTACTCATCTGGCAATTATAGAGGCCTTCATAAACTGAATCAGGTGAGTCTGATTAGGCAAAACACTAAAATGTGTAGTCCATGGGGCTCCCAGCTTCCCAGCATCTTCAAAACCATCACACAAATAACATGAGCACATGGTTACTACTGATAGGCATGTTACATCTTAGTGCCATTATACAACAGGTCTTCAGTCATCAACTATAGTACTAACGCTGCGACCAATACAGTACATATATTTAAACCTGCTATTTAAAAAATAACTTTTAAATTAATATATTAAAATATTAATATAATTATTATATTATATTTACAATATTTCAAAATTTTAAACCAAAAAATTAAACTCACCCCTCACATACTATCAAACAAGCATATAAACTCACCGGACATTTGGGGTTCACAAGTGGATCCAGAATCTCCAATGTTTGTCTTTTGGAAGCCTAGCACAACTGAAATCGCCACCAGCCTACTCGTTAGCCATGTCTGAATACTATCATGCATACTCATTAGCAGTCCACACTAGGCATGTTTCCCCCGCCTACAACTGTTAATCTGGCTGGTAATTAAAGACAAGTTCTGCAACTCAGAATAAAAGAGGATTATTAAAGCAAAAGCAAAACCTACCGTAAGTCAGCACAGCCTACAGCTACAAACCAGGCTTTAGAATGAGAGCTTAGCAACCAAAGAGAATGGAGGTCACTCAAAACCACTTTCACACAGTGAAGTTCGGGAAAGGCGATCGTGAATAGCAGTCGAGACTAGTCAGTGAAAGAACAGCATGCATTACATTACTTGCGATTTGATGCACCAATCAAATCAGGAGCTTTCTTTCTGAGCACGCCGGGCCTTTCAACTATGATCGGAGGTTCAGAAGTAAAGTATGTGATCACGTGTTGGCCTGCCGTCTCACAAATTCCCTGCATACTCGTGATACAGGCGATAAAGCTAGCATTTGGGAAGTCATAATTCATAGTTAACTTTTACATGAATGTTCTCCAACCTCTCTTAAGTTCTTTAGCCCTAAACATGCATAGCACTGTGCCTTTAAGACTGACATATGTAAATGATCTCTGTTCTGTCTGGCTGTCCTGTATTGTACTTATTCCAAAAAGCAGCCCAGGCTAGAACACTTCTTATACCTTCAATAAGAGTTATAAAGTAAAACGTTTAAAGCCCTGTATTTCATAAAATATCATAAGTCTAACTGAATCCTGATCTGGAAAATATGCATATGCATTATTTCCAGGGCTGCAACAATGAATCGACTAATTGACTAAAACTGTTTTCAGTTTGATTTGTTTTATGTACTTGATTAAAGGGAAACTGATCTAGTTATATTTTATTGCTGCTACTTTGCCAATTTTACCAATTTCGACAATAACGAGATAAAAGCATTTTTATTTATCTTATCTTATTTTAGCAGAAAAGCTCATTAAAACAGGATTTATGTATTAGGTATCCATCTTTTTTGCCAGCTGCACGTGCACAAGAGCACCTTAAGCTAAATTACAAAGATGATGGCTACATTAGAGGTGATAATTGAGAAATTAATTATTTGAATAATCGATTATCGATGACTTAATGATTTATTCAAATAAAATAGTCATGTGTTGCAGACCTAGTCTGCAGTGTGATTATGGGAAGTTGAGGAAGCGGAAGAAAAATGGAAATGAAAAAAATGAATGAAATGTTGATGTTCTTGCAGCCACATTGATGCAAGTTCCGATATTCCAACAACTTTCCTCTTCCTTATTAAATGCCTTCATGCTTCTGCAATATCCTAATAGGAACTACACATGAGGCGCCATGTTTTAATTCCAAAGCATTCATTCCATAATGCACCACTTTATTATAGCGCACTAGTGTAGACCAGCAGACCAAACATGTAGAAGCTTGAGTAGTTTATATGCCCTACTGAAACATTTCAACAAGGTGCAAAACAAGCCTCTGTAATTAGCCTAATGTAATTACCCAGTCCTTTCTTTTAGAGCTCAACTGCATGCAGCCACTTTCTGAGGCTTTCCTCCTCAAATGCTCCTAACTAACTTTTAGAATAAGTCCTTGGACAACATGCAAATCATATTTGGCCAGAATTTCCCGTCCTTTTCCTCCTGGCCCATGTAGAAGCAAACATTTCAGAAACTGCCTGTTGCCTGCCAGGAGGATTGAGGCCTGTGATTCAGTGCACAATGCACACACTCATTTCAAGCGTGAAGCACTGCCAGTTATTCACATGTTTCATGACATGCTCAGCAGCTTCTGAAATACATCATATACTGAACGGTTCTGACATTATCCAGGAGGTTCCTGATAGTTTATTTATACCTTATGCACAGCTTATGTTCTCCTTCCCTCTAGACTTTGACTTATAGAAGCACCGAGTTCCTCATTTGCAATGACAAACTGCTGCCTATGGGAAGGTTAAACCTTTGACAGATCAACCAGGGACCAATCTGCGGCTCCAACTGGAATATCCCCATCCGTTTTTGCTAGCACAGAAGCATTACCCCATTAGGAAAAAGTGTTTCCTTGGTAAAGACTGGAGCCCTGTCCCACTCAAACACAGGAAGATACATATCAACAGTGCCCTGATCCCACGCAAACACAACAAACCTCAGGGTCACTTCAAGGATTTGAAGGGAAAGGGGTGGGTAAACAAACAGAGAGGAAAGCATACGGCTGAGAAAGCAGGCAAGCGTCGATGTCAAGTCTGTATTGGAACATGTTTTTAATTCCTTTTATCCACCTTACAGTTGATTCAGCATTTTCCTACTTGAAGCCTCGGTCAACGTTGGCATTAGGTGACCAAGACAGCGCATGTGCTATGTGCGCCCAACACTCCTGGAGATTATGATTACAGAGCTACTCAGGGGCAGGGATTTCATTCATGCCCAGTGGACCATGTCCGACACAAACACGTACAATGACGCGTGGTCTCAGTCAGCACTCCACTAGCAGGAACGAAGCCATTCCAGGCATGAGCCTGGATGCCAATTAACGTAATTGTATTTGTTATTGCAAGGCAGGGGGTCAAGCTTGAAGCAGGGCATGTGTCCACTGGTATGCGCATAAATGCATTTAGTGCGGAACAGCCAGTTAAAATCCCTACCACAAAATTAGCTTTATAACATCACATAGCATAGCATAACATAACATAACATAACATAACATAACATAACATAGCATAGCATAGCATAGCATAGCATAACATAACATAACATAACATAACATAACATAACATCGCATAGCATAGCATAGCATAGCATAGCATAACATAACATAACATAACATAACATAACATAACATAACATAACATAACATCGCATAGCATAGCATAGCATAGCATAACATCACATAGCATAGCATAACATAACATCGCATCGCATAGCATAGCATAGCATAGCATAGCATAGCATAGCATAGCATAGCATAGCATAACATATAGCATAGCATAGCATAGCATAGCATAACATAACATAACATAACATAACATAACATAACATAACATAACATAACATCGCATAGCATAGCATGGCATAACATCACATAGCATAGCATAACATAACATCGCATCGCATCGCATAGCATAGCATAGCATAGCATAACATAACATAACATAACATAACATAACATCGCATCGCATCGCATAGCATAGCATAGCATAACATAACATAACATAACATCGCATAGCATAGCATAACATCACATAGCATAGCATAACATAACATCGCATCGCATAGCATAGCATAGCATAGCATAGCATAGCATAGCATAGCATAGCATAACATATAGCATAGCATAGCATAGCATAGTATAACATAACATAACATAACATAACATAACATAACATAACATAACATAACATAACATTGCATAGCATAGCATGGCATAACATCACATAGCATAGCATCGCATCGCATCGCATCGCATCGCATCGCATCGCATCGCATAGCATAGCATAGCATAGCATAACATATAGCATAGCATAGCATAGCATAGCATAGCATAATGATGACCTGTTGCCAACCATGACATTTTAGCTCGTTTTTGCTCATTGGACGCAACTAGTTCAGGCCTAAATACGAACAGCACTATGTACGTTAATCATTAATCAGTCTAGACTCATCAAGATCATCAAGATCCCCGCAAAGCACGCTGAAGTGCCTCTACTCTTGATGGATTTGCATCTTTAAAATCTCAAATTAGCCAGATTATGGTACAGAGAGTTGTGGTTTTGGCCAACTGCTTGTGTACAAAACTTAATCTGCATTTAACTAACTTCTGATTGCCAAATCTGACCTAGCGTGAGTTGTCTAAGTGCAAGCAGGAAGGCAAACAACAGTTGGGAGCTTTTTCCTGTGCTTTCATTAAGCTCCCTGATTGGATTCATTTCACTCGCATTAATAAACTCTGGTTTTCCAAAAGGAAATAGCTGTTTAGGCTCGTCTGGGATCTTGATCACTGAATGCATGTGGATTGCATGTGTATCTGTGCAGAACAGCAGGAGCTTTCCCATATGAACGTCATTATACATTCCGATGGCAGAGTCCAACAAATAGTAAGCGGCATAGCTATGATGCCAAACTCGATCTCCTGTTAATTACTCCATGCATTGTAAAATAAGACATAGTCAGAGCTCAGCCTTCAGTTTGACACACATCTGTTGCTATTTTCCATTCCTAAAACTGACTCAAATCTGATCAGGCTAGCGCTCGTATGACTGACAGTGACGTAGAGCGACAAATACAAAGACTTTAAATATGGTCCTCATCTAAAAGACCAAACGCTATTTTTAAATTACACTCATCAAAAGAATAGATGCACCCAGAAGGAAGTGTGGGTGACAGTGCTATTGGGAAGGAAGATAAAGATGACCAGGAACAATAAATGATGATGAATTTTGACTGATATGATCAATACTTATTGAGCTACACATACAGAAGTAGATTCTCTCACTACGGTGTCAGGCCGCCATGTTTGCTAATGCATGTAGTTGTAGAGATTCATAATGGTGCCCTGTGATAATTCTTCTCATGCAGCTTAGATGTTCTCACAAACTGTGCGGTAGGGGTGGAGGTGGGATGACACCGGCCCTTCCTAACATATGACACATGACAACAAACCCTTCATGTTGGCGCTGATGCGTCCACACACAGATTTATTGGTCGCTTCCTCCAAGACAAAAGCGGGAATCCTTACTGAAGATGACTCGATGCCATTCTGAGTTACTACACGACAGTCGAGAAGGACACCGCGGCTGTCCTTGGTGATGCTGATGTGGTGTTGAGGGCAGTCATCATTATAGTCTGTGTGCATGTAGTCCTGTGTCATGCAATAACAGGATGAATCATGGAGGGAATCACTGCTCGCTGAATGTCTGCACTCATGGCTATTAGGTCCCTCCGCACATGTCAGAAAGTTCATCACCTCTCTCTCCACAGACTGTGTAGGTCTCCTAGATACTTCATGTTACTGGTTGCCTTCTTCTAACTATTGTAGCCAACAGCATGTTATAGCAATATCTGTACAAAGGATATGCCACGCAATATGACCATCCCACCTCTCAGAGCCCTATGATGTGACCCCTAACGAACTTTTCCAACTGCTCAAACTGCTTTCAGACTAGCTTCTTTCGATGCTACCAACACAAAAGCAGGAGTAAAATTGGAAACCACATGCAACCGGACAACCTTATATAGTCAATTAGGTACAATGCTAGGGCCCTTTTCCTCACATCTGCAACCTACCCACCAAGTTTTATTCTTGTTGGTTGACTCCTTTTGGGTACACCTATGTTTTTGATGATGAGTGTTGATATTGTTATGTGTCCATTGAATACATATCTCAAACACTCACAGTAGAAGCTGATGCACATGCCCTGACAGATTTAGGAGCTAGTAAAGCCCAATCAGTGAAATGAGATTGGAAGTGTGGCTTAGGGCTACTTTGCCTTACAAAAAACACACCGAGTTAAAACCTTCGATCAATAACTTCTGATTTGCATAAAGCTGGAAAGGGTTACACAGCATTATGAAAGAGTTAATCAGTCCACAGGTAGAAGACTGTCTATAAATGGAGACGATTTAACACTGTGTCTGCTGTCCATAGAGGTGGGTGCATAGACAAGATCACTCCAAAGACCACACCATGCAGAACACTTAATTCAATGAATCTCTGTTCATTAGCCTGACATACAAAAATACAAAAGACGCATTGAACAGACATGGCGCCTATTGCAGGACATCCCAGAAGAAGCTGTCTATCTGTCCCTTAATTACACTGGCAATTAACCTACCATGTAACGTGATGATTCCCAGGCCTGGTCCTGAAGGACCCCGGTGTCCTGCAGACTGCCCTTCTCTTAACACACCTGATCCCTCTAACTTGCTAATCAACAAGCCTATCCTGGGTTAAGGTGGAGTTTTGGCAGGAAAAGATAAATATCATCTCTGTCCACAAAGAGAACAGTATATCCAAAATGGCAACTTTACAGGAGAGGGGAAAAACCTACTTTAATTTTAATGTGAGTCAATGACACCAGACACGGTCACACACAGCAGCTCATATGGTCACATGATGCATAACAGTGGAAATCAACAAATATGAAGATATATGATTTTCATTTGGACAGCGATGGTATGTGCAGGGCCGGGGGTCCTCCAATACCAGGGTTGGGAAGCACTGATGTAAGACCTGTGGTTACGTTCCTGAAGTCCTAACCAATGAGAGCGCTTACTAGGCTGTATCTAGATTGGACAGTTTTCCACAGGTCATCTCCAGAAGTTCTTATTTCCAAATGAGCTGTATAGCATGTACTATAGGGAAGAGGATCTGTAATCAAACCCCACTGAGTTTGCTAACCTCTTTGCAACAGCAGGCATGTTTCTTTGCATATGACATGGTGCATTATGGGTATTGTGCGCCTGCATTGTTTGTTCCCGATCCTGTTTTGCTGAATGGGGGAGGTTTTCTCTACTGTGTTTAAGGACACCATAAAACATCCACTACAGTGTACCACAGTGCAGGGTTGAGGCGAACCTTTGGGTGTGCCTGGTCAAATGACATGTTCTGCTGCTTCTTGAAATGAGTTTTTCCTTTGCTGAATGTGAAAATGAGTGTGTTTACACTCAACAAATACTTAGAAAATGTTCACTACAACTGGCTTTAAGTTTGTGAGCATGTGAGTATGTGACTCTGTGTAAATTTTGGGGATCTGAAGACCTGCCTGGTAGAAATACTAAACAATCTGTGGAAAGTCGTTTTGTAATGTCACTTGTGTTTCAGGGCCCACCAGGAGAAAGGATCTGATTGATCTGATGACTGCAAAGAGCACTTCATTGAAACCTGCTGATAGACATGGTTCCGTAAATGTAATCTAATTCTCTGCCGCTGCTGAAGCTGCATTCAACTATGTTTATACGCTAAGACACACGTTGTGGTCTCAATAATCAGATTTTTAAATGATTATATTAGGTCTCACAAGGTGACCCGTATTAGTGCGTACATACTGGGTTATAGCTTTACTCAACTTTAATAAACAAAACTTTAACTTATCTTCATCTTAGACAATTAACACAATAGGAACAGGGCTTCTCAAACCACCTGTAAACATACAACTGTTCCCTAAATAGACACGGTTCTCGGTAAAGACATAACACACACACACAAGTCCTGAAGGCTATGTAGGTTCCTCCCAAGTTTGTCATCATAATGACACAATAGCTGATTAAATAAATGTGAGCACTCAGTTTCACTTTTACACCTACACACAAGTTGGTGCTTGAGCTTGAATGATTTGGGCAAAATATCTAATTGAAAAAGAAATCTGTAAATTTACCCCGAGAAGATTGATGTATACACTTTCTCTGGCTTTCCTTTTTAAACAGTGCAGGTTATTTTTGTGTTCAAGCACACAGTGGATTGGTGGATTCTGAGCGACGGGTAGTTCAGAAGCTATTAGCTGGTATTAGCTTCAATTTTCCCAATTCAAATATGTTACAGAAACATGGTAGGTAATGTAGGCTTTCATGAAAATGGCAAATTCAAAATAAGATCTTTTTAATTGTGATATTAAAATAAAAACAACTTTTTAGGCCTAGTTTCCCCCACCTAAACTTTAAGATAACTTTATGGACAGTGTAGGCTGTATTTTTTCAAAATTGTAGCTTTGGCTTATTCAAAATTGCATCCTTTAAAACTGTGATTTCAAAATAAAAACCATTACATTTTTTGCCCACTTAAAATTTAGGATAACTTCATTTGTAATCATACGTTGTAATTTATTAAAATTTGCAGCTACAGCAAATTTACAATTGTATCCCTTTTAAGATTGTGATTTCAAAATAAAAAAGTCCTCTTAATTTCCCTACCTAAACTTTACAGTATCTTTTTGGATAGTGTAGGCTGTAATTTATAATAATTGCAGTTGAATTACAATTTACTGAAAATTGCACACTCTTAAGTTGCAATTTCGACAGAAAAACAAGTTGGTGCCAACCATGGCTACCTTTAGAGTCATCCTAACCCAACAAATGAGCTCAAATGACTCAGGACAGCAAGACTCATGTGGAAAAAAGGAAACTACAGTCTGTTCAGTTCTTGGTCAGCACAGAAAATGAAAGTGTGGTCAAAGTGGAAAGTGCCAGAGTTGGGCAAACATTAATGGAGTACAGAGTTTTTCAAACTAAGCTCCAGGTTAGGCCTCATCTGTAGTGGAAAGTGGGTTATGGGTGGCGAAGCAAGTGACCATTAGCTATTCTATTATTAGTGTTATGAGTATGTGGGTTTCCTGTTTTTTTCCTGTTTCAGGTTTGGAAAAAAAAAACACTTCTGCAATGATAAACTGTAAAACACAGATGTGGCAGATAGAGATAGGTTGAGAAATGCTGGAAAATTCCTTTAAGAGATGCAATCAGTTTCAACAGTACATAAGGTCAAACCAGCCATATTAAAAAAGATGATTTAGAGAGCGGCAAAACTGATACCATATACTGAATCGGTTTAAATGCTCTTATGCAATGAGTCATGTATAAGATGAGCAGGCACATAAACTAACAATGGAAGAAAAATTTAAATCAGCCAGGCTTTTAAAACATAGAGCATGCCTATAGTCCGCAGTGTGTATAGACTTAAGAAACAGACTGTGTGTCCCATGTGGTGGAAGAATAAGATGAATCAAATAAAGGCCAGGCATCCTCCACACATTTAAACAGCTAGTATATATATATATATGTATGCATGTATGTCTGATATATGTGCAATAACCATTTATGGAGTTTTCCCCACTTCATAAGGCAAGCATAGATACGCCAAAGAACAAAAACTCCCTTTTCAACAAGAGCGTAAAAAGGAAGCAGCACACACTAACATGATATCACCCTTCAAAATGCATCTATTAACCCCAAAACACAGTTTGGAAAATTTTTTTGGAGATTTTTGGTCCCACCTGGTTTTCAATAATGCGCATAATTACACCATTAGCATGTAAACAAACTCATTTGCAATGCCTTGATGTGAAATGTGTCATTCTAGAGCTGCACAGTCAGAACTGTTCTCAGTGCTGGTGATGGGAATCGGACGTCTAAAGAGTTGAATGCCTCTAAAATCCACCACACTAAAGAAAAAACATTACATGAAATGGTTATGACGCTGCCTAATAAACTGTTTTACGATAGTTCTGAGAAGGTGTAGGCCTGAAACGTAATGGTGGAGGAGTACATGCAGGGTGCTGGAGGACTCGAACAATCTATCAATCACTGAAACAAATAATCAATTAGAATTTAAATCATTTGCCATTTGTGCTTAAATGCTGTTCTCAGCATTCAACCTATCGGTGCAGTACACTTCCAACCACACACACTAGTGAACACACACTAGGGGACAGGGAGCATACTTGACCAGAGCGGTGGGCAGCTTATCCACTGTGCCCAGGGAGGACTTGGACGGTTGGGTGTCTTGCTCAGGGGCTCAAAGGTCATTTGATCAACAGATCAACCAGACACAAGGCTGGTGCCCTAACCTCCAGCCCAAGACTGCCCCCCTCCAACTGTGATTATGAATCGCTCAGTTATGAAACTTGTATAGCTAACAGCCGTTAAATTTAGCTGGACGTTGTTTTATGCCTCCTATGATGGACTGGTGGTCCTTCCAGGGCCTGCCTTCCGCCCAGTGATCGCTGGGATAGGTTCCAGCACCTCCCATGACCCAGAGGGATAAAGTGAAGGAGTGAGTTATTAGTTAATAACTAATTTATAACTATTTAAAAACTGACTGTTTTATGACATATGAGCAGGGGTTGGGTGTGCTGGAGTCTGTCGCAGCGCTTGCTCATTGAGCGAAGGGCAGGAAACACCCTGGACAGGTCACCAGTCGATTGCAGGGCTGCAATTAAAGATAACACTAAAGCCGTTTATAGCAGCGCACCAGTACATGCTTTGTGGTTTATGCTGTCTGTCTGCACTCTGTCGCAACCAAACTCTCCAATCATGATGTCGCCAACTAATTCGGTCGTCCATTTTAGTCGATTAAGTCGACTCCTCCTAGATTATATGTAACCTAACAGAAGACACATGTAGGTCCACTATTTGATTTTGACAACAGATAAAACTGCCCCAGTTATGGCCATCACCATCTACAACAATGAAGTATCCACATCAGTGTTGGCATAAAGGATTATTGTTGAATATATCCGTATATAAAAGTCTGAAATAACTTTTTTCCCATAAATGTTGGAATGTTGGAAAGTTCCCAGCATTTTTGCAGGTCAAAGTACTGACATTAAACCACAATGCAAATCGGACAATGTTGAAGATCGCATGCCAACCACACAATAAGAACATGAAGGTGTTTACTGACTTACCTTCAGCTGGAAAGGGTGGATTTCGTTAAGGGAATGTCTTCGGAGCTTTTTAGTCAGGGTCTTCAGCATCCTGCCCTGGACGTGTGTTGCTTTGCTTGTCCTTTGTGAAGTCTATGCAGCTACCCACAAACTGTCTCTACACAATCATACCTGGCTTAGGTGACCAGACATCTGGCTAATCTACAAAGTCAATCAGTTACCACTTACAGTTGAGTGTCCTCTGAATGGGTCCTGTACATACAGAGCAGCAGCAGCAGCCTCCTGCTTTTCCACTGCACGAACCCACAAGCTCCATCCGAAACAAACAGAGCAGACTCAGTTCAGCTTAAAGCATGTCCAGTAGCTCCACAGTCCACTCAACGACTCAGGGCTGGAGCGCAACTTTCCTGGGGCAGACAGACAACATGAGCTGAGTAGTAGTAGTGAGGCTGCTGCTGCTGATGATGATGTAAGCAGGAAAAACAAACCCACTATCAGAAAAAAAGCACTTTGACGTTAAAAAACTTCCTACAAAAGCTTCGCTTTTCTCTTTTCTGGTCTTCCCTCACTCACTCACACACACACACACCCCACACATTCACTCACACACTCACACACACACCAACACACACACTGCGCGCACGCTTACAGGAGAAACACACTCGAGCCTCTCTTCTCGTCTCAGCTCTGTTTGCTGCTCTGCTATTGGCTGCTCGGCTCAGTGATGTCATTTCGCTGTTCCAGGGGGCGGAGGGAGGAGGAAGAGGGGCGGGGCTATCCTTTCTTAAAGGGGACACATGAACGCAGGTTAGCAAAGCAGTAGCGTTAAAGGGGAACTTCATCCATTTTTCCAACTGTAGATGGTTAGGATGTAAACAGTCGTTCAGGGCGGCTGGATGTGACATGTTATTGCTTTATAGAGATACCTGCCTAGTAAAGTTGTTCACAGTGGTCGTAGTGGTAGGAACCAGACGTCTGAGGCAGGTGCACAGCCACATCTTTCACAATAGGGTTGCCAGATTAGGCCCAGTGATTTTATAGGGGTGGCAAATGAAGCCTGGTGTTAATAGCACTGTTCTGGGCGGGTATTGGGATTACACTATAAAAAATAGTTGTTGAATATATTCCTAAACTCACCAGACACAAAAGTGAGTCACTTGTAACTGAAACTTACCTAATAGCAATGCATTATTAACAGTTGTGATTGAATTTGGAATGGACTGGACTAGTTTGGATGTAGGCCACATCAATGACGCCCTTGCATCAAGGAAATGGTCAGTGGGCCAGATTTGGTGGATGCCTTCTCTGGTACAATGCCAAGGAGAATTCCCTGTAGACTGGGATTTAAGCCAGTGCTGGTAGACTTATGACTGTACATATGACTGTAAACTTTCATACACCTGCAGATACAGCTACTTCCTTCACACTATGGTCTTTGGCACGCCCAAACGCAGTCACTTATTTTAGCCAATCCTTAACATCTGCCATTTTCCACACATGGAACGAGACACTACCATCTCTTCTCAATCTAAGGGTCACGTCACTCACACCAAGGTATTTATAATTCCATCATCCTCATGGAGCACCATCTGTAGGAGGCAGACAAACATATGTAGTAACATTGATGTAGCTCAGCTGGTAAGACTTCGGTAGAGCTCTAATTTGAAATGCCATTAAGCTTCTTTGGTGTTGGTTAGATCTAGATTTCTAAAGCATGTGGTCTTAATATCATATCAATCTATGTTGCTTCTTTATGTGGACTTAATGTGGACGTATAGAGCTAGTGGTGCTCTGTGAGATTTAAGCTAATATAGATAGATGACTAAGGCCTTTAACTATAGTGGTCTATTTTTACACTCTGTTCCGTGCTGTATGTGGTTTGAGACATGACCATGAGTGCTTTGAATTGCCGCTCACTCTGCAATATGATGTCAACTGAAGGAAAAACCCAAACTATAATCAGTAATGAACTGAAGAGGCTGCTGTTTTGTCATGAATGCGACCAAACTGCACGGCCCTCCAGGGATGGTGTTATCTATACACAGGTTTTGCACAGGGGCACATTAAGCATTCAGAGCTTGCCCAAAAAGGCCATTGTTGGTTTAAAAGGAAAAGGAGCAGGTCGCCTCACTTTGTTTAACCCTGGTAGCCAGAGGGGCACTCTGTCTCTGCCTAAAAGCTCCAACACAGAAAGCTCCAACGTGAAACGGTGACAGTGATGCTGCCGGATGCCTGAGACATTGTTTTATGATTGTTTTGAGATCATCTTTAAAATAAGAACATGCAGGCACTGGAAAGGAAAACAGAGCTTTAACAAAACTTATTTTCCCAGAAAGCAGGAGGACAGGGGGGCTGCTCTTGGCCCACCGATGGAAAAGTTGGTGCTCACTGGCTTTTTGCTGAGTGTTTTGTCTGCAGCCCACCAGTGGTTAAGCAGGGTATTACACAGAATTCCACTTTTCAGCTCTCAATTTGCACCCCAATTTACTAAATTCCTTACTTTCATTCTCACTGAATCAATCAATCAATCAATCAAAATGATTAATATAGCCCTTTTTATTTCTTAAAGCAGCTTAATATATATATATATATATATATATATATATATATATATATATATATATATATATATATATATATATATATATATATATAGATAGATAGATAGATAGATAGATAGATAGATAGATAGATGGATGGATGGATGGATAGATAGATACATAGATAGATAGATAGATAGATAGATAGATAGATAATACTGTGACAGCAATTTTTTATCATTCTAAATCACATTAAATTATTTTATATCAGGCCCAGTCAATCATTTTAGTGGCCTTAATTTATTTTCTAAAATAAAAGTCCCTGTGCATAACATGGGCATACACTCCACAGGGGTCTGATTTCAATAGCGGAATGATATCCATTTGCTATCTGGGTTTCTAAATAACTTACTCTTGCCATTATTATTTACATTGTACTGTTATTACTATTCAGAAGACACATGCTGGCTCATTTGACACTGTGGACAGTAATTTAATAGGTAACATTTTTGCATCATCCAGTTGCATTATTAGGTACTTGTGTCTATACTCACTGTCCATTCTGGCAGCTCCACTGACCACGTAGGAGCTCTTTGTAGTTCTTCTGTACACTTTGTCACACTGTTATTTGAGGGTCAGGACCCGTACAGGACCACCACAGAGCAGGTATTATGTGGAGGGTGGATCATTCTTAGCACAGCAGTGATGTAGTGGTGGTGTGTTGTGCTGATGTGAGTATAACTCTAAATGAAATGACTATGTTCATGGTTTTGCAGAACTTTCTAAAGACACTGGAGCTGGAAAGCAGGAGGAGAGCTGCAGTGTGGTGTTGGTTGGTGCTGATGTTGCTGTTTAACAAGCACCGCTGCATTAGAATCCGACTTCTCAACAGTGGAATTCCGATTGTTTTTCTCATTCAGAATGAATGGGGTGGAAAAGTACACACCCATATACGATATGTCTGCTCGATCAACAGACACCTGTTTCACATACACTATCTCATCTGTTTGCCCTTTTTTCATCCCTCATTTCTTCCAAAGAGTCCCATTCATTTTCGGGCCCACACAAACCCTATAGTTACCTTTAACCTACAGTTACCAAACCTCATGTACTCACTCAGGGCAGATCCCTGAACTCTAATCCACAGTCATACTGACTCACACTCCTCTGTGTGTCATTTATTTATCCCTCGTTCCTCCCATACACTCCATTCATTTTTAGCAACACCTTGCACCTGGCTAGCAGCAAGCGTCAGCTGTACAATCACTCGACACTTTCTTCAGGAAATGCACTTTTCTAGTTTACATGCTGTGCCCTTCAGTGGCCACAAATCCATCCGCGCCACTTTCTGGCTCCTGTTTAACATACGTTTGTCGCTGATGTAGTTGATTTATTTGTGTGGTTTACTGCTCCATGAATAAAGCTTTGGGTTCCTGCTGTGTGGTTCACACCACTGGTTAAAGTCACCCTCTCTATGACCTCCATATATCTGAAATGAGTTTAAAGGTTTCGTGCCTGCCTGTTGTGTTCTCTATAAAATCATAAAAGCAGAACGCTGGTCTTATTTTTCATTCTCTTATCTTTAAACAGCCATAGTGAAAACGGAGTGGTTAGATTTGTTCTGCGCCAGTGATTCAAAACTCTACAGCTGAACACCCACTTAACACCAGACCTGTGTTGTGGTCTCTGACCGTAAGTTGTACATCCGGGTTTTCAGATCTTGTGAATTATTTTTATTACTCAGTGTTTGATATCATCTATTTCTTTGGTTATCACAGATTGCAGAGCTCTCTTCTTTAGAGATTTAGAGAGCCCTTGTGTGTTGCCTCACCATTCCCAGTATATAATTCCCAGTGTTGGCCTGGAAATCCAGTGATGGTCAGTCTAAAAGCTGAGCTTTCTTTATTTATGTGACTTTCAATGGCTTGCTTTTATTCTGGCCATCAGATGTCCTTATTTCTATCAGAACTGGTTATCTGATAAATAGGATTTTGGATTTAGAAGTCCTGCAGTGCTGCCGTGCTGTTTAGTGCGTTTCCTAATTGGACCTGCCAGTTAATGATCAAGCTGAGTCAGTGTGACAGTACAGTGCTGCAGGCCTCCTGCATTAGAAGTTGAAAAGCCTGTTTGAAATGATTATGCAGAACAGTGGAACTGTAGGTGAATCTGGTGACCACTAGAGGGCAGTGTGAGTCTAAGGTCAGGGTGAGTTTAATGCTAGATGAGACATAGTGTATCCCAATATTGAAAATGTGATATTATATACAGGATAATAGAGTTCTGTGTTATACATTCGGGCTAAAGGATTCTGCATTTCTCCTATGACAGTATATTTAATAACAGTTAATAATCACAACAATAATAATAATAATAATAAATAACAACAACAATAATAATAATAATAATGAAAATAATAATACTGTACATACATACATACATACATACATACATACATACATACATACATACATATATACATACATACACACATACATACATACATACATACATACATATATATTGTCTGACAATAAACACTATTACTTTATAATTGTTTGTGAAAATGATTATTTTTATTAACTGCAGTACCACTACCAATGACAATGCTCAGGAATATATTGTTGCTGTCCAAAAAAAAAACCATGTATCTCCATTTTTGTTGATTTTTACTTTTATACATCATTTGATCACATGAGCTGAAATTGGTAAAAAGTCTGGTTCCATTGACTTACATTAGAATTAAATTAGGTTCTTGCCTTCTCCTGTTAATCTGCCATTTTGGAGATACATGTTTTTCTTTGGACAGAGATGATATGCATATGTTATGCCAGCATGATAATACATTGTAATACACTGTGCAGCAGCAACAACAACAATAACAACAACAATGAACCAATGAAACAAACAAACAACAACAAATAAATAAATAAAGGTGTCAAATATATTGCTGACGTATTAGAAACTGCTATTTCAAATTATGATGATGATTATACTGTAATTATTTTTTTAATAAGTGCAACATCACCACCAGTGAAAACAGCAACAAAAACACAATAATAATAGCAATAATAATTAATTTTTAATTATTATTAACAAAAACTTTAGAGCTTCAATTTCAGTTTGCTTTTGATGATTATTATTATGATTTTTGTTATTTATGTAATTATAAAGATTTAACAACAAAAATATAATAATAATAATAATAATAATAATAATGATGATGATGATGATGATGATGATGATGATGATGATGATGATGATGATGATAGTTTTATAGACAATTTCTTCATACTATCAATAATAATGATGGTTATTATCATTGTTGTTGTTATTAATTTATTTATAATCAATTAAAAACAGAAGACAGAGAAAGAGGAGAAGAAGAAGATTGGATTTGTTAGATGGAACAGAAACTAGGATAAACCCAAAAGGTATAAAGTGGGCACTACAGGATTATAACATTATTGAGTTCATACATTCTCACTAGATGGCGCACTATGACCGTTCATGGTTTGACTCATGAACTCCTGTGCAGGCTATTACAGTGATCATAAGACAGTGACATTCAAAACAACTGTTTGATTATCGGACCAAAATACAGCTGATATAAGAGCTCATGATAGACATACACAACACAGAGTTTCCTCAGGTGTGCTTTATAACACTTACAGTGCAGTGCAATTTATAACCTCCCAGGGGAAACAACAGTCCTGGACAGAGAAGATAACATCCACAATCTCTGAGTACGACCACATACCAAACAGACTCAACGTCATATGGGACACTTTAGCATGTGTATATGTCTAAATGGACGTAGCACCAAGACAGACCTTAACACACTGTCACGAACAGACAGCATAGGGTTATTCCACCAGTGGGCATTCACACCCTGGATCATACTAAATGAAAGCTGGACATCAGGATATCTACTGAGGGCTGTAGTGTCTCTAAGTGTAGAGGTTCAGCCAGGGAGCATATTTAAGATTGACTGATCATAATTCATGTAGATTCAGAGACAAAAATATCCGAATGAATCTGCAGAGGCCGTGTTTAATAATTTCGCTTCAGGCCACCACGGTGTCGAAGTGGACTAAAATAACGCTATGACATAACACGGAGGGTGACCTCAGTGCCCTTTGTGTCAGTGTAAAACTTCCCTCGGCCTACTGGTCCTGCCAGCCCCTGGCTTTCCAGGTGCTCTCGGCCCACACCGCCCACTCCAATGCTGCCCGGCCGCACATACGCACCCGTAGGCTCCCTCCCTCTCTCACCCACTGACCCACTGGCGGAAAGCGTGGGCACCCTGCGTTAGAGAGACCGCTTTTAGAGCGCCAGATGGCTATTTTTTCCCCAAACACTCTAAAAAGAGGACTTACATAAAACGAGAGCTGCACAGGATATGCGGGCTGGGTAGGTGAACAGGAAACCAGAGAGAACTAATTTCAGTATCAGAGGCCGATTTGATTCCCCTGTCAGAATCTGCAGACGTTAGAAGAAGGAACCACACTGTTAACATCAGCATTCGCAAAGTGAAAAGCCTCAGCATATTCAAGCGTGCATTTATGATCTGGGTACAAAGGGAAAGAGCGATGTAACTCTGCCAGTCAAGCCCTGTGTTAAAAAAACAACAGCACAGCTTAACCAAAAACTTTCATCGCAAGATAAAGCTCTCGTCACTCAACTTCTCTTTACCAGGACTGTGTTCTTTATCAGTTGTATTCTTAGTTATTCATCTTATCAACTTTATTTTGTTTGTGACTTCTGCTACATACTGCTGTCAGAACAAAACCTTGTATGTCCAAAAATGATAACTTTACAGGAGAAGGAAAAAACACACTTCGCTTATACATTCATTTACATTTAGCTGACGCTCTTATCCAGAGCGACTTACAAGGTTAATCACATTACAGGTAGACCAGTGTAGTGTTAGGAGTCTTGCCCATGGACCCTTACTGGTGTAGCACAGCGTAGGCACCCAGACAGGGATTCAAACCCCATCTCCCACATGTGGTGGTGGCTCCCTGGCAGGTAGTGGTGTTATCTGCTGAGGTACACCAACCATACAGCTTTTCATGTAAGTCAATGGAACCAGATTTCGCTCCAAGTCATTTTAGATAATTTCTTTTGGAATTTGCACACAATATAAAAGGCAACAGGCGGTTTTAAATTACATCAACAACTCAAGAAAATCAAAAATGGAAATACGAGGTTTTGGTGTTGACAGCAGCAATATAAGCGCACCGGGCAAACAGTGAGTCACCTGTGACTGAAATGTACCTAATAGCGTGCAGTGCCTCCACAAGCACAAAGAACAGCTGTGACTGGATTTGCCATGAACTGGACAAGTGTCTGGATGCCACAAGTACTAATCAAATAATCAAAGCATTGGTCAGTTGGGCCAGATTTGGTGGATGCCTTCCCTGGCACAATTCCGAGGAGAGTTTCCTGTCGGCTGGGATTTGAGCCACTGCTGGTAGACCCGTATGACCGTACACTTCCATACACCTGCAGATTCAGCTACTGCCTTCACACTATGGGTTGTGACACGCCCAAATGCAGTCACTCCTTTTAGTCAATCATTAACATCTGCTCTGGAGCCATTTACCACACATGGAACCACATGATGTTGGTATCTGGTCCATGTTGACAAGGTTGCATCAAGCAATTCCTAATTTTTCAGGAGCACTTTCCTGCTGTGAATCTTCTCTTCTACCACATTCAATCTGCTAGTGTTCTGGGGTGTTCTAATGGGATACAGATCCGGAAGACCAGGAAGGCCAATGAACAAACTCACTGTCATGTTAATGAAACCAGTTTGAGACGACTTTAGCTTTGTGACATTATTGTGTGTTAAGCAGCCATTAGAAGATGGTAAACTGGGAACATGAGGAGATGCACATTGTTAATACTGGTACTCAAACAGATCTTGGCATTTCTGATGATTAATGGTTATTAACAGTCTAGAAAATGTGTGTTCTGCAGAAATTGAGATTCATTAGACCAGTTTAACTTTTTTTCCATCTTCAATTTTTCAGCCTGTGCTGACTGAAGCTGCTGACAGAAGTGGAACCTGACATGGTCTTGCGTTAAACTTCAACATTCTGAGCTGCTTTTTTGCTCACCACAGCTGTACAGAGCGGTTATCTGACTTATCACAGCCCTTCAGTTAGCTTGGACCAGTCTGGCCATTCTTTGCTGACCTTTCCAATCAACAAGACGTTTCTGTTGGCAGATTTGAGGCTCACAGGTTGTTAGATCTAGAGGTAAGATCTAGAGGCTGTTGCGCATAAACAGGTCAGACTCAAACCAGCCTATCTGGCACCAACAATCATGCCACAGTTAAAGCCACAAGATCAGATCACTTTATCCTCTGCAAGGCAGCCACGTGATTGCCTGATTGGGTCATTACATGGATGTGTACAGGTGTACAGGTGTTTCTAATGACATGCTTTATGAGAGTGTACTGTACATGTGAAAAGTTTAGACACACCCAACTAAATGAGTATTGTTGGTGATCTTAGAGACTCTACAGGCCTACCTCTACATGTCTACCTCTACATGTCTACCTCTACAGGTCTACCGCTACAGGTCTACCTCTACAGACCTACAGGATCAGATCACTACAGGTTACCGCTACAGGTCTACCGCACAGTCAGCTACAGGTCACCGTGGTCTGCCTACAGGTCTGGGTACCATTACATGGATACATGTCTACCTCTACAGGTCTGTACAGGTGTACTTCTAAGGCCTACCTCTGTCTACCTCTACAGGTCTAGCTGTACTACCTCTACAGGTCTGAAAGGTCTACCTTAGACCTACCTCTACATGTCTACCTCTACAGGTCTACCGCTACAGGTCTACCTCTACAGGTCTACCGCTACAGGTCTACCTCTACAGGTCTACCGCTACAGGTCTACCTCTACAGGTCTACCGCTACAGGTCTACCGCTACAGGTCTACCTCTACAGGTCTACCTCTACAGGTCTACCGCTACAGGTCTACCTCTACAGGTCTACCGCTACAGGTCTACCTCTACATGTCTACTTCTACAGGTCTACCTCTACATGTCTACCTCCACCTCTAATATTCATGAAGCTGCACAATTTTAAAATCTCTTTTATTCTGCACAGTTTAAAAGTTCTTGTTTCCCTTTCAGTTTATTGAAGATTCATGAGGGACCGACCAATAGAAATGGTCCAAAGTTACTTAGATAGAAATCTTGTCATATCAGCCTCCATTTCAGGTTAAGAAATCTGATTTATCCTCCCGTAAAGTTCCATTTTTGAGGTTTTAAGGTGGACTGTATAATTCCATGTGTGTTATTTTATAGTTTAAGGTCTTCGCTGTTCTACAGTTCTACAGTAGCTGTGTCTAAACGTCTGACTGGGTATACCTACATAAGGCAAAAATATCTTATCTCAAAATTACGGTAAAACAGTTTCTCAGGCACCATATTCAAAAGCATTCCACGTAATA
This sequence comes from Prochilodus magdalenae, assembly GCA_024036415.1. Taxonomy (NCBI): domain Eukaryota; kingdom Metazoa; phylum Chordata; class Actinopteri; order Characiformes; family Prochilodontidae; genus Prochilodus; species Prochilodus magdalenae. The sequence goes on from JAMWET010007503.1 coordinate 404,850, forward strand.
ACTTTGTATCAATTATGAATTATTGATTAATGATTTGAATTAGATTAGATCCCCCTTAACCGTGGGTCCATATTTACAGGTGTATGGATAGTGCTGTATAAATAAAGCACAGCGTTTTGCCTAAGCAGGAGAGAATGCTGAGTAAGGAGCTCTTACTATTGCATTCTCCACCTTATCGTGGCTCTTGTACGTAAGCAGAACGGTCCACAGTACACCAATAAACAAAACTAATTTTCCAGCATGACACACACGCTGTGCTGCTAAAATTGACATGAATGGCATGACTGTCACGTGTGACCTTTGTAACGGTGTGGCGTAACTGTTGCATGACTGCAGACGTAATGATTCAAATCGGGGTTAATACTGCTAACAGGAAATGACCTAAGCTTGAAGGTCATGAGAGGGTGTGAAGCTCACGATGGACGAGGAGGTGTTTGTTTATAACAACCAGTCTACACAGAAAGATAAGGGCGCAAGCTTTGGGTGGTCAACAGTGAGGCAAAGCATTCATGGAATGAAAGAGAGGGAGGATAGCGTCATATGACCATTCATGAAGAAAAGAAATGGTTTCCTTTGGTTCTCCTTGTGTTCAGTTAATGTCCATGACTAGCATGATACAGATTAGGAAGCTGGTTTACTTAGTGATAGCCACTTCAATAAGGACATCGAATTATATCTACACTCATCCGTGTTCATCAGCTCCGTTTGCCATATATGACCACGTCTTAGTTCTACAGTTACAGACTGTAGTTCACCGGTTTACAGGGGTTGGACAATGAAACTGAAACACCTGTCATTTTAGTGTGGGAGGTCTCATGGCTAAATTGGACCAGCCTGGTGGCCAATCTTCATTAACTGCACATTGCACCAGTAAGAGCAGAGTGTGAAGGTTCAGTTAGCAGGTAAGAGCACAGTTCTGCTCAAGATATTGCAATGCACACAACATTATGGGTGACATACCAGAGTTCACAGATTGTTGGTGCACGTCTTGCTGGTGCATCTGTGACCAAGACAGCAAGTCTTTGTGATGTATCAAGAGCCACGGTATCCAGGGTAATGTCAGCATACCACCAAGAAGGACGAACCTCCACCAGCATCACGTAGTGACCTGGCCACTATCCTGCAAGAAGAATGTCTTAAAATCCCTCTGACCACTGTGCAGGACGCAGTATATGTCATTCCCAAGACGAACTGACGCTGTATTGGCCGCAAAAGGAGGCCCTACACCATACTAATAAATGATTGTGGTCTAAAACCAGGTGTTTCAGTTTCATTGTCCAACCCCTGTATCTCTGTGCTTTGTTATCCCACTTTCACCCTTCAAAGGTCAGGACCCCCACAGAGCAGCTATTATTTGAGTGGTGGGCTGGTCTCAGCAAAGCAGTGACACTGTTGTGTTGCGGAATAGACTCCAGCACCTCCCGCTATCCGGAAAGATTAAGCAGTTTAGGAGGGGAGAGTGGAGATGCTTTTAATCTTGTGCAATTTTTCAATATATACGAATGTATTAACACAGAGCAGCATGAAACATTCTAGCTCTACTTTTGAACGACAGTTATAGGACGTGTTTGAGTGAGGTGCTCATCTCGCCAGCCAATCAGCACTCGGTAACAGTAACGCTCCCACAGTACTTCCCAAAACCTGTCTATCTGTAACATAAGCTGTTTAGCTCTATTCACCCCGTTTCGTTTAGACCTTGCACATGGGCGCCCTCTTACGGTCACCATGTTTTGGATATCATGGTAACAGGAAGTGGCCTGGCGTCCCATAAAACAGCCCTGCTATTACTGCACAAAGCGCAGAGCGTTTCTCTGACGTTTTAGTGAGTGTTCAGCTTGTTTAGAGAATAGTTTGTACATGATTCAGAGATGAAGGGCCTGTTGGTCATTCATACTGAGGACGTCACATCCTGCTTAACAAGACTATAATGGCGAATGTGGTTGCAGGCATCTCAATAAACGTCATTTAAGGGCTGCTAGTGTGAATGATGCCAGTTCATTGAATGTAATACAGATTTATAAACTGGAGAGCGAATGGTGGAATTAATTTTGTTTGTCTTGTTTACCTTTTATTTTGCGACAAATAAAGCATATTTGATTTTCTATGATATAGCCATAATTTTTCATAAGCCTGATTATATTTTTTATAATATGTATATATATGTATGTATAAGTTGATCAAGAAAAGCAGTTTATCGGGGAGGTAACTATTTACTTACACACAAACACTAATAATGGAATAAATAAATATATCATAAATTCTAAATAGGGAACTTATGTTTGTTAATGTGTTTGTTAAATCCTTTACAAACCTCCTTCACTGAAACGTCCTGTTATTTACACTTACACTTACTTACACAATACTGCATATTGCTAACCTCTCCCTTCCACAGAGCCTATGGTTTTCTACATGTGCGTTTGATTTCATTTTGCACAGGGGGACTCATCCTCATACCAATCTTCAATTAATCAAACTTCTCAAAACACAAAATGCTTATCCAGCTGGTGACAGTACTCAACATGCCATACACAACAGAGGTGAGGGCTCAGAGTCTCGTCTGTCATGGTCGTACATGCTTGAGTCCACTGATACTCAATGAAAGATCCTCTGAAGCAAATACAGAAAGCAAGAACACACAAGGAGTCAATTCCAGCAGCAGAACAACAGACTGTCTTATAACCTCACACACCTCCTGTCTTAGTGTTTCATTAACCCTCAGTCAAAAACCAAACAGTGCTGTTACTGTGAGAGGCTTTTCATGAGTGAGAGAGAGAAAGAGAGAGAGAGGGAAATAGAGAGAGAGAGAGAGAGAGAGAGAGAGAGAGAGAGAGAGAGAGAGAGATACAGAAACATACAGGGAGAGACAAAGAGACAGAGGGAGAGACAGACAGACAGGGAGAGAGACAGAGAGAGAGACCCGATCAGTGGTGCTTCAGTGACTAACGCACTCTCAGGTTAATGAAGGCAGAGGGTGAGATTTCCTGCGTAACCCGTCTCCAGTTGCTATGTGACCGACAGTGTGGAACAAGGTGTCACCTGTTACCTCAGAACCGGATTTAGTCAACGGTACAATAATCAAGCTTTATATCTGAAGGAGGTGTGGAGGGCTTTCTAAATATAGAGCCAGAACAGACTGAGAGGGGGGGTGGAGAGAGAGAGAAGAATAAGAGAGAGAGAGAGAAGAGAACGAGAGAGAGAGAGAGAGAGAGAGAGAGAGAGAGAGAGAGAGAGAGAGAGAGAGAGAGAGAGAGAGAGAGAGAGAGAGAGAGAGAGACAGAGAGAGAGAGAGAGAGAATAAAAGAAGAGAGAGAGAGAGAATAAAAGAGGAGAGAGAAAGAATAAGAGAGAGAGAGAGAAAGAGAGAGAGAATAAAAGAGAAGAGAGAAAGAATAAGAGAGAGAGAGAGAGAGAGAGAATAAAAGAGGAGAGAGAAAGAATAAGAGAGAGAGAGAGAGAGAGAAAGAATAAGAGAGAGAGAGAGAGAGAGAGAGAGAAAGAATAAGAGAGAGAGAGAGAATAAAAGAGAAGAGAGAAAGAATAAGAGAGAGAGAGAGAGAGAGAGAGAGAGAGAGAATAAAAGAGGAGAGAGACAGAATAAAAGAGAGAGAGAGAGAGAGAGAGAATAAAAGAGAAGAAAGAAAGAATAAGAGAGAGAGAGAGAGAGAGAATAAAAGAGGAGAGAGAAAGAATAAGAGAGAGAGAGAGAGAGAGAGAGAGAGAACGAGAGCGAGAACGAGAGGGGGGGGGGTAGAGAGAGAGAGAGGGAGAGAGAGGGGGGGCGGAGAGAGAGAGAGAGAGAGTGAGAGAGAGAGAGAGACTTTAAAAGCTCTTCTATTTAGAAAGATATAGGCCTATTTCTGCTTTACACCAGTGAAACACCTTCAGTGATGCTGATGTCGGGAGTGGTCCGTCCATTGTTCTGAGAACACCAGCAAATTCTCAGAATGCTGTCCTCTCACAGTGGAAGGATGTACAGAAACACCTATGGATGTTTTCAGCTCTACAGCAGGACTACAGCTTAACGTTCTCCTCTCTCTCAAAGAAGAAAGACTTCACATGCTGTTTATCTGATGGGGACAGCTTTGGTGGTCTGTCTGTTTTGCACTAGTCAGGAGTTTTGTTTTCTCTAAAGCAGAAGTTCGTTTTTGTAAAGTTCAGCTTTTTCTTTCTTTGCTTCATTATGAACCATTTTAACAGCAATGTTGTATAAGGCATGGTCTGTGACTTTTCCACACTACTGTATTATATCATCGCTGTCTCTCCAAAATGGCAACTTTACAGGAGAGGCCATACACCTCATTCAATTGTAAGTCAATGGAACCAGACGTCTTTCCAAACACGTCTTGCCCATTTCATTTGACAGATATACAGTATATCATTGCATTAGATCCTCGTCTGGATGTCTGATGATCTTTCTTTGTGGAGTTTGCATGTTCTCTCCACTGTCTCTGTGGGTTTCACAGTTAAAGGACGAGCTGGAGATACCAAACATCCCCTGAGTGTGTGTGTGAATATGTGTGTCTGCCCTGCGATGAAATGGTGACCTGTCCAGGGTGTTTCCTGCCTTCTGCCCAGGCTCCAGCATCTGCCACAAGTTAGGATGGATAAGCGCAGTAGATGATGAAAGAATGAATGAATTGCATTAGTCACTACAGTCTCTAGTCTCTCTCCAGCTCTGTCCCTCCCTCTCTCTCTCTCAGCCTCTTACTTTCACATGAAAAGCCTCTCACAGTAACAGCACTGTTTGGTTTTTGACTGAGGTTTAATGAAACACTAAGACAGGAGGTGTGTGAGAAAGGTTATAAGAGAGTCTGTTGTTCTGTTGCTGGAATAGATTTCTATTTCTTGCGCTCTGTATTTGTTTAAGAGGATCTTCCACTGAGCATCAATGGACTCAAACACGTATGATCATAACAGCTGACACTCAAGGCCCACACCTCTGATGTGTATGGCAAGTTGTGTACTGTTTGTTGTGTATATATACAGGGGTTGGACAATGAAACTGAAACACCTGGTTTTAGACCACAATCATTTATTAGTATGGTGTAGGGCCTCCTTTTGCGGCCAATACAGCGTCAGTTGGTCTTGGGAATGACATATACAAGTCCTGCACAGTGGTCAGAGGGATTTTAAGCCATTCTTCTTGCAGGATAGTGGCCAGGTCACTACGTGATGCTGGTGGAGGTTCGTCCTTCTTGGTGGTATGCTGACATTACTCTGGATACCGTGGCTCTTGATACATCACAAAGACTTGCTGTCTTGGTCACAGATGCGCCAGCAAGACGTGCACCAACAGTTTGTCCTCTTTTGAACTCTGGTATGTCACCCATAATGTTGTGTGCATTGCAGTATTTTGAGCAGAACTGTGCTCTTACCTGCTAACTGAACCTTCACACTCTGCTCTTACTGGTGCAATGTGCAATTAATGAAGATTGGCCACCAGGCTGGTCCAATTTAGCCATGAGACCTCCCACACTAAAATGACAGGTGTTTCAGTTTCATTGTCCAACCCCTACCACATATGTATATATTATCAAGAGAGTAGTTGCAAAGAATGATAAATTTAGACTGATATGGGCAATATTTACTGAACTACAAATTACTGAAGTAGTGTCTCTCGGTATGGTGCCGAACCACCATCTTTGCTAACGCAACATGCCAGATGTCTTAGCATGAAACTGTAAAACTGTAGAGGTTCCTAATGGTGTCCTGTGATAATCCATCCTATCCAACCTGAATATTCTCACATTGTTTCTGACACCAGGCCTTCTGGACGTGTGACAGGACGTGCAACAAACCGTTCACCTTGGTGTTGACCACGGTGCCTCCATGGTATGCGTGGGGGTGGAATGACACCAGGCCTTCTGGACGTGTGACAGGACATGCAACAAACCGTTCACCTTGGTGTTGACCACGGTGCCTCCATGGTATGGGTGGAGGTGGAGTGACACCAGGCCTTCTGGACGTGTGACGGGACGTGCAACAAACCGCTCACCTTGGTGTTGACCACGGTGCCTCCATGGTATGCGTGTAGGTGGAATGACACCAGGCCTTCTGGACGTGTGACAGGACATGCAACAAACCGTTCACCTTGGTGTTGACCACGGTGCCTCCATGGTATGGGTGGAGGTGGAGTGACACCAGGCCTTCTGGACGTGTGACAGGACGTGCAATTAACCGTTCACCTTGGTGTTGACCACGGTGCCTCCATGGTATGGGTGGAGGTGGAGTGACACCAGGCCTTCTGGATGTGTTACATGCGACAACAAACTGTTCACCTTGGTGCTGACCGCACTGCCTCCAGATTCATTGCTCGTCTCCACCAGAACAAAAGTGGGACTCATCACTGAAGGTGACACGCAGCCATTCTGAGGCACGTCTCGCACGACACCATTGCAGTCTTTGGTGATGTCCTGCATGGTGCAGTCAGTCTGGCACTAACAGGATGACTCATGAAGGGCATCACTCATAAAGCCCATCTTACTTATGTCTCTTACTTATGTCATATTTCACATGTCTTATAATGGCAAACCCACCCACCAAGTTTCATTGCTGTGGGTTGATTCCTTCTGAGGGCAACTGTTCATTTGATGATCAGCGTATGTGGGACATTAGGGGTAGCTTGGTGAAGCTTATCATGTCCAGAACTGAACCACAGTGTTGATTATACAGTCTATATTCTTCTCTTAAGCAACTAAACTGTCAATCGCACATTTGTCCCAATGCACTTTGCCTTACCAGCTATCTAAACATCATGATCCAACTATGGAAAGTGATAACCTGCTCCCCAAAAGACCTACAGCCCACAACAGGACTCAGTTACACAACACTGCTGTTACTTTTAGTTCACACTCAGAATTATGAGCAGTATTTCTGATTGGTCAGCACCATCAAACATCAGACACATGTATGGTTAAGCCTTTACATGATATCTTAGGCTAATAGATGATATCGGGCTGTGCTAGCTTGATATCTGATCTGTATCATCTATATAACAGGATATAATAGTGTTAATGACGGCTCTAATCTTCTGAACTGCTAGGCCCTGTTCGTCCTTCTCCCCCTCCTTCTCCTCCTCCTCCTTACGCCTCTATTTCTCTTCCTCTCCTTTTTTGTTTACACAGAACTCCAGCTTTTTATGACGCTCTCTATAGCTGTTGACTCTTCCTCTTCTTTCCCTCACTCACTTTCCTACTGCTCCCTCTCCCCCTCCCCTCTCACCATGGCAGATGTCAGAGGCCCACTCTTTCTCTCTCTCTCTCTCTCTCTCTCTCTCTCTCTCTCTGCCTCCTTCTCTCTCACTCTCCCTCTCTCTGGAAGCAGGAGGCACTCCGCTCCCACTCCTTTTTGCGTCACGGAACAGAAAGGCTTCCGAAAGTGGAGGACAGATGGGCGAGCGGCAGCGTCACTCCTTTATTTGCCACTGACGAGCTCAAATTTGTACAGCCTGTAATTCGGGCATCTTAGTGCTTCCGTGCAAGAATGCATAGATGAATGGTAATTTGAGAGAAGGGCAGAACCAAGCGCAGCAGGAGACACTTAATCGCTTAACATGATTAACATCCTATAAGAACTAATTGATAGATTCTTATTATCAGAATATTTTACATTATTATGACAATATCATAAAGTGTAAGTGAAGCCTCGTTCATTATCAGTTCATTCCCCTCTTTATTCATGAATCACAACTAGGTGCAGAGGCAAAATAAATTTGAGTCTATGAGAGAAACGAGGGATGAAAAACAACACATAGAGGAGTGTGGGTCAGTATGGCTATAGATTAGAGTTTGGGGATCTGCCCTGAGTGAGAAAATGCAGTTTTGTGGCTATAGGGTTTGGGTGTGATAGAAATGAATAGGACTCAAAGGGAGAAACGAGGGATAAAAAAAACACAAACATATGAGATCAGGTCAGATCAACAAGAAGAAAAAGAAGAGCAAGAAGAAGAAAAAGAAGATGAATGAGTTGATATCTTAAAAACCATGTGACTATTTGCAGCAAAAAGAAGAAGAAGAGAGGAGAAGATGAAAAGAAAGAAGAAGAAGAAGCAAGGATAGAAGAAGCAGAAAAAAGAAGAGCAAGAAGAAGAAGAGCAAGAAGAAGGAGAAGAAGACAGAGAAGAAGAAGAAGAAGAAGAAGAAGAAGAAGAAGAAGAAGAAAACCAAGAAGAAGAAATAGAAGAAGAAGAAGAGCAAGAAGAAGAAGAAGAGCAAGACGAAAAAGAAGAGCAAGAAGAAGAAGAGCAAGAAGAAGAAAAAGAAGAAGAAGAGGAGCAAGAAGAAGAAGAAAAAGAAGAAGAGCAAGATAAAGAAGAAGAAGAAGAGCAAGAAGAAGAAGAGCAAGAAGAAGAAAAAGAAGAAGAAGATGAGCAAGAAGAAGAAGAAGAGCAAGATGAAGAGCAAGATGAAGAAGAAGAAGAGCAAGACGAAAAAGAAGAGCAAGAAGAAGAAAAAGAAGAAGAAAAATTGTATAACAATAGTGTTGGGTATTGCACAATCATTAATAATAATAATACTATTATAGAATAATAATAATATAATAATAATAATAGGCCTCTAGAACACAGTGAGCTCTGTTGGCTAAAAGAGGGAGTCTTCTATTACAGCAGTCATGATACAGGCCTATTCGCTTTTCAGACCATGCCAGTATTTTGCTAATGCTTCATTCCCTGCATGTTTCAACCGTTACTGAAGTCCGCTCTCCTCTCGCAGCTCCGCCAGAGCCAAGAGTGACCACAGTCCTGCTGAAGTCAGCCCCCCCCCCCAGCATAACCACGCTCGGCCCGGCCTTAGAAGTGTATATAATATCTCTCGACATGCCTCGGCTCCAATTTAGAGACCTGTTGCTCAGCGAGCGGCCTCAGCATCATCTGGCTCCCTGAATTGCCGTCGCCACGGCAACGTGATGCACATCCGTATGACATCACGGCCCACTCAGTCCGACAGGCAGAGACCGAATGGGATTTCAGAGCAGCTGCAGTCTCCAAGGCTGCCTGCTCACAAACTCATTCTCATTAGCCGTGAATCTCAGCGCTCGGGCTTTACAGCCTCTGGATATTCATTCCAGCTTCTGCAGCACATTAAAATCACATTTGCTTTGTCATTAATACTTCATACTCCAGTGGTCCCACAGAAATAACTGACCCCAAATCTGGGAATGGAATCAAACACGCAGTGAGAATGATCTCTCTTTAATATGGATGCCAGACTTGTCCAGTGGCGATTCTAGAGTCTGATGGGGCCCGAGGCAAAAATCTACATGGGGCCGCTCCAACCAGCGTTCATCACCATTATGTTATAAATAGTCTCCACCAACACCAACAAAAATGAATGCACAAAAAATGCAAAATGATTTTTTTAACTTTAAAAGTTCACTATTATTTTTAAATTATACAGCACCAATCAAAAGTTTAGTTACACCCAACTAAATGGATGTTTGTAGAAATCCTAAAGACTCTACAGCCTCACACAGTTCTTACTGATCCTAATAAATATCCTATAAATATAAATATCCTAATATACCACATATACTCTTGATGTTTCACAGTAATAGATTTTTGGCATCCTCATCTCATCATTAAGAGAACAGCTGCACCCAGAAGGAAGTGCTGGACTGCAGTGCTATTTGGAAGGAAGATAAAGGTAACCAGGAACAATACATGCTGATACATTTAGACTGATATGGGCAACATTTATTGAGCTACACATACAGAAGTAGACATGCCAGACGTCTTGGCTTGGAGCTGTAGAGGTTCCTAATGGTGTCCTGTGATAATCCGTCCCATGCAGCTTGAATATCCTCACACAGTTCCTGCAGATTTTGCAGTAGGAGTGGAGGTGGAGAGACACAAAGTTCTGGAAGTGTAACATGTGACAACAAACCGTTCATCTTGGTGCTGACCACAGTGCCTCCACACACTGATTCGTTGGTCATCTCCACCAAGACTAAAGCGGGGCTCGTCACTGAAGATGACCCGCTGCCATTCTGTGTCACTCCATGACAGTCTGGCACGACACCGCTGCAGTCTTTGGTGACGGTGATGTGATCTTAGGGACAGTCATTGTAACAGTCTGCGTGCATGTAGTTCTGCATTGTGCAGTCGTCTGCCAACGGCGCTGGCACTAACAGGATGCCACATGTAGGGCATCACTGCTTATAAAATATTATAATTATTATAAACCTAAATTTTTGAGGCATTTTGTGAAATGCAGCACCTAAAGAATCTGTGATTTCTTCATTCCCTTAAAACTTTATTCGACTGACAGAAGTTCAAGAAAAGATTTTCCCTGATCAACTTGATTGTATTTTGAATATGAATGTTGACCAATTGTATTTGCACCTGCACATTTAACCCCTCCGTGCAGTGAAACACTCACACACACACTAGGGGGCAGTATGCACTCTTGCCCAGAGCCATGGGCAGCCCAATCCATGGCACCCAGGGAGCAGTTGGGGGTTAGGTGTCTTGCTCAAGGCTGCTTCAATCACATACTGTCGGTTAAGGGGATTAAAGCTGGTCCCCTAAACTCCAGCCCCTGACTGTCTCGATATCAGAATCCAAATCTTATATTGCCAAGTACGTCACACATACAAGGAATCTGCCTGGGTGAGAGCTCACGTGTATGACGTGTGCCAAGTGCACAGACTGTTAACGAGGTTCTGGAAGTGTAACATGTGACAACAAACGTTCATCTTGGCGCTGACCACGGTGCCTCCATACACAGATTCATTGGTCATCTCCACCAAGACTAAAGAAGGACTCGTCACTGAAGATGACCCGCTGCCATTATGTGCCACTCCATGACAGTCTGGCACGACACCGCTGCAGTCTTTGGTGACGTTGACGTGATCTTAGGGACAGTCATTGTAACAGTCTGTGTGCATGTAGTTCTGCATTGTGCAGTCGTCTGCCAACGGCGCTGGCACTAACAGGATGCCACATGTAGGGCACCACTGCTCACTGAATGTCCGCAGTCGTGGTTGGGGTAGTCAGGCACAGCGACAAGGCCTGTCCTTGCTTACGTCACATGCGGACATGCACATCAAACCTACCCACCAAGCTTCATTCCTTCTGGGTGCAACTGTTTTTTAGATGAATGTACATTTTGTTGCTCAAAAAATTTTAATGTCTTTTTGATTTTTTTTCTTTATTTCTCATATGTTTGTTTTTTATACCTGTTTCTCCCTTTGAGTTCTATTAATTTCTATCACACCCAAACCCTATAGCCACAAAACTGCATTGATCCCCAAACTCTAATCTATAGCCATACTGACCCACACTCCTCTATGTGTTGTTTTCCTCCCTCATTTCTCTCATAGACTCAAATTTATTTTGCCTCTGCACTTCGTAGTTGTGATTCATGAATAAAGAGGGGAATGAACTGATAATGAACGAGGCTTCACTTACACTTTATGATATTGTCATAATAATGTAAAATATTCTGATAATAAGAATCTATCAATTAGTTCTTATAGGATGTTAATCATGTTAAGCGATTAAGTGTCTCCTGCTGCGCTCGGTTCTGCCCTTCTCTCAAATTGCCATTCATCTATGCATTCTTGCACGGAAGCACTAAGATGCCCGAATTACAGGCTGTACAAATTTGAGCTCGTCAGTGGCAAATAAAAGAGTGACGCTGCCGCTCGCCCATCTGTCCTCCACTTTCGGATGTCTTTTTGATTTTTTTTCTGTTTGGAATTGGTCCCACATTGCTTTGATTTTTAAGGTGGACTGCATGATTGCATGAGCGCTATATTATGTACTTGGGTGTGTTCAGATTTATCCTACAGTAAAACATTAAGCTGAAAATAAGGACCCTCTATGAGTAGCCATGTAAACATTTGACCAGTACTGTAAATATAAACAGCATTAAAAACCTCTAATATAAATGTATATATAAATGCACCCTTGGCCTCCTCTTCCCCACGATGGCCTGGGGCACGAGGCAGTTGCCTGCCTTGGCTGCTGGCAAGCAGCGCCTCTGGACTTGTCTAGACAACTGGCCTGCCGCGGATGCCAAGGAGACAAAATCGCATAATGAAATCCCTTTTCCATTTCTCTCTTTTTATTTTTAAACTATGGAATATTTGACATGACAGCGACTTCTGCGAGCACATACGACTTGGCCCTGCATCAGCATTTTCACCCTTTTCCTGCACATTTGTTTCCATCACCGCAGGTCCTGATGACGTGCTGCTTATGTCAGCGGCAGTAAGGAAGGCGGCCCAGCCTCTGAGACAGGGAGAACATGGACTAATTTAGCAATGTGAATGGGAGAGTGCAGTCCGTGGGTGTTGTGGCTGCCTGTGTTAGGCCTCAGAACTGTCTTCAGTGACGCAGGCTATTTCACACACTTCCTGCCAGCTGGTGGCAATGTAGCACGTCCAACGATTCATTTCCTGAACACACTGTGAATGTTTTTGCAGTATCGCTTCCTCTCTCCTTCCAACCCCCTTCTTGTCCAATCTGCAGAGTGTTTTATATCTAGTTTATATACTACATTCATTTCTGTGTGCTGCATTAGCACATATGAACTAAACGTATATATATGCTTAAGTTGGTGATGATCATTTCTCAAGAATGATAGAACTGATGATTGGCATTGATCAACGAACCCAAAACATTATAATTATTATAAACCAGAATTTTTGAGACATTTTGTGAAATGCAGTACCTAAAGAATCTGTGATTTCTTCATTCCCTTAAAACTTTATTGACAGAAGTTCAAAAAAAGATTTCCCTGATCAACTGGATTGTATTTTGAATATGAATGTTGACCAATTGTATTTGCACCTGCAAATTTAACCCCTCCGTGCAGTGAAACACTCACACACACACTAGGGGGCAGTATGCACTCTTGCCCAGAGCAGTGGGCAGCCCAATCCATGGCACCCAGGGACCAGTTGGGGGTTAGGTGTCTTGCTCAAGTCTGCTTCAGTCACATACTGTTGGAATAGGGGATTTAAGCTGGTCCCCTAAACTTAAGCCCCTGACAGTCTCTACATCAGAATCCGAATCTTATATTGCCAAGTACGTCACACATACAAGGAATCTGCCTGGGTGAGAGCTCAGGTGTATGACGTGTGCCAAGTGCACAGACTGTTAACGAGTATTATTAATGGAAAAGGAGAGTAAAATATATATTATTATATAAATTATATAAAAGAGATATATTAATATCTGTACTTATATGTAGATGGATATATATGCAATACAGGTAAACCTGTACGAATAGGCATGTTTATAAGTTTGATACAATAAATTAAAAAAAGGTTAGAAGTGAGGACAACTTTCCCTTAACTACACTTTTAATGCTTTGGGAGATGAAGATACTAATTATTGCAGTTTTTAAGATGAATTTTTGCCAGTTCTTGCATGATACAAGACTGCAGCTGCTCAACAGTCTGTGGTCATCATTATCTTATTCTTCTTGAGGGGCCACACATGTCAATAGGAGACTGGGCTGCAGGCAGGCTAGTCCAATAATCAAACATAATATGTGTGTATTAAGCCGTGCTCTGTTGTAGCACATGCAGAATGGGCCTGGCACTGCCCCCCATACCATGATAGATGTTTATATAATAATAATTATAATAATAATAATAATAATAATAAAAGTTATTGCATATTTCACTGTGCACCTCCTCCCCTAAATTAAATCAGATTAATCAATGCCCAGTCTATAGCCCACTTCTGCATAGTTACAATATATGCTTTCAAAAGGAAATGTATGCCTATGACTTTCTTTCATGATATTTGAGGCTGATTAGGATTTTTGTATCAAAGGAATGCTGCATACATCCTGCCTATCAAGCTATGGATATCTTTTCACAGCCTCAACTGATTCTACAAATAAGGCAGTCCTAAGCCCACCCATAGCAAATTGAGGCCATAGCAAATTGAGGTCACTTTCTCATATCTCGTAACTTCATTACCAACACTTTCATAAAGATAAAACAGGAATGTCAGAGCAGGGGCTTCAGTATCTAAAGGGGAACTCCAAAGTCTTTCCTTGTTTGCATCATTACCATTAAATTATGCAAACCGCTTTAAAAGATGGTGTTCCCCTGTAAGCCCAGTCTTGATAGATTTGTGAGTAATACTTTTTTTCTCGGTTCCATTGAAGTTATTTACCTATAGTTACTCATTTTGGGGTTTAATTACTTTCTTCTCTAGTGGTTAAAAACTTTTCCCATACGCTTCAGATTTAGGACCAGGATTAAATGAATTTTAGCAGTAAGGAATTATGTTTCAATAATAATAAACCTCAGTCCACTCTTTCACTATTACTTTTTTGGCAAGAACCTTAATAATTATGATCTTCAACTTTTTTATTTCAGTGAAACAATAATCAGTTTACTTTAATTAAGTTAATTTAATCCACTTTGCTCCAGCTATGACGAGCTCGGTCTTCAGTTTCACTGATCTCTAAATCATCTCCGGTGGTGAAACTCTACTCCACATGTAGTCTACATCCAGGCTGAAGTGACCCGGATGTAGTAGTGCTGCTAGTCGGAAGCGAACTAGCGAAGCTCAATGTGACTTTTCTAAGTTGTTCGCCAAACCGTGCGAATAAAATGTTTCTCACCGCCGTCAACCGTAAGTAAAAGAAGTTAAACTGTCTATGTAGCATTGTCCCGTTAGAAAAAACCCGTGTGACTGGGCCTTAGCGGGGACTGTCGGGATGGGGGAAATTGATAAATGCTAGCAAGCTAGCCAGCTAGCTAACAGCATTGCACATACTGTCAACACTAAATGTACACTGAGGTGCTAAGCAGAGATTTAGCGACTCCTTCATCTAAACGTGACGTTTATATGAATACTAACTAACAGATTTAACGATTTAAACACCCTTCAGAGTGTATTTTGTTTTATGTAGTCATATTTGAGGACAGGTATGTTTGTGCAATAATTATTTGTAGGGACTGTTTTACAGTGGTGGTGATGGGAACCATGTTCACATGGTAGAAATTGTTTTGCTGGATAAACTAATACATAAAATGTCTGGGACATTCTGTGCATTTTATGTCTAGGAATGGAATTAATCTGGAACAGGCTCACACACAGCCTGCAGCCTAAACACCTGCATGATTGCTGTGATGGGCCTTTGGGTTCATGCATAAAATATCCCATAATAATGAGAGAAAAATTAAAATATTCAAATATGCATGCTGCTGCTGCCTCACCCAAACATGTTGGCTCTGATTTAGAAAATGCACTCTTGCACTCAATGAAATCAAAGATGCAATAAATAAATATAAAAAATGCATTTATATTATTGCACTGCTGGTTTATCTGCGGTTCACACTATTCTACTGTTTTATTCTACAATTATATTTGCCTTTTTCTAGATTTCCTTTCTTGTACATATTTATTCCCTCATTTTAATAGGTGACGTATATTTATCTATAGTGTACTGGACTATAGTTTAAAGTTTAATAGTTAATATCTGTTAGCTGAGCCGACACCTACCTATCTGGGTTAATTCTGTACATCCCTCTTTGTCTTGTCTTTACTGTTCTGTAGCTGCTGTGCTGTACTGTGTAACAGCTACTGGCTGCTAAATTTCCTTCAGGATCAATAAAGTATCTATCTATCTATCTATCTATCTATCTATCTATCTATAAAACCCTTGAAGGCATTTCCAGTAGTTGGTCATAGATCAGTAATGGGAAAGTTTTTAGGTCATAGATCAGCAATAGGAAAATGTATTTTAGAACAGTGGCCTTTCAGTGTCTAAGTTTTAAAAGTGATTCATTTATCACAACAACATAGTAAGTATATAGTCATGCAGTAGTAGTACTCACAATTAGGTATGTGGGGGCTAAGTCTCTCCTTGGCTGAATATTTAGTTGTTAGAAAGGAATTTGAGCTAAACTCCTGCTTACTGGGAAAGCCTCCACCAGTTTCCTACTGTAGCCATCATTTATGCTCTTCTATGTACATGGACACATGGGCAGTGCAAATAACAGTTTCTTGTTTTGTTTTTTTGGGGCTGTCCAGTTGCCAAGAGCAAATCAAAGTAAGTTGTTCCTTCACAGATCCCTTTTACACTCGATTTACACACTTTAATTTTTATTGCCAGGTTATTGATTTATTTCATGTTTAAATGAAAAATACTCTAATTGTATGCATGCAGCCTCATGTTGATATGAGACAGATAATGCTCCATTAAATGAGCTTGTGTGCTGTTGACCTTTCTTTCTTTTAGGACCGTCCTGGTTCAGATGATGAGCGCTGCAGGGACAGGTTACTGCTTCAACACAAAGAGAGGACGCCTGAGAGAAAAGCTGGTCCTGCGAAAGCATGACCCTTTTGGTAAAGTGAAGAATAACTGTGGTTTTGAAAGGTCACGGCAGGGGGAATTCTGGTAGCATGTCAGTGAAATGGGCCAATAACACAATTCCTGCTACTTAGTTACTACATAGTTACATCACAGTAGTGTGATCACTGTGCCAAAAGATTTACTTAAATGTGGAAATCTGAGCGCCCTTCTCAGAAACAGACTTTCTGATGATGAAGAGTAACTTATATAATGAGGTAGTGAATGCCTTACTGTAAACAGATTAGTCAGATTAGTCTTGGCACTTTCATAAACGATATGAGGAAACAATATGAGGATGTGCAAAGAGTATATGCATGTTTGAAGTTGTGATCGTGGGGTTTATTTGGCAGAGGGCAGCGTGGCAGGCGTTGAATAAAAACTCTATCAGAGAACCTTAATTTATCAAATGAAGCAAATTAATTTGGGTAGTATAGAATTTGATATTTGTAGGAGCTGTGAGATATTTTAAAAACCTCAGAATCAAATATCATATTGGTTTAATTAATACAGTGTGTGTATGTATGCATGTATATATTCAGCTAATAATATTTTTGATTATATTATTAGCAAATATTATTATATTTGAATATATTATTTTTGAACACTATTTATTCACCAGGATTTTTTTCTAGTTACCAAACTAAATGACTTTGCTGTGAATAATAAGACTTTGTTCCCAATGCCAAATCAATGAGTATAAACCATAAATCAATTTTCATAGCCTTCATTAGTGTAAGATTGGCAACGTTTTAGTCATCTCTAATTAAAGGGACAAATGCTAAACATTTTAGTCAATTTGTGTTGCATATTCAAAATTAAAACATTTAATTTCAAGCCAATGATTTAAAAGCGGACCTGAGCAATATGACCGTGTAATTTGGCATCATGATAAATTGTTTCACAGTCCAATACAGGATACATTTCATACGATGTATATCATCAGTACTTGTAGAGTGCAACACAATGTGTTAAATACTCAATAAAATTTAATGTATTCAGTTAATGATAGTATTTATTAAAATGTAGTAGTTTCTTTTCTCTTTGTTTCAACTGATCAGATGTGTGAAAAAAATATGTCTTATTATATTAGAACTTTTATATAATATATATTATAGCCTATAATGTTAACAGAAAAATGTATCATTATTAATTTTATAATAAATAATATATTTTTTATTGCTTAACTGGTACAGCTAATGCAATTATTACTGATTTTCACATTCATGTACTAATACAGACCATGATAAATGCTTAAAGGATAATGCATAATAATGTATAAACCGTTGACGGAAGCACTTTACAGATCGGTAACAAGTAGGTAATAATATGGCAATTTTACGGTAACAAATTTGATTTAATCATAACTAAATGTCAATTTCCTAGTTTTTACTAAATAATAAATCAGAAATTGGTAGTGTTATGAAATGGTAAAATAATGCTAACAAGTGGTACTTACTTATATTGTTTATATTTAATCTTTACTATTATGTTATAGGCAATGTCTTATACATGCACATTTATGTATAAAGACAAATCTCCTTAATTCAGCTCTATTTAGTTATTCTGATTAATGTATGTGCATACTTCATAGAACACTTTTATATGCACATAGACTCTTCTGTTATTTTAATTAGTCATTTTGTGATTAATAGCGCTTCTGTAACCTCTGCCCTTTTTATTGTAATAATGTATGTCTTGTGCAATATGTACAGAACTGTGACACTGCAATTTCCTTCGGGATCAATAAAGTGTTATCTTATCTTATCTTATCTACCTAAAAATGACCTGTTTATTTTATAGTTCTTTAAATATAATAAGTGGGCAATTGTAGTGATAACAAGGCAGTTTAGAAACACAATGGTAACAAGTTTCCTAAATATAATATGCACATCTAGTCATTAATAAACAAAAAGATGACCTAAAATGACCCGCTTATTTTATAGTTGCAAATGAATAATGAGAGAATAATAATGTATGTAATATGAGTACATGTATATAATATGTAATGTTAAGTAGCTCTGCTGTAATTACCTGGCGTTAGGGCTAATTCACTTGTTTCTTATTTATTTCTGGTCTGTATTTAGATGTTAAGACACAGTGTGATGTTACAGGCAGTAATTACAGTGAAACTAAATGGTTTTAGAATCGTAAAATAGAAGCTCACTTATTTCCCTCTCGTTTTTACTTACTACACCCCCATCAGGCCATAAGATCAGTTCTAAATGGTCTTGTGCTTCACATGTTTAACCCAGCTATAGAGGGTTGTTACCCAGGAAGATGAGGTAAATCTATCCTATTACATTACTGACTTACCGCTACAATTGTCCACATATTACACATAAAGAACCATAAAATTATCAGGTCATTTCTAGGTAAGTACACCTTGATACCCTCAATATCCCATCTCATAATGGCCTTGTTAACACTCACTACAATTTCTGATTTATTATTTAGTATCACCTCGGAAATTGGCATTTAATTAATGAATGCATATAATTTGTTACAGTAATATTACCGTATCATTACCTACTTATTACCGATCTATGAAGTAAAGTGCTTAACCGTTAACTTCATGTGTGGGATGTGGGATTAAGCAGAGAAAACTGGTCCTACAGAATTACTTTGTTTAGCAGTAATCAGTGCAGAGTGAATCACAGCCATGTAGGGCAGAACGCTCAAAAAGCAAACAAGTTGCAGCAGATTAATTTAAACCTTACATGCATTGACCAGCATTTATCGCCCTTGCTGTACTACTGTTCCTCTAGTGTTTCGGAGGTTCCAGCCTTGGCTTGTGTCTTGGCGAATGCCTTGTATTCTCTTTGCCTAGTTTACGCAAATAGACCGTTTTTAGTTAGAAACAGCCTCCTGCAGTCTCAGTACTCATGTCATAAATGCCATAGAGCTGAATACGTCCGATGGCATGGAGTACATCATTCCCCCCGATTCCTTTCTACCTCTGACAGCCATGACAGTGTTGAGAGATGTTTTGTTTCACGCGCTTTAACTCTCTGCGCCTGGTTGACATGAAAGAAAATACTCCCACTTGATTTTGATGTTAAGTCGTTGGGTTTTGCACTCTGCATGCTTCCCTTTGGGACTTGAAGTGGCGTGTGCACATTCCATGTGAGAAGCAAGCAAGGAGACAGTTTCAGTGAGACATCCCAGGTTCTGGTTAATTAGAACTCAGCAGAGCTGCTTAGATGAGCCAGTTGCAAGGAATGAGGCCCTGGCTCTGTTTTTTGTGATGCATGTCAGGTCCAAAGAGACCCTTGACCATTGTTTAGGCATCTCTTTATTTTCTGTGATTTAAAGTGTCGAGATAAAACCTCGACTTGTCGTTCTCATGGAATTGCTATTGCATGCAATCGCTTCTCCTTATTGTTTCTGTCTTTTTTCCCTCCACAGTGAACAAGCATGTTCTGTTCTTTGAGAAGAAGAAGATCCGCTCTATCTGAGCGACGTCCAAACATGAACTGGTGTTACGGACTCTAGGAGACGTTCTGGCTCTTTTTGTACTTAAACATGCAGCACGTATCCATTGTTCCCGATCATTGCCAGAGACCGGACATGTGAGTAAGAACTCAAGGAAGCTGACCAACGTCAGACGTACCAGCCGGCTCACAATACCATTAAGAATGAAAAGAAGTCCCAGTGGAACCAGAGGATGTATGTTCATCTATGACAGTTATTTACAGAGAAAGAATCCTGCCGTGGCCAACGTTCAGTTTTGGGTTGAGAAAGTGTTTGTCTTATTTAACAGCCTTGGATTTGTAAGTGTGACATTTTGCTGAAATACAAGACATGTACATCATATTACACATAGATGCTGTATTTTTATTTCAACTCATTAAAACAATTTAACACGAAACTGTTAAAGGGGCGGTGTGTAAACTTTGGTATCAATGTCGTTTGGGTCCTTCATATTTTGCATTGAGGTCTCATACTAAACAAAAGCACAGGAATTTGCTGTAGAAGGTGATTATACAATAATGAAAACATAGTTTTTAATATGTTCCATTTCTACCAATAATTCTTTAAAGTCTTTTGCACACTGCTCCTTTAAGAACCTTGATTTAGGCTTTATTGAAATTAAAATAATGGCTAGATTAACATGGCAACATAAAGTATTAATACTTTTTATTAATTGCTTTAATATTTGTATAATAACCCAAAGGTCCTTTGCAAAAGTAGATCTTACTACTTTTATAGGCTGCTGTTAAACCACAGGTCAGATCATTCTGAGAAGTGAGTTTCGTAAGCACCCGAGGATTGCATTAAATGTTAGCCCTGTTGTCTTTGTTATTATGTAACCTGGACACCGCAAATCATGTCCACCCAAACTCTGAGCTCTTTTAGCTCAACATGAGCTCTTTCTCCTTAGTAATCATGATGTGGAAGCTGCATTATTCCACCCTTCTGATGGCCAGTAAAGCCTGCCTCTAATGACAGCATCTAAACTAGTCATAAGAGAGGCTAAGTGTTATGTGTGATGCAAGGCCAACACGGTCTCTGACCCCTGAAACAGGTCATATAGTGCACTACACTGGTGGCAACACAACATACCTAGACTACTAAAACCATTAGGCTCAGTTTCCCAGACCCAGCTTAAGCTTAAACCCAAACTGAAAAGAACCGATAATGTTAATTCACTGTTGGCACATCAGTTTAATCCAACACCAGCATTAATTTGTGCCGTGAAATCAGCCTTTACTGTTCAACCACAAATAAGATGAATTACTGCAGTGGCTATAATATTAAAAATGGAATGTCTGAATTTATATTACATCTTGTTGTACAACATCTTATTTGTAGGAAGGCCCAATGTCCAGTCCTGGCCAGTGTTAAAAACTCCAAGTGACTACAGTTACAACTTGCGCAAGGCTTTTTAATCAGGAAAATAATTACTGATAAAGCATGTGGGACATCAGTGTTGTGCTGAAGATGAATGTTAGTGTGCATGTTTAATGGTGACACAGTAAAAGGTCTTAAAAGAGCTCAGGCGGCAAGTCCTTCCTAAATGGATAAGACGTTTGAGTCCCGGTTGTTTGTACAGACACAGCAGCGATGAGGTTCGCTCTCCTGGCCATCTTCTCCAAGGGCATGGTGGGATAGTGGGCAATGTAGAATGCCAGTGCACCAATGAAGCTGTCACCAGCACCCTGTACCAAAGAAAGTGAGATGAAGTAGTGAGCTCAGAAATGCTTTTCAATACGTTTAACATTAGATGGGATGAATTGACATTTTTCAGAGAAGTGTAAAAGAAAGGAGAAAAAGAAACTCCAGCTCACTGCAGTGCTGAGAATGAGCCACCACCCACATAATACCATAATACCTGAGGTGGTCTTGTGGGGGTCCTGACCACTAAATAAAAATTGATGGGTGGGCTTACAAAGTATTTAGGTGGTCATAATGTCATGCTTGATCATTTTTGGGGATTTTAAAGTGGGAAATTGTATTGGAAACTATATATATATATATATATATATATATATATATATAGTTTCCAATACTATATGATGGAATTTTATATATATATATATATATATAAAATTCCATCGCTCTCTGTTTAAGAGGTATTACACTTGGAATTCCCAAAAATGCAGAGCTTAAGTGACATTCTCTAAACATCAAATTACTACTACTACAACTAATAATAAGAAGAAGAAAAAGAAGAAAATGAAGAATTACAATCCCGGTCTGGGTGACTATGCTGTGCTACACCATAAAGAGTCCTTGGGCAAGACACCTAACACTACACTGGCCTACTTGTAATATGACTAACCTTGTAAGTCACTCTGGATAAGAGCGTCAGCTAAATGCCATAAAATGTAAATGTAAACAACAGTCATTATAATAGTCATAAGCCTGTCAGCTTTGCATAACAAGAACAATATAATTATTAAAAATATTAAACCATATGGAAGATACTGATTGGTAAGAACACATGGTTTCAGTTTTTAAACAGTGGTGCAGACAAAGTTCTGAAAATGTAGGTTTGAATTGTTAGACCCTCAGTGAACTGAGATTGAGAAGCATGGGAATGAGGAGATCTAAGGAGAAGAAATAAAGGTATCATGAAGTGGGAGAGTTCTTTTAAATGAACTTTGAACAAAGTCAAAGGAAAATAAGTGAATAAATAAGTGTAGATTCCAAAACTGGAGTCAAAAACTATTAAAGGAGTTAACTTTGCCTAATGTGCTCACAGCTGTGGATTCTGAACTTGGGAACAACAGGAAAACTGCATGAGCTACACTGTCGCCAAAGTTATGTTCCATCCAGCGTCTACTCTGGATGGACGTGTCATAGAGAGTTAGAGTTATCACGCAGCTCTGGATGGTAATATCTGGTGATGACAGGCGTGTATACCACTCCATTGAGTCATATATATATGCTTGTCTGGCTCAGTGCTGGGCAGCATGAGTAAGTCATAAGCAGTGCTGACCTGGGGACAGGTCACAGGGGTCAGTGTTTAACAAGAGGGGGCTTCAGGGTACCCTTAACCTCTCTTTGATTGGATAGGCGTCGCCCTCGGCTTGAACCTCACCATGAAGTTAGGTTTGGTGGCTTTGTGTAGAACTTCACATTATTAAGATGATGTTATTTTCATGTATAAACATTTAAAACCTCGTTTTAAGATTTATGATGCATAAGTAAGTTTGCTTACTGTTTCTTCATGATAGTCTTTTATCAAAGCGGTTCACTGATCTACGTATCTGCCACATTTATAAAGGAGCCCATATAAAATAATACAAGCTTTTTGCGATTGCAAGCTATTCTGTCTGCATACACACATACACACACAAATCAATAATGATTCACGAATATTCCATTGTGCATGCAGAGGCATGCCGCTGGGGGGGAAGGAATGGGGGGGTCCAGATGGGAAAGCGATGAGGAATGTGGTAATTTACTGAGATCTGACCACAGATGACTCTGCCACCGGTTCTCACGAGCTTGACTCATTACTCATGGCTTTGGCTCTTCCCTTGTCCCTCAAACGTTGCTGCACACCTTCAACTTTGATTGCATCAACCTTCCTCCTCCATGCTCAGCTCCTAGCTGTTTAAACATCCTTATAAAGATGATGACAGGAGGTCACATCAGCAAATAATCCATTCCAAAGGTAATCATTGTCAGGTCCTGGCCGGTGTATAGTTAAGTCTCTGTTGAGGCTGTTTATTTTAAGAAGTTGTGCAGATAGTTAAAGCTGAAAGTGAGGATTGGTTAAGGACCAGCTCTGGAAAATTCCACACTTGTCTGGTAATGATTCCACCCTGTATGAGCAAAAACTTTAAAACCTCCACCCATTGTGTTAATTCTGGTAACACACCCACAATAAGGATAACAATGAAGATCTCGCAAAGAAAGCAAACATCTATCTTACACCTCAGCCCTCAGAACCAAACATAGTCATATCATTTCTCACTTTTTCAAGCTTTCAAACTTCTAACTTGTACTGAAAGCTATAAAGACCCCTGGATTAGATTAGTTTGGATTGGATTAGACTAGATTAGATTGGATTTGATTAGATTCAGCTTTGTCTTTGTGCAGAGTACAGGTACGGAGCCAGTGAAATGCAGTTAGCATCTAACCAGAAGTGCAAAATACAGTATATTTAATATATAACGTGCAGGAAAGTAACCAAACCAAGTGATGCAATGGTTACAATCTGTACAGTTATGGATATTGGGGTGGTAGTATGTACTATAAGAACACATATGCAAAACTGTTAAGTATGCAGAGTAAAGATACATGACTACGTTTATATACAGCATGTACAGAAACTATGCAGATAAGCAATATGTAATAGACTGTGCAATTATCAATAGGGCAATAAGATTCCGATGACCAATACATGACTAACATATTCCACCATATTTCTTTCCTCTCTATATTCATGCAATTTCCGTTCTTTTCAGGAGACCTCCAAAGAAACCTGTAGGGTTCGAGGTTGGCAGCACCTCCTTTTCATGATCCAAAACCATCTCAATAAATCAGTGTTGTTGGGATCTGGCCAGAAATACCTCCAGGTATACTGGGAGGCTGGAGGTTCTAATCTTGGTAACGCCTCCATCAGCATTTCCTATCCTATCACATGGCTGAAGTCTCTGGCCCACCCAACCCGTTTGTGGTCTAGTAAAAATAAAAGTCGGATATTAATTTCAGCTCTGTATGAGTAATAAGCAGCTTGACACCTAGCACCCTAATAGTATTGGACAGGGAGATGTCAATCAAGCTGTCTCATATTTTTCATTCAGGTTTTGCTGGGTGTTTGATATATATGGTGTTCAGGGTCTAACAAACATTTGTGTCCCATGGAGCTTTAAAAGTTGTTTATCTGATGGTGGTGGTTTTGGTGGTCTTAGGTGATTCTGCGGAGTCCCAGTTTTTTTCCTTTTACTTTCCAATCACTTTCTTCTGCCCTAAGAAAGCAGATCATCTCATCATTAATAAGTTAATCAATCGCACTTCTCTATTCCTGTACGTACAGAATGTAATTTGAGCACCAGTGTAATTAATGAAGAACAGTTACAGTTCAACAGCACAGTAATAACTTCCAACTTCTACAAGAAAGTAACGTCAGAAGAGAAAGTTGATGATGATGACACAAGGACATGCACACATCACAAAGCTCCATAATGTACTTCTCCCTGTGGTAAATATACAGTGCTGGTCTTCTTCAATAACAGTAAGACTGGCCTTATGTCTGACGCTCAGCAGTGCTGACAGCGTCTACCCCTCCTAGCCCTACTGC
Organism: Prochilodus magdalenae; assembly: GCA_024036415.1. NCBI lineage: Eukaryota > Metazoa > Chordata > Actinopteri > Characiformes > Prochilodontidae > Prochilodus > Prochilodus magdalenae. The sequence continues at coordinate 429,930 of JAMWET010007503.1, forward strand.
AGCCGTCCTACACGCACGCTCGTGAAGGTTAGATTGAGCCGCCTGTCTATCAACTGACAAAAGTATTAGCAGTGGCCAATCAGAGAGCATGACCTGGTTCACTTTCTAGTCTTAAACTTTGGCTAAGCTGCAGGACATGTGTGTACTGTATGAGGAAGGGTGTAAGCAGGCGTTCATGAGATGCTCCGTACTATTGCACTATAGCCTGTTACACAATGTCAAGATTTTCTGAAGTATGAAACGCTCTGCAGCATGGTTTACACAGCGCATGATTGGCCAAGACAGTCTGCAAACTGCCATGCAGTAATCTCCATGAATTAAAAAGTCTAATATATAAAAAAGCATAACTGTTGTAGTGATTGGACACTTACAAGCAGTTTCATGGCCAGGTGTGGTCTGTTCCTTCGTTATTGCATGAGAAATTAGGAGATAAATGGTCTGAAGTTCCAATAACTTTGGTAACTTGGTAGGTTTCATGGAAACTATCGATATTAGAAAATGATAAAAAAGCAAAACAACGTTATTAGAGAGATCGCAGACACATCGGGAGTGGCCAAATCAACACCAGCCCCAACAGGAATGTAACTACAGAGAGTTTACCTCAGACTTTGCTAGAAAATCTACTAACTCAGTTTCAGTTACATGCTGACAAAATGATGGGATGGTGATTCATAGTACAGATAGATAATGACCCAAAAAATACTGTGAAAGCAACCCACAAGATTCTTAAGGCAAAGGAATGGAATGTCCTTAAATGGTAAGTGATCTGACTTTAACCAAACTGAGCATGCTGAGCATTTCCCTTACTGAAATAAAACGGAGACCCACAAGCAAGCAGCAACTGTAGGCGGCTGCAGTAAAGGCCTGGGAAAGCATCTCAAGGGAGGCAGCTCAGTATTTGGTTATGTCCAGACATCAGACAGTCAAATGATCTGCATTACAGTATTACAGATAACCGCTGTATTAATAGTCGTAATCTGTCCCGCTGCTTTGTGGCCTGTGGAATTGTGGAATGGACTATGTAAATTCCTAAATATACAAGTATGGAAGGGGATAGAGTGTTCCCTGTAAGCTTGAGGTCAGTGTCCATGCGACACTTATTAAGAATTAAGTAACATTTCTATTTCACAGAAGCTTTTTAAGTCTTGCTCAATAATCCTGGAATGTTTGCAGCCTTTAAACAATGGTGCCTGATGGAGACTTGGTTGGAGGGAGTCTTTGTAAAGGAACACCACAAGCTGCAGCTGGGTTTACTGGTTGTCTTTCCCTTAGCCTCTTTATAGCGCTGGGAAAAGTCCTCCCCTATAGGGAGAGTTTGAGTGGACAGCTTGCATCACCATGACACGTTGCTGGGTGATGTCTTTTTTCCCATGTAAGCCAATGCTGCTGGCTTCCCCTCCATGTGTCTCATTTCCAGTCTGCCCGTGTGATGACATCACTCTTCTCACGTCAGCAGGAGGTGAGCGGTGTTTTCCGGTAAAGCCCCCGCCCTGCTGACGACCTTTGTGGTAGGTCCTCTGCTGCCCCCCCTTCCACCCCCCCACCTTTTGGACTCAGGCCTTTTGATTTTGATTGTCTGGACCCACTCGGAGTAGTGCTGTCTGGCGGGGCAGAAGCTCAGCCCACCCACGGTCCAGCTGGATGTGTGTGCGTGCATGTACAGTGGATAGCAGAGGCACGTTTAGTCTGCAGACACACATTTATACACACTGCTTGACTTTCTCTCACACTCTGGACGGAGGGCGAATGCAGGCCTGCGTTCAATTTCAGACTGGGAAGCGGAGCCTGAGGACGGGGAGCTCAACTGGCAGCCTGCAGTCCGGAAAGAGACCCAAACAAGCTTTTATCCACCGAGCAACACCATGTACTCCAGATACCAGAGCCTAATGGCAAAAGGCCACAGGCTGGCTTACACTGTCCAAGCCAATGTACTTGAGGGCCGTGCCTTGACAAACTGCAAGTAATGTATTTCCATTGTGCAGGCCTACATATGCCTGGGCACTCATTTTGCATGCAGCAGGCTCAGCCAAAGCCAAATAGTCAGGCTAAAGCTGTAAGAACGTCTGGTTTCTTGGACACGGATTAACCCATAGAAAGTGCAGTCCACTCAGCAGTGACAAAAGCATGCTGCCATTTTTAAATCACTGCTCATTGAAACAAGCTTGGAGTCGTTCAATTGAACTGATGCTGAAAATAAGAGGAGACGTTTTGTTTATGAGTTGTGCATACGATTGTGTGGGAAGACCTTCAGATTTTTGCCAGGTTTTTGTCATTGCTCGACACTGAACAGGCCTGCAGACGTGACCCTGTATTACAGAACGTGAATCGAAATGGAAATGGAAATGTAATTGACTTCATTAACCAACTACAAAATTAAACATCTAATTACAGGTCTGTCTAAGTCAGAAGCCAGCCTTCGTTTATTTAATTTCCCTTCAGGAAAGCCAATAAATACAGGCTAGGCATGTTCATTTTCAGCACCAGGAAAACATTTATATTTAGAAAATTACAAAGGGGCTTAAACTACTAAATATAATATCGCATTTAGCATGTCTAGCCTTTGGTCCCATTCGACTTGCTTTCAGTATCCCAGGAATACTTAACATTTTGACATACACTCATCATTAAAAGAACAGCTGCACAAACACTTAGAAACAATCAACCCACAGGAATGAAACTTGGTGGGTAGGTTTGACATCGTGAGACATGCAAATGATTTGAGTTTCACTCTCGGCCAAACGTGACGTGAGCATTGATGGGCCGTATCGCTGTACCTGACTGAACCAACAGCCACGATTCTGGACTTTCAGTGAGCAGTGATGTCCTCTTTGATTTTCCCTTGACTTGGCTCTTCCTAATGCAAGCATATTATCTCATATCTAATCTTTCTCAGAAATATGCCGTAGAAAAAAATGAGGGGTGGTCTCTGACTTTTGCACAGTACTTTATGCAAGGCCATTTGAATGGTAGAGCAAGTAGGTTAAATGAGGGAACCTACATTTTAGGCCAGTCAGGTTCCAGACAAGGTTCTTTTTTATATGATGCCACAGAAGAACCACAGTTTGGTTCCCTAAAAGCTTTTCAGTGGATGGTTCTTTGGTGAATAAGATGCGAGTGTGAAGATGTTGGAAAGGTTCCAGAAACCAGTCTCACATTTCCACAAACCCACATGATGTGAAGGTTCTTCAAGGCTTCAAAGGATTCCTCCCAGTCACAAGTCAAACCTTTTTTCCAACATGGTTAGTTAGGTAATCAGAAATGGTCCTCCTATTGAATCACTCGAAGAAGCCTTTTTGCGGCATACTGTATAAATATCTTCTCCATGATGGCAAGTTCTCGCAGTGATACAAATAAGCGGAGTGTTGGGAACATGTTCTGCAGGCGTCTGGACCTTTCACTGTTTGTAAAATGGATGAGTGGGCCTTTACACGTTTGACTTTTTTTCATGTAGTGCCATGCCACAAGCCTTTTGATCACACAGCGGGAGATTGGCTTACGCGCAAGTGAGAAGCAGCTGATGCTTTTAACTTGAGCCTGCTCGCTATTCAGTTTGCAGATTCTATTATGGTTAGCAGGGAATAGCGGAGCAGTGATTAATCCGAACACCCTGCAAACGGATAATATTTCAGAAACGGTTCGTGCATGTGCGGACCTTGATGTTGCGACGTGGAATAGCTGTGCAGTGCAAGAAAACCTGAGTCACCGTTTTTGAAAAATCACAGGTCATTCCGCACGATAACCAGCACAAAAAAACAGGAATGAGATCACAGAGAAACTGCTCAGCAGTGAAGAATGAGACTTGCATTCGAGCACCGGCATTCTTTCAGTGACATGGCAGAAAGAGCTGGATGAAGGCTGAGGCATAGACGACGTCGGCGTGTATTGTGACTCACTGTGGAGTTGCCTCGTCTAAACTTTAACCTACTGCATTTTAACACCGTCCTACGCGGTGCAAAGACACTCGTGCATAAAAGCGGCCAGAACCAAGGCTGCCGATAGCCTCCAGTGACCTCTTCGCTCCACAGGACCATTTCCGCGGAAGCGGAAAAATAGAAGCTGCCCGGGTTGTGTTCTTTAAAAACGTGCACTGGGCCTTAAACATAAACAGACAGAAACATGCCTCGGTTTTGTCTAGCCGTTCAGATAAAATCTGCCGTTCGCCCACTCATGTTTTTTTAACAGCTGGGGGAAAACAGGGCTTACTGGAAGAGGGATCAGGGCATCCAAAGGAGTTAAACAACTCAAGATTTATGGGTCATGAAAGTGTGCGGGAGCAGGCCCACAGCGCTGTGGAAACCACAGCCAGGCAGCCGGCCGGTGACTGGAGCAATGCTGAGGGCTGAGTCACTGGGGAGGGAGGGTAGGAAAGGAGGGGGGGGGCAGGTTTTCACCCCCCAAGGGGACTGCAGTTCATACCGTTGGGGTGTTTGGATGGTAAAGCCAGCGTGTTTGAATGTTTACTCAGATGAAAGAGATTTGAAAGGGGTAAATAGAGGAATGTTTATTTGCGCCTGTGTGATAAAGAGAGAGAAATCGAGGAGAGAAGCTGCGGAGTTAGAGCAAAGGATTGTGGTCACCAGTCAAAGCATAATGACATACATTTACGCCTCATTCAGCGCTCGCTGTTCGAAAGTTTACAGTACTGTGTTATGGATACAGAGCAGCCGCATAACAACATACACTTAAGCCGCGGTCCCATCTGAGAGGTCCGATAAGATGATTCAAGTCAGGCTGGGGGGCGTATGGTAAACTAGCTAAAAGCTTTTGAATAGTGAGGTAAATTCTGTAATAAGGTCAACAATGCCTTTTATATGGAGCGCCAGATTACCCCCCTTATACCCAAAGCTGCAGTATAATTTACAGCTTGCTTACACTGTGTGTCATTATGGCTTTCAGAGAGCAGTGATTCTTATGGTGCACGACGCATATGCCCTGGGTTTGTGCACTGTTGCATATTCCCCCAGTGAACACAGTAGCTTTAAAAGGTCTGGGCACCCCTGCTTGAACTGTCTGCTGTTGTGAAGAGCTAACTGAGTAGAAGGTGACCTTTGCTCCAGTTTTGACCCTCTAGGGCTAGGGTTAGGGCTGGTTCATAATCATTGTTAGGAATGACCAGGTGATGGAAATCTCAAAGATTCCTAAAACCTTATTCCAACAATCAGCAGCCAAGGGATTCTCTAAGCAGCTGCCCAGCACTCTGAAAATAACTGATGCTCCCAAAGCAGGAGAGGCTGTAATTTAGACTTTAGAAGCATTTGCCATTTGTGTTTGCACACAGAGAAATTTGTCTACCACATTTAAGCCATCCATGAAGTGAAAAACCAACATACACATACGCTGGTGAACACACACTCGCACTAGGGGGCAGTGAGCACACTTGCTTGGAACTGTGGGCAGCCTTGTTCATGCCACCTGGGGAGCAGTTGGGGGTTGGGTGCCTTGCTCCAGGGCACTTCAGTCACACCCTGTTGGTTCAGTGAGTTAAAAACTGGTGACACTCCGGTCACAAGGCTGGTTCACTAAACTCGAGCACACAACTGTCTATGAAGATAGTAAAGCATTCTCAAGTAGCGGCTTCCTCGGTTCATAATGTAATTAGGAAGCTGCAGTAATCAGGAATAGCTGAGGTCAAGTTGAGGTCTGGAAAAAACTTTCTTTGAGAACTGCTCACAGGATTGCTGGAAAGCCAAATTCAAACCCCTGTTTGACTGCAAAAGATCTCACTGTTAAGCCCAGCGCAGGACCAGCCATGCTTTGGGCTTGCGTTGCAGCCAGTGACACATGGAACGTTTATTTGGTAGAGGGAACAATGGATTCAATTAAACACCAGCAAATTCTAAAAGCAAACATCACATTTAAGCCGTCCATGAAGTGAAAAACCAACATACGCACACGCTGGTGAACACACCACCTGTACAAAGGCTGAAAAGATGATGATGCAACAGGATAATGATCCTCAACACACCCCAAAGGACTATCTCAAGAGGTGCAAGCTAATGGTTTTGCCATGGCCCACACAGTCTCCCATTCATCTGAGTATAGACTCCAAAGGAGCAGAATCTCACAAAACTAGGAGCCTCTAAAAGGAAAAATCCAAAATCCCCCAAAACAGATTCAAAAGACTGACCATGCGGAGTGGCCAAACGTTTGCTTTGGTCTCCTTCCTTATTTAGTTTTTTGAAACCATAAATGATAAAAAAAAAATTACAACACATGGAATTATGGGAAAAAAGTTTAAAGTATACTTGTTTCTCTCAATATATCAAAGGTTTTGACATACTTACTGTGCTCAGCGGAGAGCATGCATGATGCACGGTGATAAGTCAGAGGCTAGGCCTCCTTTATCTATTTTCCAGCTAAAAACAACAAGCTTATTCACTTCATTTAATTCCTTAAAAGCCTAAGACCCACTGGTGGATCCACAGTGTTTCTCTAACCTAGGAATAGCCTCACATTCATGTGATGTTAAGGTCTGGACTCTAGCAGCTTCTTTGGTTGATTTACCATTTTTTTTTCCGTATGTAAATGGATTATCTTACATGTACAAACACAGAATATTTAACAGAGATTTCTTTTTCCAAACTGGAAATTAAATCATTAACATGATAAAACACATGTTTAGTCATTCCTGATTTTTGCTGTATCAATATTCATCAAATTATATACTGTATTGCATTAAACCAGATTCTGTATTTTGTGTACTGTTGGTATTTAGTTTCTAGTGCTTGAGAAGTCCATCCGTCCTTGAGATGTGAACAGTTATTCAGAGTGGGTTGATACGGTAACACGGTTTTGTCCATAGAAACTTGTCTACAACACAACTGTAGCAGGTTGATTCACTGTTTATGTACTATCACTAAATGAAGATCAATCTGAACATTTCCTGTAGGAGCTACATGAATTAAAACAAATGGATTTAAACACAGAGTCAACTTAATCCAAACTTGGTAACACTTTCTAAATAATCACACGGATGTGATCATGGCATCCAGAGCAGTTTGGTGCGACTGAGTGCCCTGTTTTAGAGAATCTAGCAGAGTGTAAATTACTCACAGTGATGGTGATGGTAAACAGATATGTAAAGAGATCAATGCCTCTGAAACCGCCCTCACAGAAACTTATAACAAGACCTGGTAAGAACTATGCTGCCTGATGTCCAATACACAGCTGCATGATAGTTTTGGGCAAACACTTTGCATTACGTATTGAGTGGCATGAAGTAATGTATTAGTTAACATGTAGTAATGCATTAATAATCGGTTATTAATCTTTAGTAACAATATAACAACCGCATGTTCACATGGTAAATAAACATATAACAGATTTTAGGATTAGTTACTTGTTATTAATGTATTACTTCATGTTACTTCATTAGTTGATTCGTAATGTAAAGGCTATCATGCAGCACTGTGTTGGACATCAGGCACCATATTTCGGTGAGGCATTGATCTCTATATATTTGGTTACTATCACCATCACTGTGAGCAATTTACACTCTGCTAGATTCTCTAAAACGGGGCAATTCACACCAAACTACTCTCAGTGCAATGATTACATCTCATCCCTGTAATTATTCAGAAGAATATGGGTTCTCTGTTAAATTGGCCTTGACCAAGGTGAAGCTTTTTTTAAAAAAAACATCTAATGCAAATCTGCTCAGCACTGATGTTGAGAACGTTCCAGTTTGGCTCCCTAAGTAAATTAATATGGTGGTATACTTTTGCAGGTTTCCAGGCATTTGGACTCATCTGCCGATCTTCAGAAACATTCTCTCATGCTTACAGGAAAGATGTGCCGTTCACACAGATCAGCAGTTGATAAATAAAAAGTTGTGAATCTTCTGGTTCTCCTTCTGTGAGGTGCAGTGCTAGAGGACTGAAGTGGCTATGCGTTTTTCTACAGAAATGGGAATAAAAATAGAGATTCTATAAACGGTTAGATGCTAATCTTGAAACTAACTGAAGCTAAAGGGTGACATGACCTCATTATTGACATGGTGCTGCATTTAAAGTTCTCCAAGTGGTTGAAAATAACTGACCCACCACTACTTGGTTGTGGTTGGTGTGGCGCAACGGATAACACCACTTGTCATGGAGCTACCACACCATGTGGGAGAGTGGGGTTTGATTCCCGGTCTGCGCTGTGAGTCCTTGGGAAAGACTCCTAAGTCCTTGGGCAAGACTCCTAATACTACATTGGCCTACCTGTAATATGATTAACCTTGTAAATCGATCTTGATAAGAGCGTCAGCTAAATGCCATGAGTGTAAATGTACTTCACTGTCAGCATAAAAGCCTTTAGCTGAAACTACTTTGCAGATATAACATCCATACACAGTTCTATTCACACATCCACACAGTTCTAATGAGTGAATTCAGCTATTCTGAGGAACACATGAGCCTGGGCTCACTATGCCTGATGCTAAGCTTTAGCTAAAGGGGTAAAGCCCCCTCCAGCACTGAGCTTTGGAGCAGTGGAACTGAGTTCTCCGAAGCGATAAACCTCTACCTAATACCTCTGGGATAAGAGAGAGTCAACCAGAACTGATCATCCAACATCAGTACCTGTCCTCACTGATGCATTTAGGGATGCCAATATAACAGAGTTACACTGATTAATCTGCCCCATTTCCCTCCTTATTTGGAGGCAGAAGACCTTTGCGGAAGAAACTACCCAGAGATGGTCATAAGTCAGTTCAGTTGAGATGAGTCTGAAGTCTTTAGTGTAGAAGTTTCAGCAAATAATCAGCCTTTCATCAGGAGTGGAAAAATCTGATAGGCTGATAGAGCTTGAAGCTGTGCCTCAATGCCAAGGATGCAGACGAGGAAGGCTGCATTTCTCGGCCGTTATGCTGTTGAAGGCTGTTCCGTTCTTTTCATTACAGAGAAATCGAAGGCCGCAGCTGGCATATCCTTCGAGACCTTTAGTCTCCCGCAGTCCTTCACACACTGCGGAAAACAATTTGAAAAAAGACGGAAACAGCTGCGAGTGGCAAGATGCTGCGACACTAGCGCTTGAAATGAAACGTGAGGAAGATTACAGTTGGATTTACCCATACGTAAGGGTTTAATGCGCTGCTTATGTCAGTAAGCCGTAATGTCGTGCTCAGAGGAGCCTTTGTATACCAGTGCTAGGAGGGTCCCTTTCACTTCAGTTGCATCTGTAGCTTAGAGACACAGCTATGCAGTAAACCGGGTGTCTAAAGTAAAGAAGCGAAACAATGTTTGGCTAGTCTGTAGATTGAGTTTTAAGGGAGTGTGATTCACGGTCTGCTGAAACTTTATAGCGTAAGCTACAAAAAGCTAAATTAGTTACTACAATTTGCTCTACTTATGTGTAGAATGTTAAAGGAAACATGCACGGGGGTCCATGAAAAAGACGGTGTCTAAAAGGCAGCACCAAAATGTGTTCAGCGTAATGTTTCAAACTTAATACCCCTCAAACTATAAGGGACTCGGGCTTTTGAACTTTACACTGGTAACAATCTGGATTGGCCCTTTGTCCTTTGGCAGGGAGAAATTCTAAAAAAGTTGAGTAGTCAGACCACAACACTGCAGTTCATGGTAGGCTTTCTGAATGCTGTAGACACGTGGCTTGTGTTTGTGAATGCAGCAAAGTGTTTTTTTCGCACATGGCAATTTTCAAACATGCTGGTGTTTAATGCAGTGCAGCCTGAGGGATCGAAAGTTACAGGCACTCGTTTGTGGTTTTTGGCCATTTTCTTTATGCACAGATATTTTTTTCTGATTTCTCAAAAAGTACCTTAAGTCCTTGCATTGTCTGGCTGGGAAACATTATTTTTTAAGTTTTATTTTGCTGATGCTTTTTTGGCAGCCAAGTGGTGGTGGCCACTGACACATCCTCACTCCTGGATGCTTCTTTTATTTCCAAGCATTATGGAATCACCCTTTTAAGATGTGTTTTGAACATATTTCATTGTTCCTTGTTCCACATTTTTTTGGAACGTGTTGCAGGCATATAGTACATTTATGAAGAACACAATGAGGCTGAAGGAGTAGAACATTACATATTGTGTGTACTGTTTTGGTTCATATTTAGATCAAAGTAGATTTTTATATCACTGCCTTATTTTTTTCACCATGTGTTTGTAGGTTAAATAGAATTTTGCTCTGTATAAAACTACTAGAGGACTTCCCTAGGCTATCCTCTCTCACTCCTGATGGGTGGACAATGATATCACCTGCGACTTCAATAGATTTGAATGTAGCTAACGGATAATGGAGACTGCTACTGACAGAAGCAGATACATTGTGTAATAAGTCATTGAAAAACTGATGTTCATCTTGTTGATAGAAATAAACCAGCTGTTTTAGGAGCTGCTAAGTAAAATATCATTCAATTAATGCTTATTATAAAGTACAGTAAGACTAAACTCCTGTGTATGTATAGATATTGTGCCAGCAGATATTGTACTAGAAACTGGAAGGGGTCCAACAAGATATCTGTAACACCCTTGCAAGACTCAGCACTGAAACCAGCACTGCATTTTGGGTACACACACAAATGGCATGTTATTTCATGATCACCAGACAATTAGACAGCACTCATGCCAAGAGGCTGACCCTCATCTTCCATTACACGTTTCCTTCTTTCTCATGAAAGGCCATACCTGCCTCAGTTATAACTGAGACCACTGTAATTGAGATACAGTATGGCTCTGCTTGTTCCGTAGAAAGCTATCTGTGTTCCCGAACCCACAATAGAACATAAGAACAGGAAATGTGAAGTGTTATGACGCCATAGCCACCAAAGCACATCGTGAAATGAGTCATCTCTTTTATAGATTGCTATCAGCGGGGAAACCAGAGGAACCACAACCAAAAATTAAGCCTGTGCTTGTTTGTGAGTAGACTTGCAAAGCTAATGCCCAAATTCAGACACAAATAAAACTGCATGATATAATAAACATAATTATGATTATAAAGTCCCATTTTTTTCGGAAACATGCAAAAACCAAGGTGTCAAGTGTCTGGTGATCTCCAAAAGGTGATACATTTCCAAAAGTGAAGTATTCTGAATTGCGTGGCCAATGAGGCAAAATGCATTAAATGGACGGTGAATGACTCATATTGAACGTCATTACTGACGAAGGGAAGCGCAGTCCCTGTGGGTTATTCAGCTTGGAGAACAGTACACAAGACTGATGAGGTGTGTCGAGTATAATAAGCACTCACCAGGCCGCATCAGTGACATTTTGGAGGTATGATGCAGTATCTGAACTCTTACTGCAGAACTGACTCTTACCGTAGTGTCCACGCTGGTGACCTTGGTTGTGGGGACGTGTTTTGGTTTTGGATCTGTGGATTGCAGCACCACGCAGCCCTGAGGGCCCAGGGTAACGATAACTGAAGCACATCCTCTGTTCAGCAACTCCAGGCCCACACGCCCTGCATCTTCCACTGACGCCACCGGACTCCCTGTCAGCAGCTCAGCCTACAGGGCGCAAACACACTGCTCAGTTAGCCAGAGATACTGTGAGCTCTTTTGTAGACATTTATTATTTGTAATAATGATGAGACCAACAGCAATGGCCCAAAACTGCTTGGAAAAAAGTCTGGTTTCATTGATCTGCATTATCAACACAAAGTAAATGAGGTTTTTGCTCTCTTCCGTACAGGTGGCATTTTGAAGATATGTTTTTCTTTGGGCAGCAATAATATACACCCATACGCTAAGGCACAATGATCTCTAGGACACTGGGCTTTACATGGGTTTATGATCACTCAGACGTGTTTAATTGCTTTATCAGATAGATAGATAGATAGATAGATAGATAGATAGATAGATTCTTAGATAGATAGATAGATAGATAGATAGATAGATAGATAGATAGATAGATAGATAGATACTTTATTGACCGCACTGGAAATTTAGCAGCCAGTAGCAGTTACACAAAACAGCACAGTGATACAATACAAAAAGGGTTGTACGTAAGTAAGTACTGGCTCAGCAAAAATGATTAACTATTAACTATAAACTAATAATACATCTGCTATAGATAAAATACCTTATTACAACGAGGCAAGAATATTTACCAGAAAGTATATCTACAGAAATACAAATATCACTGTAGATGACAAGTAGAAATTAGACATGCAATAAGATACCGGAGATAAAAAGGCAGTGCAATAATAAAATATTAAATGTGCAAGAGGCGCAGGGCACAGGGCTACTTTTACTGTTGGTCACCTCGAGGACCAGAGCTGTTATCAGTGGAGGGCAATAACAAAGCTGAGAAACAAGAATAAAACAGTAGGAGATATTGGCCAAACCTTAGCCTTGCCAAACTTACAACAGGTAGGCCAAATAAGGCCATGACAGCTGATACCAGAAGTACTCTCACTATAATCTCACTATAATGAAGATAAACTCCTATGTACCTGACCATGCTTCAAGAGGCAGGTATGGATTTGGTCAAAGACCACTGTCTGCAGGAGACACCGAGGCTACACTGCAAAACGTTTCAGTGGGCCAAAAAGCCCCTTCAGAAAAAGGTCTTGTGGACAAACAAGAGCAAAGATAATGTGTTTCAGAGTGATGGCAAGAACGAAGTGAGGAGGTGAAAGGGATATCACCTCTGCGTCAGACATCTATGAAGCATGGTGGTGGGGGTATTATGGGCTGGGTCTGTGTAACTGGCTTGCTCATCCTCACTGACAATGTAAATGTGGTTGGTTGTAGAGAAACCTTTTATCAGCTCAAGTTCGGATAAAAATGGCTCCAAACTTACTGTACAACACTTCATCCTTCGGCAAGACAATGGGCCTTATTCATCAAATTAGAAAACACTGGCAAGCGCTAGATTCTTCATGAAAACTATGTGAGTGGGTTAAAAGAAGAAACCTTTTTCTAGGAATGGTTGTGTAAGGCCCAATGATCCCAAACACACTGGCAAAACAACAAGTGAGTTTTTCCAAATAAAAATGACTGAAATTCACCCAGTGAGTCAAGTTATCACCTGACCTGACCAAATGTCTTTTAAATGTCAAGGGAAAAAACCTAATGGGACTAGATCCTGAAAGGAGACTAGAACGCAAGAGCTGAACAGTTTGATGGTAGGTCAAAGACATTTAGTGAATATACTGTGTTGCAGAGATATCGGTAGCACTTTACTGTACAGATCGGTAATAAGTAGGTAATGATATGGTCATTTTACCAGTAACAAATATAATATTATTTAATCATTAAATAATATTTAATCATTAGATAAATGCCAGTTTCCTAGGAGTTACTAAATAATCCATCATAAATTGTAGTGAGTGTTAAAAAAGGCCGTTATGAAATGGTAAAATAATGGTAACAAGTTGTACTTACTCAAAAATGTATTTTTGCCAAATATTGGTACAAATAGTGCTTATTGTATAGTTCTTCATGTATAATAAGTGGGGAATTGTAGTGGTGACATACTCGTAACAACAAGTTGTACCTTCTTGCATATTACATACAAACATATTCTAATCATTAATAAATGAAAAGATTAATATTGTATCAGTATTTAATAATAAAATTATATATTAAAAAGTGGTAACAGGTTTGGTTTGGCTCCTAAAGTTATAATAAACACTGTTACAACTTGCTCAGCATATGCTGCTCTGTGCTCCCTACTGTATATATGTATAGTAAATTATATTCTATTTTATATACCACCCCCATATCTCACATTCTGTGTACACCTACATTCTATATATTTATTTATATTCCACCACATGTACAATAATCTCAAATTGTTAGTCATTCTGTTTTGCACTTTATTTAAATAATAATGTATTTTGCACTTCTGTTTGGATGCTAACTGTAGTTCATTGGCTTTGTACCTGTACTCTGCACAATGATAATAAAGTTGAATCTAATCTAATCTAATCTAATCTAATCTAAAAGAAAATAAATATTTCATGTATTCATGTTTTTTCACATGTATGTAATATACAGTATATTGTTAGAGTTATTAAACCAAAATCAGTGATTTTGTTATTTAGATGGTCACAGTGTGAGTTACAGGCAGTCATTACAGTGAAACTAAATGGTATTAGAGCAACTTACTTATTTCCACATTCCCCCCATGAGGTCATAACATCAGCTTCAGATGTAGGTCCACCTATAGACGTGTAATGTTACCTGGGAATAGATGAGGTAACTCAGTCCTGTTACGTTACTGCTCTGTTACCACTACAATTCATAAAACATACTGAGATCTATGAGTCTAAAGACTTAGGTATAGCGTCGGAGGAAGCAGAGCTCATGCAGACACCAAGTTCAAATAAGGTACATGCTACTTTAGATAGGGGGTCAAATCCTCCGTATTTAACGCTAACAGGTGATTTATTATCGATGTGCAGATTAAACGTGGAAGAATTAAACATTCTGAAATAGTAAATTCACTCTACTTAATTAAGTAGTAATAAACAGACAGTTAATTAGCAGTTATTTGATTGTTAGCTAGCAGTGGCTTGTTTTGTAATAGCACTTCTATAACACTGTAAATTTCCCCACTGTGGGACTAATAAAGAATTATCTTATCTTATCTTATCTTTCTATCAATTTCAACCTATTTCTTGTGATGTATCTTACATATTACAGCTTTCAGTGGCAACTACCGGCTTAATAAGGCTTAACACGAGTGTACTATAGACTCACTCCATTTCTAAACTGCATTAATCTGATTTTACGTGCCACACCGTTCTTTATCCTGTAAAAGTACGAACAGGAAAGAGCCAACTGAGCTTACTCAGGGCATACACCTCAAATTAATCCTGTTATATGCTGAACAGACTGAGGAAGTGCACAACATTTCATGGTAAATGACCCTGATCAGAGAGGGACATAACACAGAGCAAAGCTTTCTGCCCTGATGCTGCCACAGACCACACAGACAGACACCTGGAGACTACATGGTATCACTTCAACCAGAAGAGATACGCATCAGAGATTCTGAAGCTTCAGCAGAAAGCAAGCCTTTCATATTTGTGTATTCCAGATATCGCCCTTACACCTCTCTCTGGCTTTGGGCCAGAACAGAATGTCACTCCGATTACTCATCTTTTGTAGGGTGTTCTTTCCGCCTCCCAATTATTCATCTTTCGCTGCTGCGAGTAAAGTCAGTGGATGAAAGAAGGATTTGTCAGCGAGCGTGTGCAAGACTAAGGGTGATGTGTACAGTGGAGCTCTCACTTTCAAGTCCCACCTGTACATTTTCCCCTCTCCAGCCCGCCTGCCACATCAAAGTGGCCCTAACGGAGCACTCTGCTTCTGCTCCCAGTCATAGCAGCCCTTTTCTGCCCCGGGCCAAAGTGACTCACCGGCCACGCATCTGCCTTTCCTAGTGGAGCCGTTTTTCTTTTTCTTTAACTGTTTCCCATCAATCCAAGCCCTCATCTGTCATGTTGAGCAGCCAAAGGTGTGATAGAGGGTGGTTCCAAACACTCCAGTTACCGTAAGTGGGAGAAACCAACCCCCCCGCCACCTCCACGACTATTTCCCACTCAGTCGACAAGGAATCTTCAGGCTCTTGTTTGTTACAGGTCATGACCAGGTAGCACAATTGCTTCTGCGTCTGTTTCAACACAATGACCCCCATTGATCTGAAACCC
Source organism: Prochilodus magdalenae (assembly GCA_024036415.1). Classification (NCBI taxonomy): domain Eukaryota; kingdom Metazoa; phylum Chordata; class Actinopteri; order Characiformes; family Prochilodontidae; genus Prochilodus; species Prochilodus magdalenae. The sequence continues at coordinate 445,538 of JAMWET010007503.1, forward strand.
TTAGCGTGGTCAGTTCAGTTCTACATCTTGCACCACTTTATTCGTGTATTGTCACTTAAGCTAATAGGAAGAATTAAGTGAAAAGGTACATTTACCCACATGCCCCCTCGCCTTAAGGGGATGTTGATCAGCCAAGGCATATTTGGCAACCAAAGGTGTAGTTCTTTAGTTCTGCATTGTGGGTAAACCTTATTTAGCCAACTAGCACTGTGCAGAGTTAATACCTAAGTCAATGTAAACTTGCATCAAACCACATCATGTTGTTAACAGAATAGGAGCATCCCTAAACCTTAACACTAGGGCTGGGAACTGATTCCCAGGAGAACTGACTCTCCAATTTATGTGGGAACCAAGAGACAAACAAAAACTCCCATTTCACACAGTGACGTTCACGTTTGCCTGCAGACGTTCTGCTGTCATTGTTTAAAAATGCGTCTTTCCACAACACCCATATTAACGGTCCAGCTGTATTTTCCTTTGGGCTGAATGGAAAACAACGTGAGATGGACAACATGTACCCAGATAATTGGCTTACAGTCCAACACGGCCGGTTCTGGAAGAGCCAACAGTTTATCAGCTTCTATCAATCAACTAGGTTGATGCAGCTAGCCTATAAAATAGGTAATATAATAAAACGTATACTTCCAGGACTCATATTAGGGAACAACTTTAAGGTAAGCTGTCAAGATCCCCTCACTCATATCAATAACCACATAAACACGCCCAACGTAAACACAACCCAACACACACTCAACACCTCTAACACACTACAGAACGAGTCGGTCTTTCTTTCATTCCAGCACCGCTCACTGGACCCCAGTCACTCAGTTCTGAGTCATTGTCCTCCTAATTGCGTCAGCAGAGCCTTAGTGAGCCAGAATCAAACCTGTGCTGTGGTGTGTGAAGCTGTAACATGCTGAGCTAGCAAGACCTGCTGCTAGAAAAGCTCTAAGAACTATGTTTAGCTTTTTAGAAGTTACATGTTTTCAATTAAAAACCTTGAACCCTGTGACTCTTGGTCCACCTGGGAAATGTAAAGCTACATAGATACAACATCTTGTTCAATACCATGCTATCAGCTCCTCGTACCATAAAGGAGCACTTTGTAGCTCAACAATGACAGACTGTAATCCATTTGTTTGTCCACATCCCCTTTCACTTTGTTCTTCAATGGTCAGGACCCCCACAGGACCACCACAGAGCAGGTATTATGTGGTTGGTGGATCATTCTCAGCACTGCAGTGACACTGACTTGGTGGTGGTGATGCGTTAGTGTGTGTGGTGCTGGTGTGAATGGATCAGAGACACCAGTGCTGCTGGAGTGTCACTGCTTGACCGAGAATAGTCCAAAAATGGTCCGGTCACCACTGATGAAGGACTAGAGGATGAGCAACCCAAACCGTGCAGCAGCAGATGAGCTATCATCTATGACTGTACATCTACAAGGTGGACCAGCAAGGTGGGAGTGTCTAATAGAGTGGACAGTGAGTGGACACAGTGTTTAAAGTTGCTGTAACTGAGGAACTGGTCAGTGGTCAAGTTGTACTTACTCAAAAAATTATTTTTGCCAAATATTGGTACAAATATTGCTTATTGTATAGTTCTTCATGTATAATAAGTGGGGAATTGTAGTGGTGACATATTCGTAACAACAAATTGTACCTTCCTGCATATTACATACAAACATATTCTAATCATTAATAAATGAAAAGATTGTCATTGTATCAGTATTCAATAATAAAATTATATATTAAAAAGTGGTAACAAGTCTGGTTTGGTTCCTAAAGTTATAATAAACACTGTTACAACTTGCTCAACATATGCTGCTCTGTGTAATCTTGCATTTCACTCCTTACTGTATATATATATAGTAAATTATATTCTATTTTATATACCACCAACTTATCCCACATTCTGTGTACACCTACATTCTATATATTTATTTATATTCCACCACATGTACAATAATCTCAAATTGTTAGTCATTCTGTTCTGCACTTTATGTAAATAATAATGTATTTTGCACTTCTGGTTGGATGCTAACTGCATTTCATTGGCTTTGTACCTGTACTCTGCACAATGACAATAAAGTTGAATCTAATCTAATCTAATCTAATCTAATCTAATCTAAAAGAAAATAAAATTTGGTGGTGGTGGTGATGCGTTAGTGTGTGTGGTGCTGGTGTGAATGGATCAGAGACACCAGTGCTGCTGGAGTGTCACTGCTTGACTGAGAATAGTCCAAAAATGGTCCGGTCACCACTGATGGTGACTAGAGGATGAGCAACCCAAACCGTGCAGCAGCAGCTGAGCTATCATCTATGACTGTACATCTACAAGGTGGACCAGCAAGGTGGGAGTGTCTAATAGAGTGGACAGTGAGTGGACACAGTGTTTAAAGTTGCTGTGACTGAGGAACTGGTCAGTGGCGGTCAGCACATCTTCTATATATACATTTGTGCGTATGTGTGCACGAGCGTGGTGTGCGTGTGTCACCTCAGACTCATTGCAGCAGAAGATGTCAGAGACTTTGTAGAAGTCGGCATGGAGGTCAGGAATGGCAGGGGCAGGGTTGAATATGGTCTTGACTGTGGACAACACAAAAGGTAACATCAGGACAAATTCAAGGCGGCTTATTCATTTCGGAAACCGCTTGTACTATTTATGCGACGCTGCCGCATTTAAGGGTACGGCTTGGCAGGAAACGACTGCTCAGATGCAGATGACGCACCGCATGCACGTCACGCCGTACTCAGTGCGAAACTTGGTCAGAGCCCCCTGTATGAATTTCACTCGATCTCGGGCCTTTCTCCATTCCCTAGAGAACGGTAGTTTCGGTATGATGCAAGCGACAAGTAATCACTTCCCTGTCCTCCGCACGGCGATCAGCGAACCACATAAGAAGCTGCGGAAACCAAAACGTCGTCACCTTCCCCTTCTGCCACAAGACTTCTCATTTCAGAAAGCTGACTTATATAGCACATATACGTATAGATGGTAATGTGTTCGCAAACCAAGAATTTTTCCATACACGTTTGTTTTATAATCCGTATTGTTTTGGTCATAATGCATAACCTGGCAAACTTTTTTTTTATTTTACTTTGCATTTGAAACCTGTATGACGAATGCGCCAACACAAATAGTTCCCATTATATTAATGTACATTAACATTAGGAATAATTTTTTGCTTCTCCTATAAAGCTTCCATTTTGGAGACAGTGATGACATAGCCCAATCACTATTGTCATCAGCCCTCTTAACAATCTCTTAGTCTGAATCTAAGTGCATGTGTCATGATGCTGCTCATCCTTTCATGTATTCTCATTAGCCCTCAAATGCATTCCCGCCATATCACTCATTGATGTCATAAGCGACACTGTAGTGCCTCATCTCGGCCTAAACACGTCGCGATGGTCAAAGGGACCCAAACCAAAAAGCTGATGGTAAAAACATCTATCACACCATCATCTCTCTCTCTTTGTCTTTCTCCGTCTCCTAAAGCAGAAATGAACTCTCATGTCTTTCCCTTGACACTGCAGGTGTTATTACACACATCTGGTTTCTGACGTGTATTGGAGGGAGAGACGGTATGTGTGTGTATGTGGATGTGGTGGGGGGGCAGTAACCACGGAGACTGAGTAATGTCTGAGATGTGAAATGCTTACAGTTGGTCATGCTCCACACTGAGCCTACCATGAGCCTCTTGATCAATAGCAGCCCTGCTGAACTACCCCCAGACTACGAACCCCCCTTCTCAACATTCATAATGCATTTGATGAGGAAAGTTCCATCTCCCCCACCGTCCCACTCTTTGCACACATTGATTTAGACACTGGAAATGGAGACATTAACAAAATGCCACTGAGACAAACTGAGACCAATAAAGGAAAGGTCAATATGTAGGGAGGAATACGGCATAAGCTGAAGAACGGGGAAAAAAAGCACTTAGATGCGCATGCACTTATATGGATGAATTAGCGAAAGCCTGAGAGCATTCGAGTGGCTCTAATTACGTCTGAGATGCATGAGAAGAAAAGAAAAGAAAAAAAAAATAACAATGCTAAATCATTCTCTAGGTCCAGATTCCACATATTCCTACTTAGAGAACTGACAAATTACACGTGTTCCCATAGCCATGCTTTCTAAAGGAATCAAAATCATGTATCTACACAGCGAGCTTGTGAACTAATGGGAAATTTGCAGACAGAACAAAGCCCAATTTTCCCCCCGGTAAGCCTGTGGAGGTGGCATGTGCGTAATCCAAGCCTTGAGCCGTGGCTAAGTGCTATTCACACACGTCACTGCCTGACGAATCCATCCCAAGTGATATTCACATAATCTGGGCTAATAGCCCAATTCTCGCTAGTTGATATGGTCTGCTAATGCTGCCACTGGCGTGTTCCTGGACAGTGATGAGGTGTTGGGGTGTGATGGCAGGGGGCGGGGTGGGGGGGGGTGGTTAGAGGGGATGTGGGTGACCATCTGTGGTGCCCATCTGTGGACGAGTCATGCCACATTGTGGTGCGTCTCCAAATTGAGAGAGGAGGGCGTTTTCCGATCAGCGGGGACCTGATTAGATAATGACGTTAATGATGTTTGTACACAAGCAGCAGTGGGATTTTCCACAGGAGACTCAGATCACACAGTTCTTTTTCGTTTTTTGGAACTAAACAAAACAAAACAACACAACACAAGCTGGGAAAAAAGAGGGACTTCACAAACCTGAGTCAAAGGAGCTGAGTCAATTCACTTGTGTTTAGAGATGCGAGAGAACGAGGTGTTATCTGATCGTCTCAAAAGTAACCCGCTGAAGAACCAGCAGGGGCCTGTCTCTCCAAGCATGATTTCCTGCACACCCGGCTAATATAAACTGGATTTTCTGTCTCGTGAAGGTGGATCACTGTTTACTGGGCTACATGGCCATAGCAATTTATGCTGCACACCTAACATCAACTCTTGGACCAAGGGATGTCTACCTCCCATGGATACATTTACATTTACATTTACGGCATTTAGCTGACGCTCTTATCCAGAGCGACTTACAAGGTTAATCATATTACAGGTAGGCCAATGTAGTGTTAGGAGTCTTGCCCAAGGACTCTTATTGGTGTAGCACAGCATAGTCACCCAGACCGGGATTCAAACCCCAGTCTCCCACATTTGGTGGCTCTCTGGTGGGCAGTGGTGTTATCCACTGAGCTACACCAACCACCCAGATACAGACACCTTGTGGTAGTTGTAGGGCTGTTCTTCAGAAAGTGTTGGAAGTTATTAGCTATTATTTGGCTTCACACTCAAAGCACGGAAAAATGCTTTTCAGTGAAGGTAATAAATCATCATACTAAAAGCATCATTACGCTAGAAACATTCAAGGTCCCGTATCCTCCCTTGAGGCCCACTTGTAATGTTTGTGTGGTCTTATTAACCGTCATTTTCCAACCTCTCTTCATCTAGTACTATTAAAGAGGCTGTTTTGTGCCTATAAGACTGATAAACAAGCTTTGTTAAGACTGGCTGTCCTGTATTGTCATCTTATTCAGAAAAGCACTCAGAGCTGAAACACTCCCTAAACCTTGGGAGCGGATGGAGCCTAACTGCTATAGGCTAAATATACCATATTCATGTTTTCATCTATCTGTGTTCTCTCACTACAATGCCCAGCATGCATTATACAAATGCATCTCCCAATCATTGTGAACCCATATGGTGCTTAACAAATCCTGTATGCTAGGTACTGCTCTGAAGGCTAAGGAATTCATCAGTGGTGCTAGCTAGCATTAACGATATAGCGTTAACTATGATATAGAGCCAGCTGGTGAAAAAAGTTCACGTATCCTCACATGGCCACCTCAGACCACTTGTAGTCTTTCCAAATACATAGCAACAGGCCGGTCATGATCATGTGATTTTGTCTAATTATTAATAACCATATCAGTAACCGCAATTAACGATGTAATCATCCTTTTCTGTTCGTTGTATGCAGCTATTAAGGTACATTCCTAAAGCATCTGAATTGGCTGATCATAGAAAATGAATAGACTCCAACTCATGAGAGGCACCAGCTCCAATAATTAAACAATAATCAACACCACCCAAACATGTACTAGCGTCAGTCCAGGTTTTATTTCCTAAGCCTCCTGATGTTCTCAGTTATTTCCATGTAGACGCCTGCTAATGGTGCTGGCGCTAACAGGATGACTCATGAAGGGCTTCGATGCTCTCTGAATGTCCACAGCTTTGCTGTTGGGTCGGTCAGCTTCAGCGATAAAGCCCATTCTTGCTTACGTCACATGCATGGCTGAATTTGAAACTTCAAACATTTGCATGTCTTACAATGTCAAACCCACTCACCTACTCTCAAGTTTCATTCCTGTCGGTTGATTCCCTCTGGGTGCAACTATATGTGCAGCTATTCTTTAATCATGGGTTTACTTTCATTCAGCTTAAATAATTATGATTATGATCAGATGATTATTAAATAACTGGGAGAGGCCTTTATATTAATGGTTACATAATTGGAACTGGGTCAATACAGACGCAACAGCACAGTTTCCATATGTTGACGGTTTAGGTACAGGGAACTGGACGGTCATTCACAAAGAAGCCACATGACTCTATTCTATGTTTTATTAAACTGGCAATTCAGCATTAATGTCATACTTCTTTGTACGCATAAACGAGATGTAATCACAGCCTGAGTATCGACGCTGGGTTAACCGAGAAAGTTGGCAACCACAGTTTTAAGATAAGTTTACTGTAACTGCAGTTTAGTGAGGCAGTTTAGCCTGGAGTGTTTCAGCTCTGGGAGCTTATTGCATTGGGCACAATACAGAACAGCCAATCAGAACGGAGCTTATTTATGAAACACAATACCAAAAGCAGCCAGTTTCATTTGAAGAGATAAGGAGAGTTTGAAAGTGATCATGTAAAAATTTATCATAACCATCCCTGGTGTATAAAATTGTGGTTACGATATAATGGTTGGAAATCCATCCCTACCTTTGAGAAAGACAGACAGACAGACAGACAGACAGACAGACAGACAGTGGAGAACTGACCATGGTTCTGTTGGGCCATTTGCAGGGCCTTCAGTGAGGTGTCTGGACTGACTTCCAGCTGGCAGACCACCACTTTGGCCTTCTCCAGAGCAGCATGTGCCCGCAGCAGCTCCTCTTTCCCCAGCAGCATGTTTGCTCCCGCTACGATGACTATGGCATTCTCACCTGCGAACACAACCACAGACCGCCCTGAGGTGCAGAAGCTGTTTACCCAGAAATTCTCGACATTTTTCAAAGTACCGTTTGATTTTCCTCTCTGCTTTTTCAAGCCCGTCTCTTCAGGCAGGCTCCCTAGTGGTACAGAAGCAGGCGTCTAAACCGTGTGTGGCGCAACAGGCCTTAAGTAAGGTATGCATGAAAGAGCTGCAATAACACTGATATTCAGAGTCACAGCTCCATGCGCCGGTGCTGTCCTATTGTTTCCAGAAGGAGTGTAGCTGTTTTTCATTCATATATTAGACTGAAACTTAAATCTTTAGCAGGTTATTATTGTTATTGGCAATGTCTGTTCAGTCAGAGTGGTGATGAGTTGACTACAGTCTGAAATGTATAGCGTTATATATGTATTTGTTTGTTTGCTCTAAATGATAGCTGATGAAAAACAGCCGAATACAAGCACACTATCAGAACAAACTTCTGGAATCCGAACGATGTTGTATCACGGAAAACGCATGACGAGTTAACAGACAAAAAATGTATACCAAGACAAAGAAGGGATGAATAAACGTCAAGGAGAGGAGTGCGGGGCAGTACTGCTGTGGATTAGAGTTTGAGGACCTGCCGCAAGTAAGTACATGCAGGTTGTTGTTTGTATAAAGCAAGCAATAGGGTTTGGGTACAGCCAAAAATGAATAGGACAGTATGGGAGAGATGGGAAAAAAAGACGATGAGTGCGTGTCAGACCAACAATGAATTTGTGCGTGAGGGTCGGCTCTGAGATAGTCTATGTGAAACTGTGTTTGACGGTCAAGCCGAAGTACAGTAGCTGGACATGCACTTTTCCATCCCATTTAATCCTAATGGCCAAAAAACGGGAATTACATTTTTCTGTGAACCGTAAACTGGAATCTCAAGTTTTTTATAAGCACAGCATTCTCAATCAGCCAAACATTCTGGAGTTGAGACGGTGTTGATATCCCGAAAACCCGTAAGACTAGTTTGTAGACAAAAAAACAAAACAAACAAAAAAACCCCAAAATTAACAAAAAAAAAAAAAAAAGAATATACCAACGATATAGGTTGTGCATTGTGCAATCACTCATTAGAAGACATAATTAACAGAACAGAATAAACAGATTTTAA
>JAMWET010007504.1:0-36519 GCA_024036415.1 Prochilodus magdalenae
GCTAGGGCATGTTGATTAGGTACACTGCTATCATTTTCCGACCCTCCATCATGTCACACAAGTGTTAATGCAGCGCTATTCATTCCTCCTTCATGGTTGTTTTTTAACTCTGGAACACTGTTACAAACCTACACCTCTGCAGGTGCCATTCATAGTTTTACTCAGGGTAACATTCCTGGATAATAAGCCTCTATCTCATGTTCCTCACAGTGGTCTGTGGTCTGTCAGCGTATGTTCCACACCGCTATCACTTTGTAAATGAGAGTAAAACCTGGACTGAAGCTCAGAACTACTGCAGACAGACCTACACTGATCTGGCTACCATCAACACAAGGGGAGAGATGGAGTATGCAAATGTGTCTTTGGTTAAGAAAGCTACTGGCGTTGTTTGGATTGGCCTAAAAAAGGGCGCTGGGGAATGGCAGTGGTCTCTGGTGGATGGAGGTTTCTACGGAAAGGGAACTGCATACCTCAACTGGAGCGATGGAGAACCAAACAATGCTAAGAAAAATGAGGCCTGTGTTGTGATGAAGAAAGATAAAGGGACATGGAATGATGAACCCTGTGACACCACATATCCTTTTGTGTGCTATCATGGTAAGAACAAACCCATACGTATACACTAATCATCAACGAATAGCTGCACCCAGAAGGAGGTGTGGGAGTGCGGTGCTGTTGGGAAGGAAGATAAAGGTGACCAGGATCAATAACTGATGATACATTTAGACTGATATGATCAATATTTATTGAGCTACACATACAGAAGTCTGTCTCTCAGTATGGCGTCGGGCCACCATGTTTGCTAACCCAACATGCCAGGCATCTCGGTATGGAGCTGTAGGGGTTCTTAATGGTGTCCTGTGATAATCCATCCCATGCATCTTGAATATCCTCACACAGTTCCTGCAGATGGTGCGGTAGGGGTGGAGGTGGAGTGACACCAGGCCTAGTGGACATGTGACAACAAACCGTTTATCTTAGTGCTGATCACGGTGCCTCCACCCATGGATTTGTTTGTCGCCTCCACCATGACTAAAGCGGGACTCGTCGCTGAAGATGACCCGCTGCCATTCTGAGTCACTCCATGACAGTCTGGTACGACACTCCTACAGTCTCTGGTGACGGTGACGTGGTATTAAGGACAGTCATGGTGACAGTCTGTGTACATGTAGTCCTGCGTGGTGCAGCAATAAGGCCCATCGTTGCTTAGGTCACATGTGCGGCTAAACGTAAACCCTGAGTTATTGGCATGTCTCATGGTGTCAAACCTACCCACCAAGTTTCATTCCTGTGGGTGGACTCCTTCTGGGTGCAGCTATTTGTGCAGTTGTTCTATATGACGATGAGTGTAAATCCTGACTTTACTGGAAAAGTACTGAATCCAAACTAGACAAGTGGTCTTTGGTGGGTTGTTAACATCCAGAATGTTCATTATTTCAGACAGTAATATCATTCTTTATGACGAGGAAACGAGAGACATTTAAACACATTCCGATTTCAGAAAACAAGACAAACAACGAAACATACAGTTTCATTAATGAGACGAAGAAATGGAGTGATGCTCAGACCCACTGCAGAAAGCAGTACACCGACCTGGCCAGTGTGAGGAACCTGACTGAGAACCAGCAGATCTGGGCTTTGGCAAGATCTTCAATCAGTGACAGTTTTTGGATCGGCCTGTTTAATGATTCCTGGATGTGGGCAGATCAGAGTGACTCCTCATTCCGATACTGGACAGATAACCAGCCAGACAATTGGGGTGGAAAGGAGGACTGTTCTGTAGTGTCCATGGCTGACCAGGGTCGCTGGCGTGACGAGAATTGTGAGAAACCTCATCCGTTCATCTGCCATGAGAGTGAGTCTTTCCTGTGTCTTTTATCTCCATCCGTATGTTCTACTGTTGGTCAGTGTGTGAAGATTCTGGAGTGTCTAAATTACCCCCTGATCATTTTCCTTCTACCACCAGATAAGCTGATCCTGATCCAGCAGAAACTGACCTGGAGAGAAGCTCTGTGGTACTGCAGGGAAAAACATCTGGATCTGGTCTCGGTTCACTCTGAGGAGATCCAGCTCTGGGTGAAGGAGGTGGCACAGAAAGCCTCCACTGAACATGTGTGGCTGGGTCTCCGTCACACCTGTGCTCAGAGTCTCTGGTACTGGGTGAGTGGGTTTTCCATCTGCTACCAGAACTGGGCTCCAGGTAACGGGACAGGAGGAGAAGACTGTTGGTCCGTAGAGAGAACCGGAGCAGTGCAGTCTGGAGGAGAACAGCAGTGGGTCAGCCTGCCTGAGAACCAGAAACTCAACTTCATCTGCACCACCTATGAAGGTCAGTGACTCTGTACGTGAGGGTTAATGGAATGTTGATTGAAGTACATTTGTAAACCTGGTACTTTTTCTTTTTCTTCCCAACAATGAAGACTGGTGAAGAAGAGTGAAGTGGTTTGTTTTCCATAACCAGGATATTCAGCATATGTAATAGAGGTATATGGGTCTCTCTACATGAACTATATATACATATGGAATATAATCCAGTGTGTTTGATGTGCAGAGTTCATTCAAGCTCTCTTTAACGGCTCTCCTTTCTGCACAATGCTTAATGCTGTAAGGATTGTATAACTGAACTTATAGTAGTTAGAATTCATGATAAAATCTGTTTTTAATAGTCATATTAAATATATATGTTCTATCTGGATGTTATCCATTTTCAACTGTATGTATTTTCTAGACATCATTTATTTCCATATGCCTGTTCGGTGATTGAGAATGTGATCCTGAGGAACTTTATTTGTAAATTCCTCAGAATTTAAGTCAATAAAATACATAAACATAATATAATCATGTTTCTGCCTAAATCTGTTGGGACACTGAACTATCATATAACAATAATACAGTTTCTGATTATTGAAATTGATAAAGAGAGATTAATCCTTAGTTGTTAGTTCAGTATCACAAGTTATGAAGCTTTACTTGAAGTAAATTTAGTCAAAGGAAACAAAAACTCTGTATATGTAAATATTTTTCAAACCAACATCCATTACTTACATTGACTGTCCAGCACTTCCCCTGTACTGAACACAGATCCTGGGGTCCAATTTTGCTTTGCTCAGCTGTTATCAGTCAGATAGACATGTAGGTGGGCTCCTTCCTTTTGGAAGTCAGTGCTCCGTCAGAAGCCCTGGCCCACCAATTTACAGACACACACTGTCAAGGTGAACAACACTGGTCTAGCGAACTTGTGTTCCAAATCTTTATGGCCATAATAGCCTTCATAAATATTACCCAGACAACATGATATAATGTTAGAGCAGTGCTAGTAGGTCCAGGTTGGGTTTGGGGTTGAAGTGTAGCAGTGCCAGTTAGATCAAGTCATGTGTACAATGTCCAGGTTAGAGTCCATTTGCATGTGCGTGCTAACCTCTGTTCATACATAGCCAGCATTCATACACAGCAGGCTGGGATGCTGTACATACGGTCGAATGTGAATGTTTGGGTGACCCTGAACAAATGATGCTTTGTTACCCATCATCCACAGAGAACATACGTCTGCACATGTTAATGCACAGTTACTTGGAAATGGCTGAATTTAATATTTTGGGGGAAGAGATGAAAGCCCAATATGTGGCGTTTGCGAACATTGTGGTGCAGTTTATATGTTATTCTGTATTCAAGTTTCTCATCTTGCAGAAAATGACATCTGTATCTTCCCTGTAGAGCATGTGTGCCCCAACCAGAGTGCGTCACACCTGATCCAGTTATGGTTTAATATGCAAAACGTGAAAGAAAGCCTTGTGTAAATAAAGCCTGTTGAAAATTAACTCACAGGTTCATGTCTGAATGCAGTATGCATGTTAGGGTTCAAGGACTGGGAACTAGGCAGCACTTAGTTCTTCATCTCTTCATTTCTGTGTTGATTTTTTTTTTTGGCGGGCCAGAAGCCATGGCTCTGAGGACGCACTGGAGCCATACTCAGCCTAACCACCTCCCTAATGTTGAAAACTAGGGTTAAGTTGGATTAGTTAATGCCCCAGATACTCCTGGAGTCCCCTAGAAAGGTCTTAGCTTAGCATACTGGGTGAGCGGAGAGTCTATCTGCTACCAGAACTGGGCTCCAGGTAATGGGACAAGAGGAGAAGACTGTTGGTCTGTAGAGAGGAACTCAACTTCATCTGCACCACCTATGAAGATTCGTTATGGTGTGCAGCATGGCACCAGTGAAGATTGAAACCAGGTGGTGGTTCCTTTTCCACAGTTCCACTGAAACACATAATACAGGGTTACATGGGTCAATGACTATTACACTTGTACATGGGGAATATATAGTAATCCAGTGTGTTGAAACTTTACTAAGCTTCTCCTCTGCTAGAATAGGTTGTGCTGTACGTCCTTTACCGTCTAATGTTTAGGAAAATCCTAACTGTAAAATTAAGCTGATAGTAAAAGACTTTCATATTCAGAGCTCATCTTTAAACATGTCACTCTTATTGAGCTTTTATGGTTTTCTGACTATGTGTTTTTCCATATTACTACATTTCTGAAATTTGTAATTTCACGTCCCAGAAATAAAGAACTTGGACCGACACACTCAGAGCTCAAAGTTAGATGAGCTTTATTAAAAAAACAGGTAGTTGACCATAGCAACAAAACATGACCAAACATGAAGGGATAAGGCAGGATCAGAGTCGAGGTACAGGCTAAGGTCAGAACCAGGGTAGTCAGGCAGTGAGGTGACAAGAGTAGAAGGAATAGACCAAGAGATTGGTCAGAGGAACGAAAAGGACAAGGAGAAGCCGACAGGGACAAGGAAGACAGCCGTAGTCAATAAGCAAAGGGAGTCAAAAGCCAGAGCCAACCTCCCTGGACGTGGACAAATCAAAGAGACGGATAATACAAATGGCAACAAAAGAGCCAGGTAAAACTTCTAAAGAGATAAAAAGGTGAACTTGAAGCTCAAGGAACATCAGTGTCAGATTGCACCATCCGTCGATGTTTGAGCCAAAGTGGTCTTAATAGGAGACGACCAAGGAGGACACCATCGTTAAAAACAAAACATAAAAAAGCCAGATTGGAATTTGCCAAACCACATGTTGACAAGCCAAAAAGCTTCTGGGGGAATGTCCTATGGACAGATGAGACAACAATGAAACTTTTTGGCAAGGCACATCAGCTCTATGTTCACAGACGGAAAAATAAAGCATATCAAGAAAAGAACACTGTCCCTACTGTGAAACATGGAGGAGGCTCTGTTATGTTCTGGGGCTGCTTTGCTGCATCTGGCACAGGGTGTCTTGAATCTGTGCAAGGTACAATGAAATCTCAAGACTATCAAGGAATTCTAGAGAGAAATGTGCTGCCCAGTGTCAGAAAGCTTGGTCTCAGTCACAGGTCATGGGTTTTGCAACAGGATAATGACCCAAAACACACATCTAAAAACACCCAAGAGAGTGGCTACTGGGAAAACACTGGACTATTCTGAAGTGGCCTTCTATGAGCCCTGACCTAAATCCTACTGAGCATCTTTGGAAGGAGCTGAAACATGTCGTCTGGAAAAGGCACCCTTCAAACCTGAGACAACTGGAGCAGTTTGCTCATGAGGAGTGGGCCAAAATACCTGCTGAGAGGTGCAGAAGTCTCATTGACAGATACAGGAATTGTTTGATTGCAGTGATTGCCTCAAAAGGTTGTGCGACAAAATATTAAGTTAAGGGTACCATCATTTCTGTCCAGGCCTGTTTCAGGAGTTTATTGTTTTTTTTATAATTCTATTGATGCATGGTTGAAAAGCAATGTCTGACTTTCTTTTCTTAATTTTCATCGAATTTTTATTTATTATTTCTTTTGTCAGATTAAAGTTATTTCTGCAAGCATTGTGGGTTTTTCGTTCATTAACCGAGGGGTACCAACAATTTTGTCCACATGTTGGCCCCTCCATAGTTACGGGCCCTCTTTCTAAAGACGGCTGAAGTGGTGATGAAATGTTGGTTAGTTATCTCAGTCCTTCACTTCACTAACTTTTAATTTAATGCAGGTTTGGGCCAAATAACACTAAATACCATCACCATTACCAAACAACAATACCCTTAGCATTCACCCCTCTGAAAGGTTAGATGGTGAGCAGAGATCTGGACTGAGTGTTTATGGTGCACATGGTCAGTGCTGATCACAGCTGGGGCTTGATCCAGATCCTCCATCTCCTTGACTGCTCCTCAGGGCCTCCGCTGGTGACCAGCAGAATGGACGAGACCCATACATTACGCCTTCCTTAGTGGAGGCACCTGATGGTTCCAATCTACTGGCATAACTGCACCTGAACTCCCAGATCAGTGGAGGATCCAGGATCTGGTTTGCGGGGTCCAAACAAAGCGCCCATTGAACCAATTTGGGGTCCAAGCATTTGGTGTGTTGTGTATATAGACCAGGCTGTAGGCGTCATCCTAATCTCCTCCGAATCGTTTTGCCAGTCTGTGGGCCAATACAAAAAGAGAGGAGGGGCTTGGCCAGTGCTTGACAGCCTTGATCTTAGTTAGGACCACATGGAGAGTGACTCTACTGATGATGCAATAGCCCTGACACTACACACTGTCCTATCCCACATGTGTGTGCTGTTTGTGGATTACAGCTCAGCATCCAAGACCATTGTCCGCTTGACTCTTGACATTAAGCTTCAGGATCTAGGTCTGAACAGTTCTCTGTGTAGCTGGAGCCTGAACTTACCAGGTGGTAAGGATGGGCAGCATCATCTCTTTCTCACTGGCCCTCCTGGATTTAGACATCAGCCACTGCTTGAGGAAGACCAGGAGGATTCCAAAAGACTCCACCCACCATGCAACTGTGTTCACAGTCCATAGTCCAGAGTCGGATGGGTCCCAAGCAGTGTCTTCCAGTGCTAGGTTTAAACCTGAAACGTTGTATGTGCTGCAAAGGTCTGACCCCATGTGAGTGTAGGGCGGATTTCCTAATGGATGCCTCTTCAGTGGAGATAACATGGTGCCCTCAAAATGAGAAACTTGTCATTCCCTACAGCCCTTTAATGAAAACTCCCATGAAGCATCCCAGCCAAAATATTTGTTGTGGAAAATTCTATTCTGCCGGAATGTTATTAGGGACCATATGCCACCTTATGCCTACCTTTGTTACTTAGGTAACAATCAGAACCCTACCTTGTTGTTGATCATTGCAGAAAACCAAAAGAACTTCCAAAAGGGTCATTTACATTTTCGGGCACCTGTAGGATGCTTGGAAAGCAAAGAGCTCTTCTATTCATCTCTCTGGTGCGGATCATTTGATTTGAATATCACCTTACTGGTACTGCCGTGTTGACGGGACCTCATGCAAAGAGCTTTCCGGTTCCTCCTTACTGGAACTGTCGCTGTACAGTGGCTAATTACAAAGGCAAATCAAGACTGGAACGGTACCTCTGTAGGACTGCCGGTAACAGAGGTGGAGCCTTTCAGTAGAGAGATATAAAGAGGTGGGATGCTGTATATGAACATACCGTGAGGAGAGGAGGGACACGAACGCATCACGAGAGAGAAACCCTGAGGCATTTACCTCACTACCAGTACGGAGGAGGGAAGAACCTTTACCAGCAGAACTGCCTTCATCCTTATAGTGTGAGTACGGATATATATCAAACCATTCCATACAGGCCAGTTTGAGTGCAGTCGTCTTATAGGATGATACTACTCCTTCAGATTCGCTCTCGGTTGTGAGACAGCATCTCCAATGGATCTGAAAGGGATTCCAATCATCCTCCTGCTTTCTGGTCAGTGGGTCAGTTTGCCTCTACCCAGACTTCAGTGTGAAATATTAATAAGCTCATGAATTTAATAAGAGTCCGGAAACTTCCCTCACCTATAGACTTACAGTATACGGATTGTGTGTTAATGTGTTCCTCACAGCTGTGTGTGGTGTATCTACACACGTTCCTCATCAGTACGTCTTTGTGAGTGAGGGTAAAACCTGGACTGAAGCTCAGAACTACTGCAGACAGACCTACACTGATCTGGCCACCATCAACACCATGGAGGAGATGAAGAAGCTGAACGCTACTCTAAAAGACAAAACCAGTGACTCTGTGTGGATCGGCTTGTCTAGAGGGGGCACTGGGAAATGGCAGTGGTCTCTGGCGGACGGAGATTTGTACAGTGAGGGAGACACATACCGAAACTGGAACAGTGGAGAACCTAACAATTTAGGGGGAAACGAGAACTGTGCTGTAATGACGAAAACTAGTGGAACCTGGTTAGATACTAACTGTGACAGCAAATATGCTCATATGTGCTTTGATGGTAAGAACAGTCCTACAGATGTAACTGAGTGACATTATGGCCTATAAGTACTGAATACTGAACTGTCTGATACATCCTGTTCACTGTTACACTGTTCTAGCTAACTGTGAAGGTAGAACTGTACATGCTGAGTTACTGATGAGGTATACTGACTGTCTCTTAGATAAGAAGACGACCACTGGAAGATACGTATTGGTTAAAGACTACATGACCTGGAGAGAAGCTCAGAACTACTGCAGGGATTATCACACAGATCTGGCCAGTGTGAGGAACCAGAGCGAGAACCAGGAGATCAACAAAGCAGCACAAACATTAGAGCATGACGTTTTTTGGATCGGACTGTTTAACGACTCCTGGACGTGGTCAGATCAGAGCAGCTCCTCATTCCGATACTGGGCCACTAACCAGCCAGATAATCAGGATGGACAGGAGAACTGTACTGCAGTGTCCATGACTAACCAAGGTCGCTGGTCTGATGTGAAGTGTGAAGAAAGGTTCTCGTTCATCTGTCGTGAGAGTGAGTTATATTCCACTTATTCAACAATGTGTTCATCTATTTACTGATCAGCTTGTGGTGTTTAGTGGAAGATCATCTCTCTGATCAATACAGAACCTCAGAACCTTGTATGTTCTACTGTTGGTCAGTGTGTGAAGATTCTGGAGTGTCTTCATCCACTGATCATTTTCCTTCTACCTCCAGATAAGCTGATCCTGGTCCAGCAGAACCTGACCTGGAAAGAGGCTCTGAGATACTGCAGGCTGAACCATCTGGATCTGGTCTCGGTTCACTCTGAGGTGATCCAGCTCTGGGTGATGGAGGTGGCACAGAAAGCCTCCACTGAACATGTGTGGCTGGGTCTGCGTCACACCTGCACCCTCAGCTTCTGGTTCTGGGTGAGTGGAGAGTTTATGTGCTACGAGAACTGGGCTTCAGGTAACGGGATAGGAGGAGAAGACTGTGGAACTGTAGAGAGAACCGGAGCGGTGCAATCCGGGGGAGAGCAGCAGTGGGTCAGCCTGCCTCAGAGCCAGCGACTCAACTTCATCTGCACCACCTATGAGGGTTAGTGACTCTGTATGTGAGGGTTACTGGAATGTAGATTTATTTAAATGTGTTTGAAACTCATTTCTGTTTTTGTCTCCACATAGATGAAGACTGATACCAGCTGTGCTCCCTCTGTAACGCTCAACACCAGAAGTTCTACAGTTCTATATAGTTTCCTATCTGACGATCAGATTCCTGATTAAAGCTCAGCTGTTGGGTTTCGACATGTGTGTCTTATTTGGTTTGATCTGTTTTAGTTATAGTTGTATTTCAGCTGTAGACTGTACAGTTAGAGTTAGCTCAGGTTCTAATTATAAGGGAACTGATTACACTGATTTATCTGGAGATATTTCTGTATAAACTTCTTGGTTTAGTTAAATGTTCTCCTGATGTTTCTTCATCTCAGTAGAGTAAACAGTATACGTAGAATGTGCTGGTCTATCCCCTTTTCCCAGTAGCTGGGATCACCAGGCATTTTCTCCATAGGGGCTCTTAGTTATGGATGGCTATGGCATCACTGGAGTTCATAGACAAAATAATAAATGATGCACTTGCAGTAAGGGCTTTATTTCTCATCATATTCTATGTATATCTGTCACAGCAACTGAAATAATGAGCAAATGTTTTATGAAGTTTTTAAATTTGAAATAAATTTGAAACATTAATTTCAGTGTACGTCTGTAGGCTTGTCTTTGTCCCAGTTTGTTCCAGTCACCATACCCCACTCTCACCATTGGGAGTTGTGGTGTGACTTGATGGATGAGTGTCTCTGCTGTTTGTCCCACCTCTATGAGTCGTTCCGGTGTAAGGAGGCTCAAGTGGGCTAGGTGGTATTGTAGCTGTGAGGTCCTGCCTTATACTGACTAGCATGTGGGCCTGACATTTTGAGGTGGCCCGCTCACTAGAACTCTTCTGGAGCCTCTTCTGGTCTACCTTTAATCGGGAGCTGAGAAAGAAGGAGGCTTTCCAAAGGAGGGGTGTGGGGTTTAAACCCGTATCACCTCAGTCCCTGTGCCTTCCTGTTGGGCTGTGGGAGCCCAGCAGATGCAGAGTTACCAATGACAGAGGTGGGTTCCACTGTGCTGCCCAGAGCTCCAGAGAAGGCCATTGAGAAGTCTCAAGGTTCTGTTCCAGTGGTGTTCCCAGAGTACTCCACTGCCAGTTCACTAAACAACCCCAGCTCCAACTCCCAATCCTGATCGATTGCCGACTTCCTGAGCTGCTGCTTCTGCAATGGTGGTTCACTGTGCAACTCCTTGTAGCTCCCCATCCCGATCCAGTGCTGACTTCTTGCAGGTCCTTCTTGGTGCTTGGTGCTCCTTCATGTGGCTCGTGATGGCTTCCAGTTCTGCTCCCCCTGCTCCTTTTGGGCAAGGTCAATAGATGGTTTCACAGATGGCGTCCCACTCAACCTGTCAATGTTGGTGTTCCTTCCACTGTCCTCTTTAATGGCCCTGTTGAACACGGTGCCTCCACATACGGATTGGTTTGTCATATGCACAGTAATATCTCTGAGGATTATAATTTCTGGGGTCTTCAAGTTTCAGACAACTATATCAAATCAATCCAACTTCAAGTCAGCTTTACAGGGAGTTTGAGTATAAGCCCCCAGTAAAGGAAGCCAAGGATGACAGTGACATGGTAGAACTCCCTTGAACTACCGTGTTCATACAGGAGGGCGTAAAGATTCTGACACCAAGATATGTCACTGGAACTTTACCTCTGGATTCTGTATAAACTTCAGACCAAGTTACAAGGCTATATTGTGGCGGGTATGATAAAACCTAACCTTCGCTGTTGGGTTCATGCCCTGGTGATGCGAAAAAGGCATAGCAGTACTGACCGATCTGTGCATGAATACCTGTCACAGTAATTGATCTGTAATAGGAAACATGAGTAGCTGTTTCACTAATTGTTAAATTTAAAATAAATTCGAAAAACGAATTTCAGTGTCAGACTCTAGGCCTTGTCTTTCTTTAGACAAAGGCATAAAGGCTGAGGGCCTCATCAAGAACTTCATTAATACATTGTTGGAAGATGACTGGAGCATTCATCACACCAAAAGGCATCACCAGGTATTCATAGTGGCCAGTGATTGTGATAAAATCCATCGTCCACTCATCCCCCCTGCCTAAAGATTGTAGGCACTGCGGAGATCTAATTTAGTAAATATAGAAGTCTGCTGTAATGCCTCAAATGCTGTAGTCATGAGGGGCAGATGGTAAGACTCGTCAGCCTTGGGTCATAAGCAGGATCCTTGGCAGTGTGGCCCCCATTGACAAATAAACCAGGATAACCAGTCAATGTGGGGTTATGCATTTGATAACTTGCAGATCAGGGCCTGAGTGAGAAAGAAGGACAACCATTCAGTGTGCAGGCCGGCTTGCCTAAGGGGATTCCTGTTTATGGCAGAGACTGGAAGGGGTGTCAGCAGGGGTTCCACATGCAGCCCCAGAGCTTTAGTTCTCATGTTCGTCTCTGTCGATGCTACACATGTCGTCACTGCATGACTCGGCCTGTGATACGTGGAAAGCTAGAGAAGGCTATTGATGAGTTCTGCCCTATAGACGTCCAGACAGTCTGGAGAGGAAGCAGTGCTACATACAGCTGATATAATCTCATGCAAATATGGAGCCTGGTCCTGCACTCCTGGAGCCTGCCTGTCTGGACACTGAGTATTGGACTGTCCTCACGTTACCCTTCAGCCCCAACGTTACAACATTGAGTCTCATAACTAATGGAGCCTTTGGAAATTTGGGACTCAGTCGTTAATGCTATGAAGCTTTTATCTAGGGTATTTGACAAAGCCACATGCATCACGATTATTGGCTCCCCCTGAAATCCGTGACTTGTTCATTGGAAAGCTGCTCACTGTTTTATCATGGACTTCTACTACATCTGAAAAGGAAACGGTGCTCTTCATTTGTTTAGGAAAATCCCATTTACGTCATTCCAGAAATCTCATACAAAGAGCTTCATGTTTCATCTTCCACCCACGCCTCCACGCCAAGCCATGATCACGTGTGGCAGAGGTGGAGCTTATGAGTAGAGAGATGAAGAGATGAGCTACTATCTATGAACATACAGCGAGAAGAGGAACACCAAAACAGACCTCGTCCAGTCGGACCGTATTGGTTTATACTGGGTGAGTATGAATATGTACTATTGCTCGGTTGGTTTTAGTTGATTTTGATCTAGAACATGGTACTAAGTTCTAATGCATGGTCTGAACAGCTCTGAACTGCAGGTTCTCTCAGACATGGACCTCAAATGGATTTCAGTCACCTTGCTGTTCTCAGGTCAGTGTGTGCTATTTTAGTCCAGTACTAAGCTAGACTTGGTCTGGTATGTGTTTGGGTTCCAGCTTCAGCCCGTGTACGTGCATGTGTGGAGACAGTTCTGTATGTAAATACTGTATTTCAGTATAGAGCTATTGGTAACACTTGTTGGGTGCCATAACACATTAATAACACCTTATATACACTTTATAACATATTCATGATCATCTAAATCAGCAGTTTACAGGGTTAATAGAGGATGAATATGGAGTGGTATGTCAATTTTACTGAGAGACTTTATGTTTATTATTATCAGTGAAATCTCTGAAACACAGATGACCTGGACTAACCCTTTACACTAGTTTATGTCCCCGGTTGTTCTCTCTTCTTTCTAGTCTTTGTGGTCTTTAAATTTTTATAGTGCCAGAGGATTCACTCAACACTCCATACCCTGTTTAGTAAGACATTGTCCATCCTAAGGTTGTGTCTCTTGGTGTTAAAAGCCCATGAGGTTTAGAGGTTTTATATTTAGTGGTGTTTTAGGGATATTTACATTTTCTCACTAATATTATTGAAGAAATCACGTGTATAAATATGCTAACTCAGCAACTTCATAACTGTAACATTTTCCTAACACCATACAGACTGTTGACTCAGCCAACATAAACAATAAGATCTTAAAATGGTGCAAGGTGCAAATACTAAAATGAATAATCAGGTGAAATTCTAGACCAAAAGTGAGAAAGGGTCAAAACACTTCCTGTTCAAAGGTACTGAAAAAATATTATGTAGACTTTTATTTTAAAAAATGTCACCAAAATGACACTTAATATACTCCATGAAGGTTGATTAGAACTTTCTTGAATGTAATAAGGATTTTAAATCAGAGTTTACGAATGTGTTATGTTGACCCACCTGAAGTAAAATAAAAACAAACAAAAATCTAAATTATAAATGGTGTGTACTATTCCTCACAGCTGTGTGTGGTGTATCTGCATACGTTCCTCATCAGTACGTCTTTGTGAATGAGGGTAAAACCTGGACTGAAGCTCAGAACTACTGCAGACAAACCTACACTGATCTGGCCACCATCAACACCATGGAGGAGATGAAGAAGCTGAACGCTACTCTGAAAGACAAACCCAGCAGCTCTGTGTGGATCGGCTTGTCTAGAGGGGACACTGGGAAATGGCTGTGGTCTCTGGCGGATGGAGATTTGTACAGTAAGGGACAGACATACCGAAACTGGAACAGTGGAGAACCTAACAATGGTGAAAAGAGTGATGAGTTTTGTGTTGGGATGATTGATTATAAGGGAATCTGGTTTGATGTTCGCTGTGATGCCTTTTACACCTTTGTGTGTTATGATGGTAAGAGCCTCCAGATACATATTAGTGAACAGCATTATCACTGAAATCTGACTGAATGATTTTGTGTTCCTCGTTTTTACCTTTCGATCATTTGGTGGGTTATGAGAACAGAAATGAATAACTATAACTAATATTACTGTAATTTTATCTTTCAGAAAACAAGACTAACACTGAGAGGTATGTGTTCATTAATGAGAAGAAGAAGAGCTGGTATGAAGCTCAGAGCTACTGCAGAGACCATCACACAGACCTGGTCAGAGTGAGGAACCAGACTGAGAACCAGCAGATCTTTAATTTAACTAAACAGTCTCAGTCTGAAAGTCATACTTGGATCGGCCTGTTCAATGACTCCTGGACGTGGTCAGATCAGAGTGACTCCTCATTCCGATACTGGAAGTCTGGACCAGATCACTATGGTCAAGGTGCCGAGTGTGCTGCAGTGTCTATAACTGAGAAGGGTCAGTGGAATAAAGAGACCTGCAGTAACCAGCTCCCCTTCATCTGTCACCAGAGTGAGTTCTACTACACTTATTCAGCATATATGATCATTTATACACTGTTATAACTCATTAGTTACAGATTTAGATCTATTAATATTGTTATAGTGCAGAACCCTTTGAGAAACACACACCTAACTCAGAGTCTGTGTTTGGTATACGGTACACCAGCATGTGAAACACTGGAATGTCTAAATTACCCCCTGATCATTTTCCTTCTACCTCCAGATAAGCTGATCCTGATCCAGCAGAACCTGACCTGGAGAGAAGCTCTGTGGTACTGCAGGGAGAAGCATCTGGATCTGGTCTCGGTTCACTCTGAGGAGATCCAGCTCTGGGTGAAGGAGGTGGCACAGAAAGCCTCCACTAAACATGTGTGGTTGGGTCTGCGTCACACCTGCGCTCAGAGTCTCTGGTACTGGGTGAGTGGGTTTTCCATCTGCTACCAGAACTGGGCTCCAGGTAACGGGACAGGAGGAGAAGACTGTTGGTCTGTAGAGAGAACCGGAGCGGTGCAGTCTGGAGGAGAACAGCAGTGGGTCAGCCTGCCTGAGGACCAGAAACTCAACTTCATCTGCACCACCTATGAAGGTCAGTGACTCTGTATGTGAGGGTTAATGGAATGTTGATTGAAGTACATTTGTAAACCTGGTACCTTTTCTTTTTCTTCCAACAATGAAGACTGGTGAAGAACAGTGAAGTGGTTTGTTTTCCATAACCAGGATATGCAGCATATGTAATAGAGGTATATGGGTCTCTCTACATGAACTCTATATACATATGGAATATAATCCAGTGTGTTTGCTGTGCAGAGTTCATTCAAGCTTTCTTTAACGGCTCTTCTTTCTGTCTATACTGCACCATCCGTAATGCTGTAAGGTTTATAAACTGAGCTTATAGTAGTGATTTATTAGTGTTTTTAATATTCAGTTTTAAATATGTCTTTCATATCCGGATGTTATCCATTTTCACCATTTTTCATCATATAAAAGGTATTGTTTTTAATGATGAATGTTTTTTTAATAACTATTTTTTAAATATGTCGGTTATGTAGCAGCATTTGAGTATGTGGTAATAAGTAAGGGTGTGGTCATGTTGTAACTTCTTTGCTATACTTTTAACTACAAATATATATGTACTGTTTTCCATCCTTTATTTTTAGTACAATGCTCTGATACAGTGTAAATGAACATCATCCTACTCTGAGTTTAAATAAAGGTGACTGATTTCTGTGAAAGTGTTTTGGAGTGGTGTCAATCTCTTGAAAACATGTGGGATGAGTTAGCAGACAGGAAATTATAAACCAAGAAAATGTACAACTGGACAATTATACAATCAGTGGTTACTGGCACATTGATAAAGATGTATAACCTCTTCCCACCACCCAGCACCCCAAACCCTACCCCAGAATTCACGGACACAAATAGTCAAGGTGAACAAAACTGGGCTATTGATCATAATTCGGATCTTTGTGGTCACCATGTGGACAAAATCGTGATGTAACATTAGAACTAACAGCATCACAGCACTCACTGTCACTAACATTAGCTCAGTTGTGGATTAGCAAACTACTACTGGAGCTGCAGTGCTGACCAACTGCTGGTCACCAACATTAGCGGAATGGACAATAATGTCATCTGTCCAGCAGAAACAGAGTAACCTCCTCATCCCCTTACATGCCTTTCAACTCTCCATGAAGCAAAGAACGGATAAACATTTTTAAAAAGTTTTTGAATAATCAAAACTTCTTTGGAGGGACCTGAAGCAGGCAGTTCATTTCAAGAACAGCTCATTTCCACCAACAGCTGCACAAATTCCAATGTGCAGGAACGATCAACAGTTATACTCATAAACCGGACCATTCTCTTCAATAAATGAGGAATTTGAAGTGTAACATCTTCATTGTCACGCCTATTAACTTCATCACCCCGGTGATGTTCTGGGGTGTTGTAATAGAAATGAGAAATGGGTTCTTTGGTTCAGGTAACAATAAATGTGAATCACAGTTCCTACATTGAGCTGCTGGACAAACAGGTTTTGCCTTCTCACCATCATAACATTGATAACATTGGTGTTCACACATCTGGACGACCCCCAAAATCCCCAGGATTGAATCCTCTTGGAATTCTGTGGGGCTCCCTTGAACAATGAGTAGAACACCAGGTAAGGGATCCATCAAATCTGGAACAGCTGACCAATTCTTTTATGCAAGAATGTCTGAACATTGATGTGGCCTACATCCAGTGACATGTCCAATCCATGCCAAATCAAATCATGTATGGCAGTGCAAGTAAATTCAGTTTGTCCATACTGGCTATCTGAAAAGAGCATTCCATCAGGGAGGCAACTGATCACATGGTTAAGAATGGCAACATTTGGCCATCAGCTCCCCCATGGGCCGCCCCTGTACTCCAAGTTCCCAAGCAGGACAGCAGCACAAGCATTTTGCGTGGCCTACTGCTGGCTGGACAGATGTCCTTTGCTACATGTGCAGAAGATTCTGGAGTCACTACATGGAGCAAGTCGTTTCAGCACTATTGGCCTCAAGAGTGGGTACTGGCAGGTCAGCCTTGATCATATCAGTGTCCAGATTTCAGTGTTTGCAACTTTTCAGGATTATTTGAGTTCATGGTTTTACCTTTCGGGCTCAAGAGTGCCACTGCAGATGCCAGTGTGAATGGTCCTGATGCTGTGCTTACACAGGGAGATTAATGGGCAGAGGCATGTTCTAGCTCACCTGGGCTTTCAATGAGCTCCTGTAGTTGTGCTACACATGCTGCTCCCCAGGTTAGGGCTGTCCACCGCTGTCCCCTAGTGTGTATGTCCACTACAGTGTGGGTATGTGGGTGTGGGAATGACTTAAATCCAGAAGACAAATTTCTCTGTGTACAAAAACAAATTTCTCTGAACTCTAATGTAGCATCCAATGCTGCCTACTACTGTGACGATACATTAAGTATTTTACTTGGTACATGGTGGACCAGATGGTCTTGCTGTTGGTACTGTCTAGTACTCTACAGAAAGGGAATGGCAGGAGTTGGCCTGAAAGGGTTGCCCACAAACACAACACTGCAACTTTGGTTGAATCGTCATGGGGTTTTTAACTGGACTCTGGTATTCCATTATAATGGTCATTCAGAAAACAGCACATGCCTAGTATGGTAGTGGATATGTGACGTCACAAACCAGTTGTTCAGGTCCAGACTCAGTCTAGTTGCCAGTGATCTCTTATGAAGCACTCTTTGTCCCTGCTGACGTATACCAGTGACCATATGCAAACATGTACAGTAGACCTGCACGTCGCCAGCGTTTCCATGTTTTTCCGTGTTTATGTTTCCTTGTTTGTCTTTTAGATCCTATACATGGGTGTTTGTGGGGTGTTTATGGACTCCCTAACAGTCCTTCTAAATGGTGCCACTTCAATACTGCTGAATTAATGAATGTAGAGTTTAGGAATTTAGTGTAGATTTAGTTTTATATTAAGTAAGGTATGACCTGCTGGGCATCGACACAGTGAGCTGTTGTATGTTTCAGATACAATCAGTCACCTGGGCAGCAGGAAACAGACATAGGAGGGGTTTAAACAGACAGATATACTGAGACCACAGAGAGGTACAGACCATTCAGGCAGGAGAAACAAACGTAAGGACACGTAGAGTGGAAAACGACGGAGAAGTATCCAGGTAGGAGTCACACTGACTGACTAACTTTAATTCCTCCTCTTTTTCTTGGTTAAGGTGTTTATACTGGAACTTGTATGGGTTAATGTATGGGTAACTACTACATGGTAGAACTGTAACGTAGAGTTTTGTCGAGTCCAAAACAAGTCAAAGACTCTAAATAGTCAAGATCAATTAAAGATAAAGGAGTCAAAAGGAAGACAAGACCAATGGCAGGCAAGAACAAGGCAGTGTCAAGATCAAGAACCCCTAAAAAGCTTTGAGGTGACAGCCATTGAATGTGGACTATTGACCACATTCATACCCAGACTGGGTGATGAGCGGCAGGTGGAACAAATCAGTATCGAGGCGAGCTAGACCGTGAATGATTGGCTGACTGGGGACTTGTGAGTGTGGCGTCATCGGGTGATGCACTCTGGGAGTTTGGGAAATCAGTGGTGTCAGGGAAACCTGGAAGCATGGCAAACAGCAATGTTGATTATTCAACATTTTGACTTGAGTTAACACTACATCAGTTACTCTAAAGACATCTGCAGCAGAAGGAGACCCAATAGTCTGAGTGATACTGGCCCCTCAGAGAGACAAGGGCCTCAGGGTACCTGTTTCTACTGGGTACCTGGTGTTAGGTAAGGTCAGGATACCTATAGGGACATCTACCCCCTACCATAGCAGGGACATCTACCCTACCTTGCTTCCAAAAACGGGTAATATATAATATAAATAAATATTTATATATGTAGGAGCCTTTACAGTGATCACTGTGTACCTGGGTACCTCGTCCACCCAAACAAAAGAGCATCCTTTTCAGAGATGTAGTTCTGACAGTGATGATATGTGAAGTGTTTGACTTGGAATATGGTGGACCAGTAAGATGGTAATGCTGTTGGCACTGTCTAGGTCTCTACAGAAAGGGAATGGCAGGGGTTGGCCTAGGGTGTTAGCACAATACCACTTCGGTTGGATCATCATTGGGTTTTTATCATAACTGGACTCTGGTATTCCATTATAATGGTCATTCAGAAAACAGCACATGCCTAGTATGGTGGTGGATATGTGACGTCACAAACCAGTTGTTCAGGTCCAGACTGCAGTCTCAGCTCAGTCTAGTTGCCAGTGATCTCTTATGAAGCACTCTTTGTCCCTGCTGACGTATACCAGTGACCATATGCAAACATGTGCAGTAGACCTGCACGTCGCCAGCTTTTCCATGTTTTTCCGTGTTTATGTTTCCTTGTTTGCCTTTTAGATCCTATACATGGGTGTTTGTGGGGTGTTTATGGACTCCCTAACAGTCCCTCTAAATGGTGCCACGTCAATACTGCTGAATTAATGAATGTAGAATTTAGGAATTTAGTGTAGATTTAGTTTTATATTAAGTGAGGTATGGCCTGCTGGGCATCGAAACAGTGAGCTGTCGTATGTTTCAGATAACATCAGTCACCTGGGCAGCAGGAAACAGACATAGGAGGGGTTTAAACAGACAGATATACTGAGAGGACAGAGAGGCACAGACCATACAGGCAGGAGAAGCAAACGTAAGGACACGTAGAGTGGAAAACGACGGAGAAGTATCCAGGTAGGAGTCACACTGACTGACTAACTTTAATTCATCCTCTTTTTCTGGTTTTGGTGTTTATACTGGAACTTGTATGGGTTAACGTTTGGGTAACTACTACATAGTAGAGCTGTTAATAAGTCATACAATACAGACCAACCAGCTTGAACTGATTTGGTGCAAAAAGCTTTCCAAGGACATGCCATGCAACGCTCCGTTAATGTGTTCAGTTGTAACTCATCTGTGGGTTCCCGGAATGTTCTTACTAAAGGCAGGAGAACATTCTCTAAAGGCGTTTTATCATCTCAGGGCTCAGTAACATACATAAAACACTTCCTGAATGTTATGCTGGGAATGTTCTTCTTGTGTTATTGTGTAGGATAATCTGTGGCCCCAACAACATCCACCAAACCTCCTCAAAATGTTACCGTTAAAACATTCTGTCTTAGTCTTAACATTTAAACCTGACTTAACATTTAAACCAACATTATCTGAAACGTTATTTAACAACATTTGACTTAAACTTTTACTTTAAACTTCATTAGAACTTTTAGGAAACGTTAGCCAAAGTTCTGGGAGCGTTTCCTGCTAGCTGGGAAGCTCTTAACACAGAACATCAGGAGAAAACCAAACGTGTACACAGTTAGTGTTCTGGTAAGTCAGATCTCACACCTGAATGTTCAGTGTCAGATGAAGCTCTAAGAGATTCTGGGAATTGGAGTTCAGGAAAAGTGTCAGTACTGAGATAGGGAGGCGTGGCACACATCCTTAACTAAGGACACACCTACTGCACACTTACTGTGTCTTTACTAAGGTTCAGATATCAGGAGATATTAACCCATAGGAAAATGTTTAAGTGCAACTTAGCTTTACATGCCCATCATTTACCTGGAGTTTTCCAAAACCTTGTACACAGTGCGTATGAATTTTTGCTTATACCGAATATTGTAATGTGTGTAAGGGTTTTTTTGGGGAAGTGTTGTTGCTAAAGCTAATTTGATTAATCCAGTTGATATAAAGACCCATTTACTCAGATGTATACAAGACCCAATATAGCACCCCGCCCCCTATCGTTCAGATTTCAGGGCTGTTGAAAGGAATGCCTTAGCACAGCCAAGTAGATTCTGGCTAATGATATTGTGAAAGCCATCATGTACCCACTAAATCTGATTTCCCATCACTTGAGTAGTATACACTGCTTTGATATCACTGTTGCATTCTGCTTTTACTTGTGTTTTTATGTCTGAGTAACTAAAGAGACAAAGTAAAAATAGATAATGATAGATCCTGTGGTCTGGACGTCTTTACGTTGCATGACGGTTTACGTTCAGAGAGGGCCAGAGGGACAGAGAGGTCCAGGAGAGTAAACCCCCAACTGTAGAGATGAGATCCAGATGTTTTCTACATGTTGAAATATATGTGATGTTATGCTTAGGGGTCTGGGGAAATCTCTCTCTCTCCCTGAGAAGTAAAGAGAGGGGATTATTATGATATAAGGAATAAATATGAATATAATTTAATATAAAATAAATATGAATATAATCTAATATAAATAGGCCAGTTTGAGTGCAGTCGTCTTATAGGATGATACTACTCCTTCAGATTCGCTCTCGGTTGTGAGACAGCATCTCCAATGGATCTGAAAGGGATTCCAATCGTCCTCCTGCTTTCTGGTCAGTGGGTCAATTTGCCTCTACCCAGACTTCAGTATGAAATATTAATAAGCTCATAAGTTTAATAAGAGTCCGGAAACTTCCCTCACCTATAGACTTACAGCATATGGTTTGTGTGTTAATGTTTTCCTCACAGCTGTGTGTGGGGTATCTGCACACGTTCCTCATCAGTACGTCTTTGTGAGTGAGAGTAAAACCTGGACTGAAGCTCAGAACTACTGCAGACAGACCTACACTGATCTGGCCACCATCAACACCATGGAGGAGATGAAGAACCTGAACGCTACTCTGAAAGACAGTCCCAGCAGCTCTGTGTGGATCGGCTTGTCTAGAGGGGGCACTGGGAAATGGCTGTGGTCTCTGGCAGAAGGAGGTTTCTACAGTGAGGGAGACACATACCGAAACTGGAACAGTGGAGATCCAAACAATGCTGGTGGTAAAGAGTTCTGTGTGGCGATGAAAAATGATGTTGGAACCTGGTTTGATGATGGCTGTGACAAAACATTCACCTTTGTGTGTTATGATGGTAAGAGCCTCCAGATACATATTAGTGAACAGCATTATCACTGAAATCTGACTGAATGATTTTGTGTTCCTCGTTTTTACCTTTCCATCATTTGGTGGGTTATGAGGGCAGAAATGACCAACTATAACTAATATTACTGTAATTATATCTTTCAGAAAAGAAGACTAACACTGAGAGGTATGTGTTCATTAATGAGACGAAGAGCTGGTATGGAGCTCAGAGCTACTGCAGAGACCATCACACAGATCTGGTCAGAGTGAGGAACCAGACGGAGAACCAGCAGGTCTTTAATTTAACTACACAGTCTCATTCTGCTAGTCATGCTTGGATCGGCCTGTTCAACGACTCCTGGACGTGGTCAGATCAGAGTAACTACTCATTCCGATACTGGAAGTCTGGACAAGATCACTATGTTCAGGGTGCCGAGTGTGCTGCAGTGTCTATAACTGAGAAGGGTTGGTGGGATAATGAGAACTGCAGT
The DNA here is from genome assembly GCA_024036415.1 of Prochilodus magdalenae. Lineage (NCBI taxonomy): Eukaryota > Metazoa > Chordata > Actinopteri > Characiformes > Prochilodontidae > Prochilodus > Prochilodus magdalenae. The sequence goes on from JAMWET010007504.1 coordinate 22,397, forward strand.
AACCGTCTCCCCTTCATCTGTCACCAGAGTGAGTTCTATTACACTTATTCAGCATATATGATCATTTATACACTGTTATAACTCATTAGTTACAGATTTAGATCTATTAATATTGTTATAGTGCAGAACCCTTTGAGAAACACACACCTAACTCAGAGTCTGTGTTTGGTATACGGTACACCAGCATGTGAAAACACTGGAATGTCTAAATTACCCCCTGATCATTTTCCTTCTACCTCCAGATAAGCTGATCCTGATCCAGCAGAACCTGACCTGGAGAGAAGCTCTGTGGCACTGCAGGGAGAAGCATCTGGATCTGGTCTCGGTTCACTCTGAGGAGATTCAGCTCTGGGTGAAGGAGGTGGCACAGAAAGCCTCCACTGAACATGTGTGGCTGGGACTCCGTCACACCTGCACTCAGAGTCTCTGGTACTGGGTGAGTGGGTTTTCCATCTGCTACCAGAACTGGGCTCCAGGCAACGGGACAGGAGGAGAAGACTGTTGGTCTGTAGAGAGAACCGGTGCGGTGCAGTCTGGAGGAAAGCAACAGTGGGTCAGCCTGTCTGAGAACCAGAAACTCAACTTCATCTGCACCACCTATGAAGGTCAGTGACTCTGTACGTGAGGGTACATGGAATGTTGATTGAAGTACATTTGTAAACCTGGTACTTTTTCTTTTTCTTCCCAACAATGAAGACTGGTGAAGAACAGTGAAGTGGTTTGTTTTCCATAACCAGGATATCCAGCATATGTAACAGAGGTATATGGGTCTCTCTACATGAACTATATATACATATGGAATATAATCCAGTGTGTTTGCTGTGCAGAGTTCATTCAAGCTTTCTTTAACGGCTCTTCTTTCTGTCTATACTGCACCATCCGTAATGCTGTAAGGTTTGTAAACTGAGCTTATAGTAGTGATTTATTAGTGTTTTTAATATTCAGTTTTAAACATGTCTTTCATATATGGATCGTATCTATTTTCACCTGTATATACACTCTTATTAAAAGAATAGCTGCACCCAGAAGGAAGCAACTGGCTGGAATGAAACTTGGTGGGTAGGTTTGACATTGTGAGACATTTGAATGATTCAGGTTTCATGCTCGGCTGCACATAAGTAATGATGGACTTTATCTTTGTATCTGGCTGACCATACCAGGTGGTCCTGTTGGGTGTGCTTTCCAATCTGACTTGTGGTGTTGTGTTGGTAGCACCATCTGAAGTAGTGAAGTATACCTCAGAGAAGAGTCCAAAAGCAATTCAAGCAGTTGGGGAGGGGTTGGAGAGGGGGTGCATCCCAGGGCTCTGGGACATGGGATGGTCCTATCGATGTACTGTGTTCTATACCGCTCGTCTGAATACTACACACCTATCTGGGTGCAGCTGTTCTTTTAATGATGAGTGTTTTTTTAAAAACTACTTTTTACATACGTCTGTTATGTAGCAGCATTTGAGTATGTGGTAATAAGTAAGGGTGTGGTCACGTTGTAACTTCTTTCCTAAACTTTTAACTATAAATATATATGTACTGTTTTTCATCCTTTCTTTTTTTGTACAATGCTCGGCTACACTGTAAATGAAGGTCATCCTACTCAGAGTTCAAATAAAGGTGATTGATTTCTGTGAAAGTGTGTTTTGAAGTGGTCTCAATCTCTTGAAAGCATGTGGGGTGTTTTAGCAGACAGGAAATTATAAACCAAGAAGAAAAATGTATGACTGGATAGCAATAACACAATCACTGGTTACTGGCACACTGATAGAGATGTATAACCTCTCCCCACCACCCTCCAGCACCCCAAACCATACCTCAGAGTTCATGGACACACAGGGTCAAGGTGAACAACACTGGGCTAGTGAACATGTTTTGCATCTTTGTGGTCGTCACGTGGACAAAATCCTGATGTAACATTAGAGCTAACAACATCACAGCACTCACAGTCACTAACATTAGCTCAGTTGTTCATTAGCAAACTACTATTGGAACTGCAGTGCTGACCAACTGCTGGTCACCAACATTAGCAGAAAGGACAATAATATCACCTGTCCAGCAGAGACAGAGTAACCTCCTTACATGGCTTTCTAATCTCCATGAAGCTCAAGTCAGCTTCTCATTCACCAGCTTCATGTTCAGGTTTTAATGGTACACTTTCACTAGTGCTGCAGGTCCCTGCTAGTAGCTCAGTCTACCTGTCCAGCTTCTTGCTGACCTTCCTGTTATACCTGAAATGGTGCAGCAGATACATTCAGATTAGAACTGCTGCATCGTTTAAGGTGGAACAGGGAAAAAGTAGTTCTGGCAAAGAACGGTTAAAAAAGATTTGTTTTTGATTGATCAAATCTGAAGAACCCACCAACATCTGCATAAATTCCAATGTGCAGGACTGATCAACAGTAATACTCACATACTGGACCATTCTCCTCAACAAATGAGGAATTTGAAGTGTAACATCTTCATTGTTACGCCTATCAACTTCTTGGTTAAGGTAACAATAAATGTGAATCACAGTTCCTACACTGAGCTGCTGGACATAGAGCTTTTGCCTTCTCTCCGTCATAACATTCATAACACTGGTATTTACACATTTTGACTGGGCCCCAAAATCCCCAGGTTTAAAACCTCTTGGAAATCTGTGGAACTCACTGGATCAACGAGTAGAACACCAGGAAAGTGAGCCATCAAATCTGGAACAGCTGACCAATTCTTTGATGCAAGAGTGTCTGAACATTGATGTGGCCTACATCCAGTGAAATGTCCAGTCCATGCCAAATCAAATCACGTATAGCAGTGCAAGTAAATTCAGTTTGTCCATACTGGCTGTCTGAAAAGAGCATTCCATCAGGGAGGCAACAGATCACATGGTTAAGAATGGCAAAATTTGAAACTCAACTTCCCCATGGGCTATCACTGTACTCCAAGTTCCCAAGCAGGACAGCAGCACAAGCATTTTGTGTGGACTACTGCCGGCTGGACAGATGTCCTACACTACAAGTGCAGAAGATTCTGGAGCAAGTTGTTTCAGCACTATTGGCCTCAAGAGTGGGTACTGGCAGATCAGCCTTGATCATATCAGTGTCCAGATGTCAGTGTTTGCAACTTTTCAGGATTATATGAGTTCATGGTTTTACCTTTCGGGCTCAAGAGTGCAACTGCAGATGCCAGTGTGAATGGTCCTGATGCTGTGCTTACACAGGGAGATTAATGGGCAGAGGCATGTTCTAGCTCACCTGTGCTTTCAATGAGCTCCTGTAGTTGTGCTACACATGCTGCTCCTCAGGTTAGGGCTGTCCACCGCTGTCCCCTAGTGTGTATGTCCACTACAGTGTGGGTATGTGGGTGTGGGAATGACTTAAATCCAGAAGACAAATTCCTCTGTGTACAAAAACAAATTTCTCTGAACTCTAATGTAACATCCAATGCTGCCTACTACTGTGACGATACATTAAGTATTTTACTTGGCACATGGCGGACCAGATGGTCTTGCTGTTGGTACTGTCTAGGACTCTACAGAAAGGGAATGGCAGGGGTTGGCCTGAAGGGGTTGCCCACAAGCACAACACCGCCACTTTGGTTGGATCATCATTGGGTTTTTATCATAACTGGACTCTGGTATTCCATTATAATGGTCATTCAGAAAACAGCACATGCCTAGTATGGTGGTGGATATGTGACGTCACAAACCAGTTGTTCAGGTCCAGACTGCAGTCTCAGCTCAGTGTAGTTGCCCGTGATCTCTTATGAAGCACTCTTTGTCCCTGCTGACGTATAGCAGTGACCATATGCAAACATGTGCAGTAGACCTGCATGTCGCCAGCTTTTCCATGTTTTTCCGTGTTTATGTTTCCTTGTTTGCCTTTTAGATCCAATACATGGGTGTTTGTGGGGTGTTTATGGACTCCCTAACAGGCCCTCTAAATGGTGCCACGTCAATACTGCTGAATTAATGAATGTAGAATTTAGGAATTTAGTGTAGATTTAGTTTTATATTAAGTGAGGTATGACCAGCTGGGCATCGAAACAGTGAGCTGTTGTATGTTTCAGATACTATCAGTCACCTGGGCAGCAGGAAACAGACATAGGAGGGGTTTAAGCAGACAGATACACTGAGACCACAGAGAGGTACAGACCATACAGGCAGGAGAAGCACAAGTAAGGACACGTAGAGTGGAAAACGACGGAGAAGTATCCAGGTAGGAGTCACACTGACTGACTAACTTTAATTCATCCTCTTTTTCTTGGTTAAGGTGTTTATACTGGAACTTGTATGGGTTAATGTTCGGGTAACTACTACATAGTAGAGCTGTAGCGTAGAGTTTTGTCGAGTCCAAAACAAGTCAAAGACTCTAAATAGTCAAGATCAATTTAAGATAAAGGAGTCAAAAGGAAGACAAGACCAATGGCAGGCAAGAAACAAGGCAGTGTCAAGATCAAGAACCCCTAAAAAGCTTTGAGGTGACAGCCATTGAATGTGGACTATTGACCACATTCATACCCAGACTGGGTGATGAGCGGCAGGTGGAACATATCAGTATCGAGGAGAGCTAGACCATGAGTGACTGGCTGAGTGGGGACTTGTGAGTGTGGCGTCATCGGGTGATGCACTCTGGGAGTTTGGGAAATCAGTGGTGTCAGGGAAACCTGGAAGCATGGCAAACAGCAATGTTGATTATTCAACATTTTGACTTGAGTTAACACTACATCAGTTACTCTAAGAACATCTGCAGCAGAAGGAGAGCCAAACGTCAGAGCGATACTGGCCTCTCAGAGAGACAAGAGCCCCAGGGTACCTGTTTCTACTGGGTACCTGGTGTTAGGTAAGGTCAGGATACCTACAGGGACATCTACTCCCTACCATAGCAGGGACATCTACCCTACCTTGCTTCCAAAAACGGGTAATATATAATATAAATAAATATTTATATATGTAGGAGCCTTTACAGTGATCACTGTGTACCTGGGTACCTCGTCCACCCAAACAAGAGAGCATCCTTTTCAGAGATACGAGATTTAGTTCTGACTGTGATGATATGTGAAGTGGTTGACTTGGAATATGGTGGACCAGGAAGATGGTCATGCTGTTGGCACTGTCTAGGACTCTACAGAAAGGGAATGGCAGTGGTAGGCCTAGGGTGTTAGCACAACACTGCCACTATGGGTGCATCATCATTGGGTTTTTATCATAACTGGACTCTGGTATTCCATTATAATGGTCATTCAGAAAACAGCACATGCCTAGTATGGTGGTGGATATGTGACGTCACAAACCAGTTGTTCAGGTCCAGACTGCAGTCTCAGCTCAGTCTAGTTGCCAGTGATCTCTTATGAAGCACTCTTTGTCCCTGCTGACGTATACCAGTGACCATATGCAAACATGTACAGTAGACCTGCACGTCACCAGCTTTTCCATGTTGTTCCGTGTTTATGTTTCCTTGTATGCCTTTTAGATCCTATACATTGGTGTTTGTGGGGTGTTTATGGACTCCCTAACAGTCCTTCTAAATGGTGCCACATCAATACTGCTGAATTAATGAATGTAGAATTTAGGAATTTAGTGTAGATTTAGTTTTATATTAAGGGAGGTATGGCCTGCTGGGCATCGAAACAGTGAGCTGTCGTATGTTTCAGATAACATCAGTCACCTGGGCAGCAGGAAACAGACATAGGAGGGGTTTAAACAGACAGATATACTGAGAGGACAGAGAGGTACAGACCATACAGGCAGGAGAAGCAAACGTAAGGACACGTAGAGTGGAAAACGTCGGACAAGTGTCCAGGTAGGAGTCACACTGACTAACTAACTTTAATTCATCCTCTTTTTCTGGTTTTGGTGTTTATACTGGAACTTGTATGGGTTAATGTTTGGGTAACTGCTACATAGTAGAGCTGTCAATAAGTCATACAATACACACCAACCAGCTTGAACTGATTTGGTATAAAAAGCTTTCCAAGGACATGCCATGCAACGATTCGTTAATGTGTTCAGTTGTAACTCATCTGTGGGTTCCCGGAATGTTCTTACTAAAGGCAGGAGAACATTCTCTAAAGGCATTTTATCATCTCAGGGCTCAGTATCTTCCATAAACCATTTCCTGAATGTTACGCTGGGAATGATGTTCTTGTGTTATCATGTAGGATAATCTGTGGCCCCAACAACATCCACCAAACCTCCTCTAAATGTTACGGTTAAGACATTCTGTCTTAGTCTTAACATTTAAACCTGACTTAACATTTAAACCAACATTATCTGATACGTTATTTAACAACATTTGACTTAAACTTTTACTTTAAACTTTATTAAAACTTTTAGGGAACGTTAGCCAATGTTCTGGGAGCGTTTCCTGCTAGCTGGGAAGCTTTTAACACAGAACATCAGGAGAAAACCAAACGTGTACACAGTTAGTGTTCTGGTAAGTCAGATCTCACACCTGAATGTTCAGTGTCAGATGAAGCTCTAAGGGATTCTGGGAATTGGAGTTCAGGAAAAGTGTAAGCACTTAGATAGGGAGGCGTGGCACACATCCTTAACTAAGGACACACCTACTGCACACTTACCGTGTCTTTGCTGAGGTTCAGATATCAGGGGATATTAACCTATAGGAAAATGTTTAAGTGCAACCTAGCTTTACGTAGGACAAAAATATAATATACAAAACCCTGCTTCTCTCTTTCTCTCAGAAATGGATCAGAACTGGGTTTTCATCATCACCTTCTACTTCTCAGGTCAGTATGTGTGTGCAGCTGTATTCTTAAACCAGTATGAAGACAGACTCCATTAATGTTTGGGAAAGTTTCATGAGACTCCTGTTCCTGTTCCTCACAGCTGTGTGTGGTGTATCTGCACACGTTCCTCATCAGTACGTCTTTGTGAATGAGAGTAAAACCTGGGCTGAAGCTCAGAACTACTGCAGACAGACCTACACTGATCTGGCCACCATCAACACCATGGAGGAGATGAAGAAACTGAACGCTACTCTGAAAGACAAACCCAGCAGCTCTGTGTGGATCGGCCTGGTCAGAGGGGACACTGGGGAATGGCAGTGGTCTCTGACAGGTGGAGGATCCTACAGAAAGGGATATGCATACCTCAACTGGAGCGATGGAGAACCAAACAATGCTAAGAACAATGAGGCCTGTGTTGTGATGAAGAAAGATAAAGGGACATGGAATGATGAACCCTGTAACATCGCATATCCTTTTGTGTGCTATCATGGTAAGAACAAACCCATACGTATACACTAATCATCAACGAATAGCTGCACCCAGAAGGAGGTGTGGGAGTGCAGTGGTGTTGGGAAGGAAGATAAAGGTAACCAGGATCAATAACTGATGATAAATTTAGACTGATATGATCAATATTTATTGAGCTACACATACAGAAGTCTGTCTCTCAGGCCGCCGTGTTTGCTAACCCAACATGCCAGACGTCTCGGTATGGAGCTGTAGAGGTTCCTGGTGGTGTCCTGTAATAATCCATCCCATGCAGCTTGAATATCCCCACACAGTTCCTGCAGATGGTGCGGTAGGGGTGGAGGTGGAGTGACACCAGGCTGCCATTCTGTGTCACTCCATGACAGTCTGGTAGGACACCACTGCAGTCTCTGGTGACGGTGACGTGGTGTTAAGGACAGTCATGGTAACAGTCTGTGTACATGTAGTCCTGCATGGTGCAGCAATAAGGCCCATCGTTGCTTAGGTCACATGTGCGGCTAAACGTAAACCCTGAGTCACTGGCATGTCTCATGGTGTGAAACCTACCCACCAAGTTTCATTCCTGTGGGTGGACTCCTTCTGGGTGCAGCTATTTGTGCAGTTGTTCTATTTGGCGATGAGTGTAAATCCTGACTTTACTGGAAAAGTACTGAATCCAAACTAGACAAGTGGTCTTTGGAGGGTTGTAAACATCCAGAATGTTCATTATTTCAGACATTAATTATCATTCTTTATGATGAGAAAACGAGAGACATTTAAACACATTCCGATTTCAGAAAACAAGACAAACAACGAAACATACATTTTCATTAATGAGAGGAAGAAATGGAGTGATGCTCAGACCCACTGCAGAAAGCATTTCACCGACCTGGCCAGTGTGAGGAACCTGACTGAGAACCAGCAGATCTGGGCTTTGGCGAGATCTTCAATCAATGACAGTTTTTGGATCGGCCTGTTTAATGATTCCTGGATGTGGGCAGATCAGAGTGACTCCTCATTCCGATACTGGGCAGATAACCAGCCAGACAATCAGGGTGGAAAGGAGGACTGTTCTATAGTGTCCATGGCTGACCAGGGTCGCTGGCATGATGAGAAGTGTGAGAAACCTCATCCGTTCATCTGCCATGAGAGTGAGTCTTTCCTGTGTCTTATATCTCCATCTGTAAGTTCTACTGTTGGTCAGTGTGTGAAGATTCTGGAATGTCTAAATTACCCCCTGATCAATTTCCTTCTACCACCAGATAAGCTGATCCTGATCCAGCAGAAACTGACCTGGAAAGAAGCCCTGAGACACTGCCGGGTGAAGCATGTGGATCTGGTCTCGGTTCACTCCAAGGAGATCCAGCTCTGGGTGATGGAGGTGGCACAGAAAGCCTCCACTGAACATGTGTGGCTGGGTCTGCGTCATACCTGCACCCTCAGCTTCTGGTTCTGGGTGAGTGGAGAGTCTATGTGCTACCAGAACTGGGCTCCAGGTAACGGGACAGGAGGAGAAGACTGTGGATCTGTAGAGAGAACCGGAGCGGTGCAGTCTGGAGGAGAGCAGCAGTGGGTCAGCCTGCCTGAGGACCAGGAACTCAACTTCATCTGCATCGCCTATGAGGGTTAGTGGCTGTATATGTGGGTGTTAAGGGAATGTTGATGTAGATGCATTTGTGAACCTGTTTCTTTTCTCCCCTATCCCAAAAATGAAGGGTGAGACCACGGGTGCTCCCTCTTCTGGATGCAGCATCGGAGGTTCTGCATTTGTTCTGTTGTTTTTAATGGGTTTCATACATACATAATAAATACATAATACATAATAAAGGGTTCTAGGGTTCTATTGGTGTGCTATTCGCGTGACTAGTCCCGTATGTATCCAGTGTGTTTGGTGTGCAGGTTCTTTGCCTACTAATAAGCTTGATAAGTTACTCTGTTCCAGCTCATACAGTCTCGTTACACTGTTATAAGAATCTATAGCATGACTGGAAGATTCCTCGGGCCAACACAACCCATCTAACTTGATGGAGCTAGCGCAGTTGTGCAGCCTTGTACAATGGCCAGCAATCCCAGTGGCTAGAGGTGCTAAGCTACGAGACGTACCCAAAGAGACTAACCATAATTTCTTTTACATTTATATCTATATAAATATCTATTTTTATTTCAGGTCACCATGTAGAACAACACTGGGGGTTTGGTGGTTTTGGGGGTGAACATTATTAAATCAGATATTAATGATAATAAACAATTATGATAATAACACTGTTATATTTACTGGACATAATCTGTCCTCTCCACACAGAAGACATGTTTATGGCATAGGTATGTCCATAGGTCTATGTAACATGGCAACATCTATCATTTGATTATTATTTTGTCTGTATACCTGTTATATCTATGTAATTACATGTTTATTGCTATGGTAATTCATTTCAGTTGTAATTTCCTCCTGTATCTGTCAATCACCATAAATGAGATTGAGTCCAGATCTTGTCTTTGTCTCCATTCATTTGAATATGCAAGTTCACCTCTCCTGTATACCAACATGACTTTAATATGGAGGGTAGGAAACATGGTACTGCTGGTCCGAGCTCACACTGGAGTCATCTTATAACATAACGATCAGATCACATTCTGGATAAATCAGCACCTGCACAGATCAGCATCTCCATGTCCATGGTCGTGGATGGCATGCCTCCTCCAGGTAAGTGGAGAGGATATGCCCCAAGTGGTGGAGTTTAAGTATCTCAAGGTCTTGTTCATGAGTGATACCAAGCGGGGTCATGAACTTGACCTCTGTCGTTGCTGTACTGGACTGTAGTGGTGGAGTTGAGCTGTAAAGCACACCTCTCTGTTTAGTGACCGGTTTACATCCCCACCCTCACATATGGTCATGAGCTTTGGGTAATGACCGCTTCTTCCACAGAGTGGTGGGACCCACGTTACTTGATATGAAGAGAAGCTCAGTCATCCGGGAGGAGCTCAGTGTAGAGCAACTACTCCTCCTCCACATTAAAAATTGTCAGTTAAGGTGATCGTCCCAGGACCTCCTGGAGGGACCAAATCTCCAAGCTGGCCTGGGAATGACTTGGGATCCCTAGAATGAGCTGGAGAAAGGGTTGTCTGGGCTTCTTTTCTTCTATAAGGAGATGGATGGATGGATGGATGGAGGAGGATAATCACCCAGATGAACTTCAACACATGATTGGAAATGTACTTTAGTAGGATAAAATGACAACACTGAGGCTTTTCCTCCTTCATCGTACCTCGAATCGAAGATGATTCTGTTGTTACTGACTGTTGAAACAGAGTCGGGACAGCACTGTAGATGGGAAATTCATGGCCTTGTTTTCTATATGAACTTCTAGAAGGTCTGAAGAGGAAACAGTGCCGTGAATTTGGTAGGTAAATCAACCTGCGTCATTCGTTCACAGCTGATACCATCTCATACAAAGAGCTTTATGTTTCCTCTTCACTGGGCTGGTCATGTTCCCTTGGTTACACTGTCCATTGGCTGCTGAAACCAAAACATGACTATGCGACAGAGGAGGAGCTTATCAGTGGAAAGAAAAACAGGTGAGGTACTGTACATGAACATACCGTGAGGAGAAGAGGAACAGGGACACATCATAGGGGACAAAGACTGGGACTTTACTTTTCTACCAGGGTGGATCTTTTCCAGGAGGACGGTATTGGTGTATAAGGGGTGAGTATGAATATGTACTACTGTATTATTGTACTGCTGGCAGCCATGATAGAACATGATACTAAGTCCTACTGTACGGTGCTCTGAACTACAGCTACTCTCAGACATGGATCTCAAATGGATTTCAGCCACTTTGCTGTTCTCAGGTCAGTGTAAGCTGTGTCTCTACTCAGAGTCTAATTTAATCCAAGACTAAACCAGACCTGAACAGGTCCTTCAGTTCTGCTGCAATAAACCCTCACTTTAAAACATTGTCTCACAGCTGTGTGTGGTGTATCTGCACTCGTTCCTAATCGCTATCACTTTGTGAGTGAGAGTAAAACCTGGACTGAAGCTCAGAACTACTGCAGACAGACCTACACTGATCTGGCCACCATCAACACCATGGAGGAGATGAAGAACCTGAACGCTACTCTGAAAGACAAACCCAGCAGCTCTGTGTGGATTGGCCTGGTTAGAGGGGACACTAGGAAATGGCTATGGTCTCTGGCGGATGGAGACTTGTACAGTGAGGGACACACATACCGAAACTGGAGCACTGGAGAACCTAACAATGCTGGGGGAAACGAGAACTGTGTTCTGATGAACAGAAGTAGTGGAACCTGGATTGATGCTAGATGTGATGATATAAATGCTCATATGTGCTATGATGGTAAGAACAATCCTACAGATGTAACTGAGTGTTACACTGTTCTAGCTAACTATGAAGGTAGAACTGTACATGCTGAGTTACTGATGAGGTATATTGACTGTCTCTTAGATAAGAATACGAGCACTGGAAGATACGTATTGGTTAAAGGCAACATGACCTGGCGACAATCTCAGAACCACTGCAGAGAAAAATACACAGATCTGGTCAGTGTGAGGAACCAGAGCGAGAACCAGGAGATCTACAAAGCAGCACAAACATTAAAACGGCAAGTTTTTTGGATCGGCCTGTTTAAGGACTCCTGGAAGTGGTCAGATCAGAGCAGCTCCTCATTCCGATACTGGGCCACTAACCAGCCAGATAATCAGGACGGACAGGAGAACTGCACTGCAGTGTCCATGACTAACCAAGGTCGCTGGTCTGATATGAAGTGTGAAGAAAGCCTCTCGTTCATCTGCCGTGAGAGTGAGTTACATTTCACCTATTCAACAATGTGTTCATCTATTTACTGATCAGCTTGTGGTGTTTAGTGGAAGATCATCTCTCTGATCAATACAGAACCTCAGAACCTTGTATGTTCCACTGTTGGTAAGTGTGTGAAGATTCTATAATGTCTACATCCACTGATCATTTCCTTCTACCTCCAGATAAGCTGATCCTGATCCAGCAGAACCTGACCTGGAGAGAAGCTCTGAGATACTGCAGGGAGAACCATCTGGATCTGGTCTCGGTTCACTCTGAAGAGATCCAGCTCTGGGTGATGGAGGTGGCACAGAAAGCCTCCACTGAACATGTGTGGCTTGGTCTGCGACACACTTGCACTTTCAACTTCTGGTACTGGGCAAATGGAGAGTCGGTGTGCTACCAGAACTGGGCTCCAGGTAATGGGACAGGAGGACAAGACTGCAGGTCTGTAGAGAGAACTGGAGCGGTCCAGTCTAGACAAGAGCAGCAGTGGGTCAGCCTGCCTGAGAACCAGAAACTCAACTTCATCTGCACCACCTATGAAGGTTAGTTACCATATATGTGAGTGTTACTGGACTAAATCTAAAAGACAAAGAATGAAACCCAGTGCTGAAGACTGATACCCAAATGATGAAGATCGAAATCCTACAGTGATGACCCAAATCCAACGATGAAGACCAAAATGCTTTACGAAGACTTGAACCCAAATGATGAAGACCAATGCCCAAATGATGAAGGTCGAAACTTAAACAATGAAAACCAAAACCCAGCTGTGAAGACCTGCACCCAAATGATGGAGACCAAATCTCAAACAATGAATACTAAAACCCAACGATAAAAAGTGAAACCCCAAGATTAAGACTAAAACCCAATGATAAAGACTGATACCCAATGATAAAGACTGAAACCCAACAATGAGGACTGATACCCAACAATTAAGTCTGAAGCCCAACGATAAAGACTAAAAACCGACAATAAAGACTGAAACCCCACAATGAAGGTTGAAACCCAACAATTAGGACTGAAACCCAACGATAAATATTGAAACCCCACGATAAAGACTGAAAGCCAACAGTTAAGACTGAAACCCAACGATGAAGACTGAAACTCAACAATGAAAACTGAAACCCAACGATTAAGACAGAAACCCAACGATAAAGACTGAAATCCAAAGACAAAGACTGAAACTGTTTCCTGTTTTTTATATACACATACTTCTGTTACAATCTATTGTGTGCAAGGTTTGTAATAATGTACTAAGAATATACATTTGTTCAGTTGTGACTATTTAATGTCATACACTTTATACATACATTTTTTTTTGTTGAAGCCATAAATAAAATCTGTAGTTTAAAACATTTGAAGAAAGTAACTAAAAGTATTAAGGAAATATGAGGAGATGTGTATGTGGGTCATTCCACAGCATCCTAATAGGGGTAAGGTCAGGACTTTGACTCAAACTGTTCGAAAACACAGATCTTCTTTTTCCATCTGCTTTGTAGTTGATTTAGTTGTGTGTTTTGGGTCATTGGCTTGCTGCATCCCTCAGGGTCTCTTTAGCTTGAGGTCATGGATAGATGCGCTTGTTTTGTAAAATGGCCTGACCCACCTCTGAATGTATTGTTCCCTCAGTGATCCCATTTCATCTAGACCCTGAGGGAAGAAGGCAGTCCCCCCATGCTACCTCCACCACGCTTCACTGTTGGGTTAAGGCGTTCGTGCTGGTGCACATGGTCCCCCTTTTAATGTATTGCTCCCTCAGTGATCTCAAGACACCCAGACCCTGAGGCAGCAAAGCAGCCCCAAACCATGATGCCCCATGATGCTTGTAGAGTCTCCTGTAGGTCTTGTGCAGTTAACCCTGGGTTCCTCTTACCTCTTTCAGGGTTGCCTGTTGTGGTCTTAGAGTAATCTTAACAGGATGTCCCCTCCTAGGGAAAGCAGAAACAGCTCTGTAGACAGTTTATCTTTGGACTGATGTCCATTCCGGTCTTTAGCAGTGCTTTTGTAGCTTCCCTGCATCTCTAGACTCGCTAGTGGTCAGATCAGAGTAGCCGCTCATTGCAATACTCGGGCGTCTATGGGAACTGTACTGCTAGGTCAATGACTAAGGAAG
>JAMWET010007505.1:0-20767 GCA_024036415.1 Prochilodus magdalenae
TTTTTAATCATTAAAGGTTTAAAAATGCTACTTTTCAAACTAGTCCCTGGATTTTTACCATAGCCATTCCAAACTGGTCTTAAAATACTCTGTGGAGTCTCTAGGTAAATAAGCATCAAAAAAAAGTTTACTTTTGTACTACACATGGCTTCTATAAATCAACAAACCACTTCGGCCTTGGAATGCACAGCCTATATTGCTATAACTCCTCAGTCTTTACTCAGGTCAACTTAGTATTTTACAGACATGTGGCAACTAAGACTCTGATGAGATGTAGAAAAATTCGTGCAGATAGGCCTTTAGGGGGCGCTATAGCTTCTAAAAACACTTAAAATCACTAAAATGCTTATTACAATGTTATTACACAAGCTATAGCTAAACTCCTGATGTCATTTGATTCAGCTCTCAGTACTGCACAACTTTGTAATTACATGTTGTGTCAGAAAATGGACTACTGCTCTGCTATTTCGACCTATTCGTTCAGAAATGACAGCTTATAAAAGCAAGGGTCAAAGGTCAATCTCAATGAAACTTGGTACGCATGTCCGTCTCAGGCCCTTGATCAATGATCTAAACACTTGGAGGCTTTTTGAATAATCCTAAGGCCTTTAATCTCACTTCTGTGTGCCACAATGTCCCTTCATGCTATTATGGCCTGTACACATAAGCCTCAGCCTCTATAATGTTAATAGACCACTGCTGATTATTTATGGTGAATGAAGACCTGATGATAAACTCCCACTTCCTGTAAGTTTTACCTCTCTGTCTGTAAACAAGGTCCAAACTGCTTTAAGCCTTCTGAGGCCTCAAGGGTTTAAAAGCAGCTGAACAGTTCTCAGTGGGCCTCTACAGCACTGAGCTGAAAGTGAGATGTTCCTTTTTTGATAAATACAAACGAATGACATGGTTCCTAATGACATGAAAACTGCCTGAGCTGTTAAACCTGTATTATCTTTATAGATCTAGAAACAAGGTCCGAACTGCTTTAGGCCTTGTGAGGCCTTGCTGGTCCAAAAGGCCTCAGTGGACTTATGACGTGCTAGGACCCTCAATTGCCGCTTGCGGCTATATTTAGGGTCCAGGGACCCTTTTGTATTTGTTAGGATTTTTCTTATTATTTTTATTCTTTTTCTCGGCTGAAACGCAACGGGCCTTAGGCCGTAGGCCCAGAAGGACCAAATTGGCTGAAGGTACAGTAGCACCTAATGCAGGGGGCGAAACCTATTGTATTTTTAGGTTTTTTAAGAACCAAAAATTTTTTCTTATTATTAGGGTCCTAGCACGTAGTGCAGGGACCCTATTTGTTAGGATTTTTCTTATTTGTTAGGATTAGTGCAGGGACCCTATTGTATTTGTCAGGATTTTTCTTATTATTATTATTATTATTATTATTATTATTATTATTATTCTTTTTCTCGGCTGAAACGCAACGGGCAGAATAGACCATAAGGCCCAGAAGGACCAAACTTGAACTGAAGGTACAGTAGGGGTGAAATGACTCAGCCACACAGAATGGCACCAGCCGGCCATAGGGTGGCGCTATAGCACACCAAAACGCGTTTTGGCCTATAACTCCTAAACCAAAATTTTGCCAGACAAAACGACATTTCTCCCAGGTTCCTTGGGTCAGACCCAATCACTTTGCCATTTGGACCATTAAGCTCCGCCCACTTAGATTTTCTTCTAATTAGCATAATATGCAAAACCTACTTTTGCGAACTAGTCTTAGGGTTTACGGCCAAATATTCTGGAAAAAATCTCAAAACCATCTCCAGACACCGTACCTCAATAATCATCACAAACATGTCGACTTTTGTAAACAAGATGGCCGCTATATGCAAATGAACCCTATCGAGAAAATACTTAATTAATTGGAAATTCTGTAACTCATACATGCCTCATCCAAAAACATTGAAACTTTGGTATGTGGTTCAGGATATGATTCTGAGGTGGCCTATCAAGTGTGGCGCAGTTACATCAATAGGGGGCGCTATAAATGCTACATAACCATTGCTCAGCAACCGTAAGTCCGATCGAGCTGAAACTTTGCACGCTTCATCTTTGACACATTCTATAAGTGAATCTTTAGGGACGGTTTGATACATAAAGATTTATGGACACCATTAGCCAATAGGCTTCCAGCAGGCATTTGAAAGGCCTAACATTAACCGATCAGCATGAAACTTCACTAGTATGTCTTTGGAGGGACTTTGCAACAGCCAGTAAAATGTCAAATGATTCGGCCACTGGGTGGCGCTATTTCGGAACATCGGGTGTATCCCATATACAACCCAACCTAATCTCAAACAAATGCATTACTAGCATGCACTGGACTATTCCAAACATCTTTGTAAATACAATTGTGTTAAACAAATCCATAGTTATGTTTTAATCTTTAACGGTTTAAACATGCTACATTCCGAACTAGTCCCTGGATTCTGATCATAGCCGTTCCAACCTGGTCTTAAAATACTCTGTGGAGTCTCAAGGTAAATAATTATCGAACATACGTCGACGTGTGTACGTAACATGGCTTCTATAAATCAACAAATCACTTCGGCCTTGGAATGTACAGCCGATATTGCTATAACTCCTCAGTCGTTACTCGGATCAACGTAGTATTTTACAGACATGTGGCAACCAAGCCTCTGATGAGATGTACAAAGATCGGTGCAGGTCGGCCGTTAGAGGGCGCTATAGCATCTAAACACACCTACAATCACTACAATGCTTATTACAATGTTATTACAGAATCTATAGCCAAAGACCAGATGTCATTTGATTCAACCCTCACTCCTAGAACTTTGTAATTACATGTTGTGTCAGACAATGGACTACTACTCTGCTATTTCGACCTATTCGTTCAGAAATTACAGCTCATAAAACCAAGGGTCTCTGCAACAGTTCTCCTTCTCACCACTAGATGGAGCCAGATACAAAGGAATGACATGGTGCCGAATGACAGGAGAGCTGCCTAAGCTGTTAAACCTGTATTATCTTGATAGATCTAGAAACAAGGTCCAAACTGCTTTAGGCCTTGTGAGGCCTTGGTGGTCCAAAAGGCCTGAGTGGACTTATGACGTGCTAGGACCCTCAATTGCCGCTTGCGGCTATATTTAGGGTCCTAGCACGTAGTGCAGGGACCCTATTGTATTTGTTAGGATTTTTCTTATTATTATTATTATTCTTTTTCTCGGCTGAAACGCAACGGGCAGAATAGGCCGTAAGGCCCAGAAGGACCAAACTTGGACTGAAGGTACAGTAGGGGTGAAATGACTCAGCCACAACGAATGGCACCAACTGGCCTCAAGGGGGCGCTACAGCAAAGCAAAACACGTTTTGGCCTATAACTCCTAAACCAAAATTTTGCCAGACAAAATGACATTTTTCCCAGGTTCCTTGGGTCAAAACCTATCACTTTGCCATTTGGACCATTAAGCTCCGCCTACTTAGATCTTTTTCTAATTAGCATAATATGCAAAACCTACTTTTGCGAACTAGTCTTAGGGTTTAAGCCCAAAAATTCTGAAAAAAATCTCAAAAAATTCTCCAGACCCTGATCATCAATATCTATCACAAACATGTCGACTTTTGTAAACAAAATGGCCGCCATATGCAAATGAACCCTATCGAGAAAATACTTAATTAATTAAAAATTCTGTAACTCTAACATGCTTCATCCAAAAAAATTGAAACTTTGGAATTTGGTTCAGGACATGATTCTGAGGTGGCCTATCAAGTTTGGCGCAATTACATATATAGGGGGCGCTATAAATGCTACATAACTGTTTCTCAGCAACCGTAAGTCCGATCAAGCTGAAACTTTGCACGCTTCATCTTTGACACAGTCTATAAGTGAATCTTTAAGGACGATTTGATACATAAAAAATTATGGAGGCCATTGGCCAATAGGCTTTCAGCAGGCATTTGACAGGCTTAACATTAACCAATCAGCATGAAACTTCACTGGTATGTCTTTGGAGGGACTTTGCAACAGCCAAAAATTTTTCAAAAGATTTGGCCACTAGGTGGCGCTATTTTGGAAAATCGGGTGTATCTCATACAAAATTCAACCTAATGTCAAACAAATGCATTCCCCTCATGCACTCGAGTATTCCAAACATCTTTGTAAATAGAATTGTATTAAAAAAATGCATAGTTATTTTTTAATCATTAAAGGTTTAAAAATGCTACTTTTTGAACTAGTCCCTGGATTTTTACCATAGCCATTCCAAACTGGTCTTAAAATACTCTGTGGAGTCTCTAGGTAAATAAGCATCAAAAAAAAGTTTACTTTTGTACTACACATGGCTTCTATAAATCAACAAACCACTTCGGCCTTGGAATGTACGGCCTATATTGCTATAACTCCTCAGTCTTTACTCAGATCAACTTAGTATTTTACAGACATGTGGCAAATAAACCTCTGATGAGATGTACAAAGTTTGGTGCAGTTTGGCCTTTAGGGGGCGCTATAGCTTCTAAAAACACTTAAAATCACTAAAACGCTTATTACAATGTTATTACACAATCTATAGCCAAAACTCTGATGTCATTTGATTCAGCTCTCAGTCCTGCATAACTTTGTAATTACATGTTGTGTCAGAAAATGGACTACTGCTCTGCAATTTCGACCTATTCGTTCAGAAATTACAGCATTAAAACCAAGGCTCTAGACAACAGCTCTCCTTCTCACCACTTGATGGAGCCAGATACAAAGGAATGACATGGTGCCAAATGACAGGAGAGCTGCCTAAGCTTTAAAGCCTGTATTATCTTGATAGATCTAGAAACAAGGTCCAAACTGCTTTAGGCCTTGTGAGGCCTTGCTCGTCCAAAAGGCCTCAATTGACTTTTGTAAACAAAATGGCCGCCATATGCAAATGAACCCTATCGAGAAAATACTTAATTAATTAAAAATTCTGTAACTCTAACATGCTTCATCCAAAAAAATTGAAACTTTGGCATTTGGTTCAGGACATGATTCTGAGGTGGCCTATCAAGTTTGGCGCAATTACATATATAGGGGGCGCTATAAATGCTACATAACTGTTTCTCAGCAACCGTAAGTCCGATCAAGCTGAAACTTTGCACGCATCATCTTTGACACAGTCTATAAGTGAATCTTTAAGGACGATTTGATACATAAAAAATTATGGAGGCCATTGGCCAATAGGCTTTCAGCAGGCATTTGACAGGCTTAACATTAACCAATCAGCATGAAACTTCACTGGTATGTCTTTGGAGGGACTTTGCAACAGCCAATAAATTTTCAAAAGATTTGGCCACTAGGTGGCGCTATTTTGGAAAATCGGGTGTATCTCATACAAAATTCAACCTAATGTCAAACAAATGCATTCCCCTCATGCACTCGAGTATTCCAAACAACTTTGTAAATAGAATTGTATTAAAAAAATGCATAGTTATTTTTTAATCATTAAAGGTTTAAAAATGCTACTTTTTGAACTAGTCCCTGGATTTTTACCATAGCCATTCCAAACTGGTCTTAAAATACTCTGTGGAGTCTCTAGGTAAATAAGCATCAAAAAAAAGTTTACTTTTGTACTACACATGGCTTCTATAAATCAACAAACCACTTCGGCCTTGGAATGCACGGCCTATATTGCTATAACTCCTCAGTCTTTACTCAGATCAACTCATGTGGCAACTATGACTCTGATGACATGTACAAAAAGTGGTGCAGCTTGGCCTTTAAGGGGCGCTATAGCACCTAAAAACACTTAAAATCACTAAAACACTTATTACAATGTTATTACACAGTCTATTAACGACCTCCTGATGTCCGTTGATTCAACTCTAGGTCCTGCACAACTTTGTAATTATATGTTGTGTCAGAAAATGGACTACTGCTCTGCTATTTTGACCTATTCGTTCAGAAATAACAGCTTATAAAAGCAAGGGTCAAAGGTCAATCTCAATGAAACTCGGTACGCATGTCTGTCTCAGGCCCTTGATCAATAATCTAAACACTTGGAGGCTTTTTGAATAATCCTAAGGATTTTAATCTCACTTCTGTGTGCCATAATTGTCCCTAATGCTATAAGGGCCTGTACACATAAGCCACAGCCTCTATAATGTTAATAGACCACTGCTCATTATTTATGGTGAATGAAGACCTGATGATAGACTCCCACTTCCTATAAGTTTTACCCCTCTGTCTGTAAACAAGGTCCAAACTGCTTTAAGCCTTCTGAGGCCTCAAGTGTTTAAAAGCAGCTGAACAGTTCTCAGTGGGCTTCTACAGCACTGATCTGAAAGTGAGATGTTCCTTTGTTCATAGATACAAACGAATGACACGGTCCCTAATGACATGAAAACTGCCTATGCTGTTAAACCTGTATTATCTTTATAGATCTAGAAACAAGGTCCCAACTGCTTTAGGCCTTGTGAGTCCTTGCTGGTCCAAAAGGCCTGAGTGGACTTATGACGTGCTAGGACCCTCAATTGCCGCTTGCGGCTATATTTATTATTATTATTCTTTTTCTCGGCTGAAACGCAACGGGCAGAATAGGCCGTAAGGCCCAGAAGGACCAAACTTGGACTGAAGGTACAGTAGGGGTGAAATGACTCAGCCACAACGAATGGCACCAACTGGCCACAAGGGGGCGCTACAGCAAAGCAAAACACGTTTTGGCCTATAACTCCTAAACCAAAATTTTGCCAGACAAAATGACATTTTTCCCAGGTTCCTTGGGTCAAAACCTATCACTTTGCCATTTGGACCATTAAGCTCCGCCTACTTAGATCTTTTTCTAATTAGCATAATATGCAAAACCTACTTTTGCGAACTAGTCTTAGGGTTTAAGCCCAAAAATTCTGAAAAAAATCTCAAAAAATTCTCCAGACCCTGAACATCAATATCTATCACAAACATGTCGACTTTTGTAAACAAAATGGCCGCCATATGCAAATGAACCCTATCGAGAAAATACTTAATTAATTAAAAATTCTGTAACTCTAACATGCTTCATCCAAAAAAATTGAAACTTTGGAATTTGGTTCAGGACATGATTCTGAGGTGGCCTATCAAGTTTGGCGCAATTACATATATAGGGGGCGCTATAAATGCTACATAACTGTTCCTCAGCAACCGTAAGTCCGATCAAGCTGAAACTTTGCACGCTTCATCTTTGACACAGTCTATAAGTGAATCTTTAAGGACAATTTGATACATCAAAAATTATGGACGCCATTAGCCAATCAAATTTTAGCAGGCATTTGATAGGCTTAACATTAACCAATCAGCATGACACTTCACTGGTATGTCTTTGGAGGGACTTTGCAACAGCCAGTAAAATTTCAAAAGATTTGGCCACTAGGTGGCGCTATTTTGGAAAATTGGGTGTATCTCATACAAAATTCAATTTAATGTTAAACAAATGCATTCCCCTCATGCACTGGACTATTCCAAACAACTTTGTAAATACAATTGTATTAAAAAAATGTATAGTTATTTTTCTATCATTAAAGGTTTAAAAATGCTACTTTTTGAACTAGTCCCTGGATTTTTACCATAGCCATTCCAAACTGGTCTTAAAATACTCTGTGGAGTCTCAAGGTAAAGAAGTATCAAAAAAAAGTTGACTTTTGTACTTAACATGGCTTCTATAAATCAACAAACTACTTCGGCCTTGGAATTTACAGCCTATATTGCTATAACTCCTCAGTCTTTACTCAGATCAACTTAGTATTTTAGAGACATGTGGCAACTAAGACACTGTTGAGAAGTACAAAGTTTGGTGCAGTTTGACCTTTAGGGGGTGCCATAGCATCTAAAAACACTTAAAATCACTAAAATGCTTATTACAATGTTATTACACAATCTATAGCCAAACGGCTGATGCAATTTGATTCTGCTCTCCGTTCTGCACAACTTTGTAATTACATGTTGTGTCAGAAAATGGACTACTGCTCTGCTATTTTGATTTATTCATTCCTAAATTGCAGATAATAAAACCAAGGGTAGCACTTCCTTTTTTCACCACTAGATGGAGCCAGATACAAACGAATGACATGGTGCCAGACGACATGAAAACTGCCTGAGAGATCTAGAAACATGGTCCAAACTGCTTTAGGCCTTGTGAGGCCTTGTTGGTCTACAAGGCCTCCGTGGACATATTATGTGGTAGGACCTGAAGTGCCATCACAGACATACTCATATTAATTAGTCTTCAAAATTGGGCCTTTTCAATTATCCAGACTTATCTCATTATATTAGCAAACAATCATTTCTATGAAGACATTTAGACCATGCTAATTGAGGAATGTTATGTTGTACTTATTGTCCTTTATAGTTAATACAACAATGTACTAATGACATGAGAATAATGTATTGCTTTGTAAAGTAGTATATAGTAAAACCGTTGACAGTTTAGGTAGGTTTGAATTCACTCAGTCTGTGAAGTTACTGTCAATATGTAAACATACATTGATGGATATTCTAAAAATAAAACAGTCTTACATTATTCAATATTCACTTTTCATATAACATATATATATTAACAATATCCTAAGTTATGCAAAGTATTGTTTCATGTATTTAGTTATTCAGCATTTTACCTTTTTTGTGTGATGTGATACACCAGTGTACCACCAGTCATTAATGATGTACAGAACTACAAACAAAAATATTTGTAGCAAAGTAATGTAATGGGTTGCCTTTTAATTTCAAAAGAAGTCAAATGTATAAATAGCTGATTTTACTTTTATACATCAATGTGTATCTTCAATGTGAGAGGACAGACCATGCTTTAGTAATTGTCCTTTGGCAGCAGCAGACATAGAGTAAAACACACAAGACACAGTACGTGTTCTATGCACATTAGATTTTATTGTCATTTTCTTTAAACAAAGAGGTCATATGTCATTATTGGTTCCAAAAACTTGAAATAGTTGGAAAAGACTGCAAACAATCTCCATGGGAATAATTCCTATTAGAATAAAGTTCGAAAAGGACTGAAAACAACCATAATGTACCGTACATGGAAATTTCCATGATAACAGACTTTAAAGTCCCTTTATAAAGAGCTTAGGTGCGTCATACTACTCACAGCAAGTAACATTCTTATCAAGAATAGGGCTGGGTGATATTCACATAAATGTTATTGTGATGAGAATTTTCCTTTCAGTCAATGGTAAAAGTAATCATTACAATATATGTCAAAGTATACATTTCACTTTAAGTACAAATTGGGAGTGCAAATTTTAGACGTAATAAGTGAGACAACTGCTATAGATCTTATGCTGACTCTTTTATTAGTATTGTTTTATCACCCAGCACTAATGAGGAAATATGCAGCGTAAGGGTAATTTAACAGTAGTCGAACAAGTCAATATGCGATAAAGCTAACACATAAGCTTACCAACTTTGAATGTAACCTATTTTTATCATTACGTATTGTAAAAGAGAACACATGTAGACCTAGTTCATGAAGCACTAACATACTTAACACATGCAGAGTTTACAAGGATGCACTACAGTGCATGTAAATAAAAAAATCTAAATGAAAGTTAGATATAATTATGTTGACATATTTGTTCACATGTTACAACAAATGTCACAGAATACAATTAGGTTGAAAACATATTTTATACATTTTCTAGAATTTTTACATGTCTTTAAATTGACATTATTACGTTCCTGAAACAGAGCAGTTACCAGTTTGTGTTGGGGTTTTGTTGTGGAATCTATTCAACCATATTTATCATAATATCTTCTATCCACAGTGCCAATGTCACTCTGCTTTAGGTTGTCTCTGGCCAGGAGATATTTACCCATCAGTAAGTTGACACTGCTGCTACTTTTGCTGGCAGATGGTAATTGCCCTACAACTGGCATTGCCTGTACAGGTTTAGTTTTGAGAAACAAGTTAGTAAAATACACCTTTGGTGCTTCAATACCCACCACTGAGCATTGACAATACTACTGCAGGGCTTATATTTGATTTTCCAGTGCCGATGCTACTCTGCCTTAGGTTGTCTCAGGCCAGGAGATCTTACCCGTCATTGAGCTAACACCGCTGCTACTGGACTAACATTTGCTGCCAGATGGTAATAACCCCTGTACTTGCATTTTCAGACATTGTCTGTACATGTTTAGTTTTGCTGTTTTGTAAGATACATCCAAACGGCCTTTAGTGCTTCATTTAGTTACGCAGTGTTGATGCCACTCTGCCTTAGGTTGTCTCTGGCCAGGAGATCTTACCCGTCATCGAGCTGACATCATACTGCTGCAGGGCCTATACTTGTTTTGCCAGTGCCGATGTCACTCTGCCTTAGGTTGTCTCTGGCCAGGAGATCTTACCCGTCATTGAGTAACACCGCTGCTACTGGAGGCACATATACTTGTGTCTGGGAATGACCCCAGTACTGATTGTTTTATACATTGGCAGTGCATGCTTGGTTTTGAGAAATATGTTTTCTGTAAAACATCCAAACATCTTTGTTTTGGTTATTAATGCATTGTTGATGCCTCTGTGCCTTACGTTGTCTCTGGCCAGGAGATCTTACTTGTTCTTAAGATGACATTACACTACAACAGGGCCTAAAAAAGAGATATTTCTATGAAATCCAATTTTACAATTTTCATGTACCATAAATACAGTGTTACTTCAAATTGTTTAAATCTTGCAGCCTTACTTATAATCAAAGTTTGCACATTTCATGTAGCCTGTTATTTTGACAGTACTATTATGTCAACTCTATGCCCATATTTTGTGACAGGTCTATCCATTATTAAAATACAGTTAATACTGTTTGTGTCCAATAATATGGATCTAATAATATAATTTAAAAAAATGTCTGTGGTTATAAACGTATTGAAAGGTGTACAAATATGTCTTATGTATGTTAGTGCTATAGTCATATGTTGTATTTTTAAAATTTGAAACATCTGCACAATGACAAATTTGAATCTAATCTAATCTAAAAATCATTACAATTATACAATACTGTTTATGTAAGTCATTTACATATTGTACTACGAACTATGTATTATATTTCTATACTTGCTGACAAATGTTTAGTAAGGCACCTTTAGCTCTTGTACACCTTCCCACATTTGGCCCTATTAACTGGTTCAAAGCAAGCATAATAATAATATAGTACTGATCAGATAAGCCTACAATAATATCTACAATTTGTACTTTTAGCTATGTATCAAAATATCATTAGCATGTCCTTGTATCTACACTTAGTCCATTATGTCAGCTGCATGTACCATGGAAGTGAACTTTCTAGTTAAACAATTACACAGTGTAGTCTGTGAGTGGTTCCCAGCAAATACAATAATATTCTAATACTTTTTAGATAAGTCTACACTGATATCTATAAATTCCATTTGCCTGCTGTGAACCAGTTAATATGGCAAATTAAACTCCCTCATCATTGAACATAGCGACCCTATTAACTGGTTCTCATCAAACAAAATAATATGATACTATTATATAAGTAGTATATAAGTACTAAGGGTATTTTATAGTTTTCTGTGAACCAGTTAATAAGGCTGCTGTGTTAAATAATGAAGGAGGTAAAGGTGCCCTATTAACTGGTTCACAGCAAGCTACATAATAATAGTATAACTTCTATATTATTCTTGTAATACAGTTACATGGCTACATGTTGTTTTCACCACACAGTTTTCAAGATTGTCAACCAAATTTGGAATGATTGTAGGTGTTACACCCAAATAGTGTGTTTGTGGTTTTTTAAGTGATCTGACTTAACAGTTCGAATCTATAGCAGCTTATATATTTATATATTGTATTTTTGTAAGTTGTATATTGTATATATTGTAAGTTGCTGTGAACCAGTTAATAGGGCACCTTACCTTTCTTATTAAGTTCCCACAGGGGGCCGTCCAGCTGTCAATCTACCCCCCTGTATCCCCCACCCCCCAAATGGTGGACGGTTGTAATTCTCATAGCTGGCTTACTCAATACCTTCAACTGAAAGTGAATAACTGTACTTCTACTGGCCAAGTGGTGACACACCTGAAATTGCATATTAAAAAAAATAATTCAGTACAACACACTCATGACAACTGAAATATGTTGACATAACAGAAATTCTGATATTGTCACTGCAGATATCTTTGATATATATATGATCGATCAAAGTGCCATTCTCAGTGGTTGCTTCTTTTACAACCTGAGTGAAACCATGAAGTTCCATAATGTTATTAATTCTATTTGTTACAAAAAGATTTTCATTGAAATCCCCCATGATAATCTTTCCTCCAGAAAAAGATTCTATATGAGAAATTACATTTATGAGGTTATTTTCGAACATCGGCATATTGTAAGAAGGAGGTCTGTACACAACTGCAGCTGTTGTATTAAGCTTTGGTATAACAAAGAATAGACATTCCATGTTTGTGCACGCTAAATCAAGAACAGTACAATTAGTGTGTTGTTTATAATACACACCAACACCACCATGTTGTTGCTCCTTCAGCTCAGCAAACATGGCTTGACTTCTGTCATATGAAAGAGATCTTGGCTTACTGTGAAATGAAAATTCACACAGTTGAATATCATCAATGCAGTAGTTTGACTTTAACCAGGTTTCTGTCATACAGATGATGTCAGCTTCCATGTATCTTTTATCATGTCTTAGATCTTCCACATGAGACATTAGTCCTTCAATGTTGTGTAGAAGAATCTTACTTGATGATGAGGATGGTAATACTTCTTTCACTGGTTCAGTAAACTGAGGCATGCTCTGTAAAGAGAGCTCAATGTCTTGTTTTGCATAAATGGCACTCTCTTTGAAAGCTTTGATCTTCAGTCCTTCCAAAGATGTTACACGACTTAATGCCACATAAGCTTGTCCTGCTGCAAATATGTTTTTCAGTGAAACCACACATTTTTCCACAGTTAGACCTTGTACTTTATGAACAGTGCAAGCCCAGGCTAATTTTAGAGGAAACTGTCGTCGCATTCCACCACTTTTTGTCACTCTTTCTTCCTCTGGCTGAATTGGAGTTGCTTTTTCAAGGCCTGGTTTAAAGCACAGATTTTTAGCTCTGAGATTTTTACCTGTTCTTTCATTCTCAAATGTCACATATATTTTTGATGGGAAGTCATCATCAGCATCGAAACAGATTTCCGTCACTGAACCAAATGCACCATTTACGAGCCCATCTGCCACATCAATGTTTTTAACCAGCATAACTCGAGCATTTACTCCAATATGTAGTGATTCAGGTAGAGACGTGTGGGAAATGTGAACATGATGCCCATCCATTTTTTCAAGCCGGCCTGTTTTTGCAACCCTCTCAAAGTCTTTAGCATGAATGGTAATATTGTTAGAGCATAGTTTCTTCAGCATGTTTGTGTTGTGAAGATCCACTTCAGCATTTGTTGCATGAATATAAAGAGCTGTACCATCCAGTTCATCTCCTGCTTCACATTGTTTCAGCATGGTCAGGTCTTCATCTAGTAATTTATCATGTATTTTTCGTTTCCTCAAACGACTCAGTAACTGTGCAAACTTCATGTCTTTTTGTCTCATGATGCATGTGAGCTCTGCCAAAGCAAAGTGATTCTGCCACAGATTCACACCTTTAGGCTCAGTATACAGAGATTTTCCTTTCACAGGAGCAAGTTGGTAGAAATCTCCAACTGCAATTACAGAAACATTTCCAAACGCAGAATAATCACCTGGCTGCTTGATCTGTCTCAGTCTGCCATGTACATATGCCAACAGTTTGTGGTCAACCATTGAGATTTCATCAATAATCACTATTTGTAAATTTCCCATCTTAGCTCGTAGGGAATTAATTTTTTCATCACCGAGTGGCTGATAAGGCAGCTTTACATCAGTTCCAATTGAGAAGCAGTTATGAATTGTAGCAGCATCAATGTTGAATGCACTGACACCAGTTGGAGCTGTCAACAAGACATGAGTCTCATCTGGGTTGTCTGGATTTAATCGTGACAGTATGCGGGATGATTCATAATATATTGCTTTAATCAACATAGACTTTCCTACACCTCCTGGACCAGATATGAACACACGGAAAGGTTCTGGATTTGCTCCCAGTGTTTTCTGTAAACACCAATCTCGAATTTTATAAAATATTTCACTCTGTTGTTCATTTAGGGAACGCAGCACATTCATTGCTTCCTCCTTTCGCATACAGGAGCGAGGTTCATTTGGAAGTAGGTCAGGTATGTCTCCAGCAGAATTGCTGTTTTGTCTTTCAGATGTTTCATTCTTTTTCATGTCAACACACTCTAAACGTTCTCGTTCACTTTCTGGACAGATCTGAGCCCATGCATCTTCCATTAGCCCATTTCTCTTTAAGATCTCCTCAGCCTCATCTATAGTGTCAGCATCTTTCTCAAAACATGACATGTTGAAGTCAACAACATATTTCACAGAACAGAGTTCATCTGAATATGTCACAAAGCCAGTCTTATAAAAATCTTCATAACTGTTAAAAGCAGAAGGCTTCAATTCACAGTCCATATAATGAGGTAGAAACAGCTGCAAAATGCTTTGAAAATGCTTTTCTGGATGCTTTGTAGGTGAAAACCGAGCATATCGCACAACAGCAGCGTCTGTTCGAGTCCTTTTCCTTACATGTCCCAATCCTTTCTCCAGCTTTATGGCATCACGGGATGAGCTCTCTGATTTTGACAGTATCCTGTACTCTGATGCAAACCTTGCCAAACACATTTCTGAAAACTGTTCAGTTTGTGGTCTACACTTGTACCTGTCTGTGATGCTGTTCATCCAAATATTCTGATCATCATCGGCATCATATTCAGCTCTTGTTTGTATGACGTGAAGCGGTAGACTCATTCTTACCACGTTATCTCCAGTTGGAATAAACTGCACTTTGCGAGATGCCTCTTTCAGGGACATGTTAGTAAGGCGATACACACTTTCCTGAGCAGAAACTTCACGGTTATGCAGAAAAACACTTCCAAGTTTCCGTAAAGCCTGTTTAGCGTCCAGGTTGCCCTGTTCTGTGGCTTCTTTTTGAGTACGTGACAAGAGTAGTCCCATCTCTCTCTCTGCCTTGGAAATGTAAGAGATGATGTACACAATGCAGGAATATGCATCGACTACAAACTGAATGTCCATATTTGCATTCCAGCAACGCAGAAGTTCTTTGTTGTACTGGTTTACCCACACGTCACATGGTTTTCTTTTCAGAACAAAAGTCGTTTTCTTGGTCATTCTTATGTAAGCAGCTTCAAACAGTTCCTGATTTATACCGATAGAAGCGAACAGATCATCGTCAGAATGAAAGTTAGCCTCGGGGTCCAGTAAGATATCCTTCACTTTCTTCACAATAGCTTCTGCTAGTTCTCTGTCTATGATATCATTAACATTCATAGAGTGCTTGGGACTCTCACCTTTTTCATCATCTTTGCGTGTTTCAGTTTTGTGTCTGGTAATAAACGTTCTGCTACTTGGTGGACGGGGGAAATTGAATCTACAAGGAGTGCCTCTTTTCTTACATGACTTTGAATGTCTTTTGCTGTGTCGTTGTACACCAGATACAATTTCATACATTTGTGTGTCATCCTCTGATGGCATTTCACATGTCACAAACCGATCCACAAATGCTACAACTTCATCATCATCATTTTTGTCCACTTGAGGTGCATTCTCCACCCAAAACAAACAGTGAACGTGAGGTGATCCTCTCTGCTGGAACTCAACTCTGTAAAAGTAATCCACTATCTTTCCGATCGGTTGTGCTTCAGACATAATCACGTCTTTCAGGAAGCATCTGAATCGATGATCAAACATTCTGGCTGCCGTCACAGGGTTAATTTTTAACAGACCACAACGTTCTGACCAGTCCAGGTCATCAGGTGATGTGTCTCTCCCCTCTTGTCTAAGAATGCTTTCCATTAGTTCAGGCCATCGGAGATCAGCAGAGGAAAAGGAGCAGAACCATGTGGGAATACCAAGCTGTCTGACCATCGCAAACAAGTCTTTTTGCACATTCTGCCAGAAAGCTGGTGTGCCACGAACGGGTCTAAGGAACTTGTACCCTTCATCATAATTCAGAATCTCTTGCACAGCCTCTTTGTTTCTTAGTATTTCTGACGTAAAACACCATGTCTGTTCCGTCCATCATATCCTTTGCGCAAAGCAATCGACACATTTGACACAATCTGATTTAATTCAGACAAATATTGACCATAAAAGATATAGTCCAAGTTTTTTTGCAATCGTCCGTCAGCACTAAGAATTCTTGTGTTCAGTACCTGGACAGTGTCAGTTTTCTCTTTTCTGGGCTCATGAAAAGTCCCTGTGCCTTTCGGAAACAGAACTGGGGAAACATTTTGCCTCATTTGATTCATCGTTTAACAGCCTTATTGGATTGTTGCCCTCTGCAGGTGCCACAGACATGATTCCATCAAAGTGCTGATCCAGCATCTCTTGAGCGACATCTACAGGCTGTAAGCATGTATCCATGAACATACCATGCTGCTGTCTGTCATGCAGTGTTTTCATCTATATTCACATCTTCAGCTTCATTGTTCATTTCATTGTTGGCCTCACCACCATTCTGCATAGACGCATCATCTTGCTCTATTGTTACCTCCTCAATCTTACCGAGTGGATTAACCCAATCACTATTAAACTGCACATCTCTGTAAAATGGGTTGTGCCCTTTCAGATACAGCAGTGCATTCTTTATTTTATCTGGATTCACAAACTTATACTCATAGTGCCCTTTGTAGGTCAGTTTCCTCTTTAGCTTTATTCGAATCATCAGATCAACATTCTCTGATCTTGGTAGGGTTTTTAGTGACATCTGTAATGTTTGATGGAACACAGACTACAGGACCATGAACACCATTTTGTCCACCTTTGGGTAAAGACATAAGTCTCATGAATGGAATATTCATCCCAATGAGATGTTGTTCCAGTGAGTTTAGATTCTGTAATGCAGGAGGAATAGGATCCAGTGTAAGATTGTTCACTACACTTTCTTCAGGCATTTTTCCCATTTAAGAATCTTTCTGTGACATGTATAACAAATCCACAGTGTTCCGGCAGGACCAGTTTTTCTTCTTGCACTCATGACTGCAGGTAGTATTACATAAATGTAAGTATGTATCAGTAATACATTTCTCTGCTACAGAAGCAACCATCTGTTCTTTTTTCAAAATATTCATCTTTCCCTGCATTTTATAACTTGATGTTTGAAAAGTAGTCGGTGACATACTGAACACACATATTCAGGACCTGTACTAGTTTTCTGTCTGAACCCTTCAATTACATAGTTAATGTCTTTCTCTTTCTTTTTTTCTGCATTTTTTTCTTTCTTGGTTTATTTCTCATTTTAGTAGCATTTCGCATAACTGCTGTCTGTTTTATACCTCTCACTACTTCTTTGTTTTTTAGCTGCTTGATATGTCACGTTCATATGATACTCCTCCAAACAATGTCTTTTTAAAGATTCTCTGTGACTTTCATTTGTGGCATATTTGTTAATGCTACATTTCTTCACAAGTTCCCTGTGTTCAGTGTCAGTGGCGTATTTGTTAATGCTACATTTCTTCACAAGTTCCCTGTGTTCAGTGTCACTGGCCGTATGATTTTATTATTCTACATTGCTTGATATGTTCCCTGTGTTCATTGTCACTGGCGTATTTGTTAATGCTTGATAATTTCACATGTTCCCTGTTGTTCAATGTCACTGGCAATGTTATGCTTGACTCTTTCCCACATGTTCCCTGTGTTTTCAGTATCAGTGGCATATTTGTTAATGCTGAACTGTTTCTTTTTTTCTCTGTACTGCAAATTTGATGTGTATTCAATACTGCTCCTCTTTTTAACATTGTTGTCTATGCATTTCATCATCATGGTACCGTTTCAGAACATTTTGTGAATCTTTTCATCTCTTTTTCTTGGTTTGTTTATATACTGGGTTTTTCGTTTATGGGTTTCATAACGACTGGAAACGTACTTTGGGTTTTTTTCCAGGTAACGGGCATGTTAAGCACAGTGCTGCACAGGTATCAAAGCATGGTGCACTTTAACACATTGTCACTACTTCATAATGACACTCCCCGGAATGTTGAAGATAAATTCCTGTTTCCTGACTGAAACTGCTACACGATGTTGGATGTTTTAGGCCACCTGTTTTCTGAGTGTATGTAAAAATATCCACACCAAGACAATCAGCTGCTGCTTGGATTTCAACCTCAGTGGCCCAGGTTTCCCCACGTATTTTCCATGCGAGATGTAGCTACATAATGTGCAACAGGAAGTAAACTCCTGTCTGAGATAAGTTCCTGTACCTGGACGCCTCGTTTTTCTCCATGTGTGCAGTGACAGCACGTCCGGATTTTCCTGTGGTCACTTTCACCATTCCGCTGACGGCAAAGGGCCAGTGCTCTGAAGAAGCAGTTACCGTCACCTCTAATAGCCTGTGTCTTACAAGGGTCACCCATTAAAACTGGTGAAGTTTGCTACACCTCTGCGATCATGCTCACTGTATGGGATTATCAGTTGTTAGACAAAGACGTTTCTGCTCCTGGACTTTTCAGAGGGCTAAAACTGAAACATTTCGCCCTGGGTCTCTGACCGACCAAGCATGACGTCACCTTCAGTTGTTGACTGGCCCGCTCGCACATTCTGTTCATATTTTCTTCTCCACTACATACCTTTGATTTGCGCTCAGGATCGGTTGGCTTGTATGTACGTCTCACTGCATCGCTGTATAAGGGCGGCGTGCTGCTAGCAGTCAAAGCACCGTGTACACAACTCTCCATCAAACCTGTGACCGCAGCATCAACTACACACACACCGGAACCGTTACCGTGTTGCTGCATCGCACTTCTGCCACGTACATTCACCGTAACGCCAGTGACCTCAAACTGCTCCTGCTCCGCTTGCAGCGACAGACCCAGATTGTGATTGGCTCAGGAGAGAACTCGATGTCAAGCATGATACGCTACTAAAAACTTTTTACCTGAGTCTCCGTCCACCTCACCGTACAAGTTTCGTGCGTGGGAGTCAATAATCACATACCACGAGCCCCGTTTCACAATAGCACATGTATTCACTTTCACAGTAAACAAAAAAAAAAAAAAAAAAACATGCATCAAACCGTGTCAGTACTGTTTGTAACGCTACATCATGAGACATAACACATCCTGCATATCCCCATATTCATGAAACACCAAACAGCCCCGTAAACATGTCCTCGCTGTAGCTCAGTTCAAACTCATAACCATGTAGTGCATGTGCTGTAGGCAGATCTCGAACGAAGAGGTATCCTGACGGATCATGAATCCTGCCTGCATCTCTAATGCTACTGTAGAATCTGTCTCCATTCAGCAGCACGTCGTCAGGTCTCTCGTGGTCCAGGTCAGCACATTCTTCACTTTTAGCCGTCATAATACTAGTAACACTGTTAGCTACACAACTGTTTATTACTATTAAACCAAACCGTGGGGTGTGCTTGATGGAAGGAGCCTCTCACAGCCAGTGCCTGAGGATGTTTCAAAAGAGACAGTTGAATTCACAGCATTTTCCACAACAAACAGGAATTGGACCCGAAGGCTTTCTCAGAGGTATTTTCAGAGGTTTTCTCAGAGGGTATTTTCAGAGGTTTTTGTCAGGGGTTTGTCAGAGGTTTTCATCAGAGGTTTTGTAAATCTCACAGGTAACCAAATGGTACACTTTTGTCATGGACCTTTTTGTTATGGGCACAATGCCATAGACCCGTCAGACAGAGCCTTTCGTCATGGGGGATGAGGCGTAACCCCGTCAGTCACAGATCAGCAGCGCTCCTAGCACGGGGCCCGGCGGAAGAGGTGGGCTGTAAGCTCACGAGGACCCACAGTCATTCAGGACCTTTTTGGGTGAGGGTAAAAGGCATAACCTCGTCAGTCAGAGCCACCGCCGGGTCCACCAGGTCCACCGCGCTGGTCCGCCATCCTCTTCTTCTTCGCCACAGCTGACCGCCTGGACGCCTTTGTACGGAGGAATCTGAAAACAGCAAAAATACAACGGAAAAAAAAGACCAAAACAAAAATAAAATGTGACATGACCATACTAAACTGAAGGTATGCAACTAAAAAAAAAGGAAAAAGAAAAATAGAAAAAAAAACACTTTTTGAATCTCTTAATGTACAACTGTAAAATCTTCACACAATTCCACATCTATCGATTGCACTTTTTAATAAACAGTTTAAACTTAGTCAAATATTAGCATCCACAGTAACGTGGCAAAAGACATCAGTAGTCTAACACATTGAAAACCCTTCCATTTGTGTGTATATTACACACACGTAGGAATTAAAAGATTATAATTCAAAAATAATTTCTGTAAGAGCACTAGACCTGGCATTTCTTAACTTTTACAGTTCCTACCTGTGTAAACATATTTGGAAGGCTGTTGGGTATTTACTAGCTTGTTTAAGGTAACACAACATGTGCATGCATGGTTATGGACTACCGAACCATAATAACTTTGTGCAAGACCGAGGAAAATGATCGCTAGGCAAGTCTGTGGGGGCAGCAACAGAGGAAAGGGAGCGGAAAGAAAGAAGAAGGGATGGGAGGAGGGGAAAGGGTGCCGCGGAAGAGACTGGGTGGGGATAACTGAAGCGGAGTGTGGCAGAGGACAGATAGCATGTGGTAAGAAATAAATATGGCGTACATACGGCGGCATGTGCGACTGAAAAATCTATGATCTCAACAGTAATCTCGTGTTGATAAGTACCAGCATAATGATAACAACGGTAGAAGTATGGACATG